>CM060891.1:45167306-45767306 GCA_030762935.1 Hymenopus coronatus | reverse complement strand
GAGAATGCGGAAATAAGACGCTTAATGAACATAGAAAAAAGATGTACGAGGTGTTAAACGAAAAAAGATTGCAGGTTTGGACATGTAATTACAGTGGAAGAAGAAGATGGCAAAAGAAGTGATGTGTTGGAACATCAGATGGAAGAAAATAAAAAGAAGACTATATGAAAAAATGGGGTATAAGAATTATGGAACTGAACGGCCTATCGGAAGAGTAAAATGTGAACATTGCGTTATTTTTAACTTAGTTTCGTCGAGGAAAACTACAACATTGTAGAAATTTCTAATTAAAATAAATTAGTCATAATTTTACATAGCTGATTAGATAAGTTGATCTACTTAATTAATGTAACTGCATAAGCATAGAGTGTGTTAATTTCCATTTTGAAAATTTTAGCGACAGAAATAAGCTTATACAGCGGGCAAGTCATCATCTAGCCACAGCCCGCCGAGCGCTTCAGCTCCTTCAGCCCTGAAACAGCTTACAAGGAAGTATTGGGAACAGGAAATGATAGAAAAATTCTGGGGATGTAATTAACCTTGCCAGCATTCGTCTGGTGACCTGGGGAAATCCCTAAATAATCTGATAAACATGACTTTCTCTACCGTATTAATAATTTCCTTTATCGTAATAATATTAACCAATTTCCTTTCCAAAAAAATTATTGAAGATCGTGAAAAAATTTATCCTTTTGAATGTGGATTTGATCCAATAAGGGAGGAAGGGCCTTTGTTTATTTTTACTCAATTCATCCCTCCCTTACTGATCCAATTCATCCCTCTGCAAACTATTCTTACAAAAGAATATTCATTTATCTACGTCATTCTAATCGAGATTATCATTACCAGAAATTGACTTATTACTTGCCCCCTTGTAAGTAAAGGAAATACACCAGATAAAGCGATAGTCACATCTTTTAAAATCTGTAGCTATGTGATTCAATTGATATACATTTCTCTTTGCATTGCCAGGAGTAAAACAAATGAGATATAAAACGAATGACGACCCTCGTTTGAGAAAAAGTTTAAGTATTTTAAAATTGAAACCAGTAACAAGGAATATGTCGGAAATGGTTAAATTTACACAAAAAAAAAGTTCAGTGTAAAGGGTAGTTTGGGGTGGAGGATTTTTATTGTAAACCTTCGTGTCGCATGCTTGGGAAATGCAGAACGTAGATATCAAGCTTGGTATTTAATCGACTTTTCGTTTCTGAGCTATGCTTTTCAGGCATACACGGACTCAAACATGGACCTTTTCGAAAAATACCTTTTATTTGTTCAAAACATACTGTGGCTACGTCCTGCACTCGTAATTACCGAACCGGTGTGAACGGCTTGCTTCCTAAGTCATTACTGATTGTTGACATCCATTTTTACACCTACGTTAGTGGACAAGTGTGCCGGTGCCAAGTTTGTTTGACATCGAAGCTCTGATTGTTACATCTGTGTGAATGGACACGTGTACTGTCGTAAGTTTTTCTCGGACGTCGAAGCCGGGCATTACTACACCTAAGTGAGTGTGACACTTGCAGTGGCTTGCTTCTGGAAATTTACTGCCACGGGACCGACAGGTATAAAAAGAGGAACGAAGCCCAAGGCGCCAGTCCTGCCAATTTCACCACAGCCCTCGCAGCCCCACAGCAATTACCCACAGGCGGTACCATGGCCCTTTTTCTCCCCATGAAGAATGTTAATATCATTAAAAGAGTCACCCCAGAATAAACCTCCTCTTCTCACCTTCATCCCATCAACCCATTCACCTGTTATCCCTCATCCTCACTCCTAGCCCCCCCCCCCAAATACCCAAAGTTTAATTTCGACGGAAAATTCGTAGCGAGAGTAGTAGTCGTCACCTGGCGAACGCCGAAAGAAAGCTATACGGCAGAATTATTACGAAAACATTGAAGAAATAAGTTATTTGTGAGCAGATTCTGGTTGTATCAGTTTATGGGAGAAATAAAGAGTTTTGGAACCTGTTCTACTTACTATGTGCACTATGCAAACGCGGCCGAGAAAGTAAAAAATTCATGGGGCAGAAAGGCCAGCCACGGGAATTGAGCTCACAGCCTCCAAACGCGAGTCACATGTGCCACCGCGGCGCCAATTCGCTCGGTTGATACTACCGTTTCAATTTGTGTGCTATCTGATTCCATGGTGGGGAATCCCTCCACTTGAACAGAAGTTTGCTTATTCAGGGAGTGGCACTACAAACTAGCTATTAATATTTCTATTGTGTGTAGCATTACTTTACCAGTTAATTAATAGAAATGTGGCCATGTTAATTATGAGATATACGAATTAACTGTTCCGGAGCTATATATAAGTTTTGCATGTTTAACGAAATCGGAAACCGCGTGTGCCAGTCCTACAGGGATTGCAGGTTCAGCTGAAGATACCGTTCTGGTCGGTCTGACTCTAGGTCAGCTCACGCACGCGTAACCAAAATACTTTGTGTGTTTACTGACCGAAAATAATGCACATTTCAACACAACAGTTGCCCTTTAAATAAAGCTAGAATACAGAATTTGGTGGACTGCAAAGAAGCGTCACACTGATGCTGATTCTGAACAAGCTTCCAGCGTTGTTTAAAAAAACCTTATACTACATTCACACTACATTAGTTTGATCGTCAAAAATGAAAACGTCATTAGAGGCTATTGCCAGAAAAATCATTTTATTTGTCATGTAAATATCTTTAATATGCGGTATTCTAAACAAAATCGTTTGACGCATTTTTGAGATAAATAACATTCTCAAAATGTTTTCCATGTAAAGAGTAGTTTTTCTTGAAAATCTTCGTGCCGCATTCTTAAAAGATGCTAAATAAACTAAATACTAAGTTGGTATTTAAGGGGCTTTTCGTTTTTGAGCTATGGTATCTAATACACTCACTCACTCACTCACACTCACAGACAAACAGATTAACCTTTTTCTAAAAATCTGATGTGTACCATTCACATGACTTTCTCTATATCCCTGAAACAAATTATTCTTAAAACGCTTATACTTCTATTTATTTCATGCTAATCAGTAAAACATTAGCAGAAACAGCCATATTACTTGCTTCCTTGTATGTAGAGGTGAAATAAGAGAGTACCATAGGTTAAAGTGATAAAAAAAGCTGGTTGCTATGTCAATGAAGTTTCTTTGTTTGTATGGACAGCAGTTGACAAATTCCTGTATGAAAAATGTACAAGTTTTTCATAGCAGAAACCAAAAATAAGGAATGTCACAAAAACAACGAACTCCAGGAAAAAAATGTATATAACATAAATTGTGTGTTTTAACGTGCTCTACATTTTTTGTGTAGTAAGTTTTTGTCCATCTCTTACGGTTTAGCAGTTATTCAAAATTCAGTAAAATTCATCCAGAATAAACCACTCTTCAGAGGCTATTCCCAGAAAATTCAAGATATACATTTTATTTGCCAGGTAAATATCTTTAATATACGAAATTTTAATCAAAATCGTTAGAGCCATTTTTGAGAAAATCAAAATTTTCGAAAAAAGTTCCATGTAAAGGGTAGTTGGGGGTGGGGGGATTTTTCTCAAAATCTTCGTGTCGCATCCCTGGAAGATACTAAACTTAAATACCAAGTTTGGTATTTTACCTACTTTTTGTTTTTGGGTTATCGTGTTCACAGACACACGGACACACACACACACACACGGACCTTTTTCCGAAAATGCTTTTTTTCGATAAAGGGGACCCTAAAACATATATTTCCGGTGAAATCTCGGTATCGAATTTTTTGGTGGAGTGCAATACCTTCTCTATTACACTATGTACATAGCGCGTATAGAGAAAGTAAAAATGTGTTTCTTTTTGTTTGTTTTTTATTTAGGGGGCCCCAAAACATTTATTTCCGGCGAAATCTTGGTATTGAATTTTTGGTGAAATATATTGCCTCCTCTATACACTATGTACATCGTACGTGTAGAGAAAATATGTATTTTAAATTCAGATGTCTTCAAAACGTGTATTTCTTGTGAGATATTTCTGCGAGTTGTTTGAAATTCAACTGTTCATGGTAGGCAATACTATCAAATTTGAATTTCGTAAGAACGCACCTAACAAGAATGTGAGATTAATAGATAGTATGTATCAAACGATCTTATGACTTTGTATAAAACTGCGCTGGAATAGTTTTGTCTTACGATAAGAGCTCAACTACCTTCAATAAAGTTTCTGTAAACGGGGTCTTTGACTCTTCTAGATAAGAAATACAGCATGTTTCAACCGCCAGGTCAAAGAGCTGTTATGCTTCCTTGCTCGCAAGAAACATCACGTTAGCTGTCGACTCAATATTGGGATCGAACTTTCAGATATCGACTACTGGTAAAGCAATCATAAGGAAGAGTTCCCTTCTCAAAGCGTGCAGTAACATGTGTGTTTACTTCATCTGCTGCCAATCGATATCGAAATTTCACCCGAAATGCATGTTTTGTGGTCCAGTGAATCCCAAAAGAAGCATTTTTAGAAAAACATCTCTCTCTCTCTCTCTCTCTCTCTCTCTCTCTCTCTCTCTCTCTCTGTGTGTGTGTGTGAACAGCATAACTAAAAAACGAAATATCAGTATGATTTCAGACAAAGGATTTAAAATATTCTTTAATAATTTTAATTGATTTAGTTTTAATTATATTTATTATTTGTTCAAGTATTAAAAGAGTTTAACACTGAAGATAATTATTTTATTTATATAATTATTTTATAATAATCTATGATGACTTCATGTAATAGTAGGTAATTCCTGAAGTTAATAGAACAATATTAATAAACTGAACCTGAAGAACACTAAAAGGGATTAACTCCTAAAGGCGAATCCCAAAGATTAGACTCGAATATTTTCGACATAATCCTCCCCTACCCTTTATAATCTGAAAAATATCATTAACGATTTTGATGAAATCACTAGTACTCAAAATTGTTTCTGACAAATAAACGTATATCTTGAGTTTTCGGGGACTTTGAAGTCCTCTTCATTTGGAATGAATTTTGCGTAACTGATGTATATAAATAGACAACATTTACTGCACAAAAAGCGTAGATCTCTTTAGAACACGCAAACTATATCAGCTATTCCCGACAAATCACTTGTTGATTGAAGTTTTCAGCATAGTTATTTTATAAATTGTTGTCACCGTTTGGATTTTTGTTGTTGTTTTTTTTTTTTCCTGGCTATATCCTGTAAAGAATATGGAATAAAGTGATCTGTTTTTAAATAATGTATACTATCCACAACAATGAAATGTATATTGAGGTTACTTTTGCAAATGTTTATCTCGATTAACATGAAATAGATATAAAAATAAGCTTTGGAACAGTGGTTTTTGGAATATTTCATAAAAAATAAAATGGGTGGAATTTAATACACCAGATTCTTTACTTTCTCTATCTCCTGGCTATAGTAGGCATAAGAAATTATCGTGTTTCACTCAACAAATGCAGATCGAGATTTCACCTCAAACAGACATTTTGGAATCCTCTGCTTATTTTGAAACAGTTTCTAGGTAAACTATATCGTTACTATGCAGCGAGGATAGAAGAATCATTTTTATTGGAATAATAAAATAGATGTGATTAATATATATATATATATATATATATATATATATATATGTGTGTGTGTGTGTGTGTGTGTTATTTGCACAGAGAGTCATGTGAATGCATCAATCTCCTACATAATTCCCTCGATAAGAAGTTACGATATGCAAACAGTTACGCTTCATTTGCCGTACTGTGCACGCAGCAAGTTCATATTTTTAAATTTCAGATAATTTCTAGTCAGCAGTTTATAATAAGTAACGTAGCCTGAATAGAATCGATTTTATAGGAATACCATTATATATAAGGGATGATATGTGTAGAGAGTTATGTAAGCTGGAGACATAAATATATCTTATGTGTTACACTCACATGAATTTCTCTAGCTGCTCTACAAAAGGTTATTCATGTTTCTACACAATGCTAATCGAGATTAACATTAGCAGCATGTTCTTATTACTTAGTTCCTTATAAGTAGAAGGGAACTAAAGGAATGCAGTATACTAAAGTGATAGTCAAATGTTTTAAAAGCTATCTTATGCGATTGCCAATGCAAATCGCTTCTTTGCTTGCCCAGGAACAGAACAAAAGTAAAACACACGTTTCCTGTCTGAGAAAAGTATAAGTACTTTACAATTGAAACCAATAACAAGGAATATCTCGGAAACGGTTACCTCCACAACAAAAAAGTAAAGGGCATAAATCACGTATTTTGGCGAGATCTAAATTTTTTGTGCAGTAAGTTTTCTCTTATCTCTTACTGTGTAGCAGTTAAGGAAAGTTTGGCAAAAGTCATCCAGAATAAAGAGGTCTTCAGGGGCTATTCCCAGAAAATTCAAGATATACATTTTATTTGGGATGCAAATAGTTTTAATATACGGGATTTTAATCAAAATCGTTTGTCATTTTTAAGAAAATAAAAATTTTCGAAAAATTTTCCACGTAAAAGGTAGTTTGTAGTCGGGGGATTTTCTTGAAAATCTTCGTGTCGCATCCTTGGAAGATACTAAATCTAAATACCAAATTTGGTATTTAACGATCTTTTCCTTTTTGAGCTATGCTGTCCACAGACACACGGACCTTTTCCTAAAAATGCTTTTTCCAGGCTCACGGGACCCCAAAACATACATTTCCGGTGAAATATCAACATTTTTGGGTGCAATACAATACCTACCTTCTCTATCCAGTATGTACATTACATGTGGGCTAGAGAAAGTAAAAATGCAAGGTTTTGACACAGTGCAACACTATAATTAATATTTAAACAGTACTTACCTCTTTCGACCTGTCAATTTATGTTCACCGAATTTTCAGTCTCTTGCCTCGATCTTATATGTCGGCTCTAGCACAACTGGTTGTTATTCTGTAATATAGGTTATGTGAATTTTAATGTGATACTGTCATTGCGTGTCAGTTATTTATGCCTGGCTTCAAGTCCACACATATCTGGCAGATCTGGTCATGGCGTATATGTTTCTATTTTGGAAGCAGCCAAGCAGTAATAGCTGTCTGTTTGCTGATCGCATTTATTATAATGTTTCATTCTCAATTCCTTGTTATGTTACGCAGTCAAGCAGATAAAACAACAGACCAGTATTGGAATATAATATAGCTGAACCGAAAAGTTTACTCAGTTCTTAAATGTAGATTTAAGACGTTGGTATATATGGACCAAACTCTAAGTAACCGATATAAACAATGGGGAAGAGTATATGGCAAATTCAAATTGAATCGGTCATTGCAGAAAGGTCAGCTTTTTTTTACGAAAATTGTTTTTGTTTGCTGAATTGGCACGTTTAAGTTAGATGATGCAGGATACACAGGAATGACATGAATACACCATTAAATGCACCGTTAAAATTAATAGCTAAATTCTTTCTAACCTAAATACGTTTCACCTTTTGCATAACTACAAAGGAAATTTACACTTCCTATAAAACCTGCATACCTATTGGGTAAACCTGCATACCTATTGGGTAAACCTGCATACCTATTGGGTAAACCTGCATACCTATTGGGTAAAGTGCCTTTCAATGCGAGGGAAACGGAGGACTAATTAAGGGAAAAGGTGCCTTTTTCCGGAATAAGCCGAGCATAAGTCTTGATCAGTTGTTCCAACTCGACTGCGAGTGTACACACGCGTACTCGCACAAAACTCGAAGCAGAACTGGAGGGGAGCGTGGTAGCCAATTTGTCACTGGACACTGGTCACACCACAATGTTTGCGTCCTGCCACATAATTTCCAACACGTGATTCAGCCTAACGATAGCTTGCCATCAATGCTTCGCCGTATTGCATGTTGCAGGTGGACCCTGTGAGTCGCGACTTACTCGGTGTTCTTTTGGCGCGCATCAAAACTGCGTTTTTGAAAAGGCAAACTATTAAAAATAAAGGTTTTTGTTAGTTTTCCAATCCTGTATAGTGAATAAAGCAAAAATATTAATTGGTTGTATTCTAAATTGTTTCATCTCTCCTGTAAAGTTTGAATTTAGTGACACGTCATTTTTCTGCAATGACCTATTCAGTTGTGGTTTCGAGCTTGGCAGGATGATCCTGTTTATGTGCATGAACGCGACAATCTTATCGGAATAAATTTATTGGTGTGTAAAAGAACTTTAGCAATAGAAAATCCTAGTATACCGGTGTTGGTGATGTATCTACACCCTAGCGGTAACAATAATTATACATTTATTCTAGGTTTTTCTTCCTTGTTCCTTGTGCCCTCAAAAATTCTGGGGCAGGAGAACAAACAGTACCCCGGAAGTTCTTTCATGAGGTAACCAGCTTCATAGGTATCCCGCCCTCTTCCTACCCTCATCGCTACACTCCTATGGAAGAGGACTCATCTGTCACTGGGTTTGGTGGTGCTAGAAAACGCATTGTGAGTCGAATTCGTCTGTTTGTACAAGAGTAAGAGAACTGAAGACCAGGCAAGCCTAATTGCGTGCCGCTGTGGCTGTTAGTCTATGTTTATCCAGTAGTCCGTCAATTAAGTACCACAGAATCAACAGTCCTTGTTTCACAACTACCCATATATGGAAATCAATGGAAGCCATTGATCTATATGGTGATACTGCTTCGGAGCTTCAACGTGTTCATATATATTCGCATGCTCGCTTGTCTTTCCGCAGTGCTATCAACCAAAGAAAGTTTCTTTCTTTAAGGTCCTCAGCCAGTATCTAATTTACCGCGAACTGCCTGAATTATTAAGCGAAACACCGTATACTGCGTGAACTCTGGGATCTACAGATAGAGTGAAACCTTAACAGTGAAGTCACTAAATTCGGAGAAATCCATAGTGATCTCTAACGGTTGCCTTACCTCGTGGCCGCTACGTCACACTGTTGCCACTTCGTCCCGTCCACGGCTGTAGCAGGACAATAAGCCATTTTCAGACAAACAACTAAAACACTAGCACACAGAATAACAGTACATTACAACACAGAAAAATCTGTAGCAAAACAAAATTGCGCTGTACAAGCGGATACTGAAACTGCATTGAGGAATGTTTGTTGCATTTTGCAACAAGGATGGCATCATGTGTACGTAGCATGAATCTATTGGCAGAGAGGAGACACACTTCTTATCACCTGAGACAGTGTGCTTGGCTGTCAGGGATCACTATGGATCTTCCCGACTTTATATATCAGGGTGTATAGTTTTATTGTTGCTCTGCTCTGCTTCCGAAATTGCGCGAAACCTACCGAATGAAGACGGTAGCCAAGCGACCAAGAAAATGTGTGCGCATAGTATGAAATACATACTATATCCCTGTTTTAAACAGTTGACTGATTCCTCAGCATCATTAATACTTAATATGCAGCCGCAACAAATTCTGAACATTAAAACCATTTCCGGTGATTATTTTATCTTTAGTAATAAGAAAGGTAGTAACAATAAATGTTTGTGGTTATTTTTAGAGGTGACTTGGGAAACAAATGACATTGGAGGGTAAAGACTGTATCACATGTTAATATTCAAGTATAGACAAATATATTGATTGCTAGGAAGATATTCCCAACTCAGTATGCAATAAATTTATTTTGTATAAGCAGATATTAAAACCCGTTTGGATGTATGAATTGTAGTTCTGCGGCTGCACCAAGGTACTATAAGTGGCTTAAATAGACTATTATTTGTGAGTGGGATGTTTAATACACGAGCACGTAAGCACGAAATGAGCAAATACTAGTCTAATAAGTCACGTGTAATATTAACTGAATTATTCTTATATTTATTAATATTAATATCATTAGAGTCGTCATTACGAGGAATTGAATTTTAGTCGTGACGTAGGTAGTGCTTTGTTCATTGCTGCGTAACCCCGCCGGAATATATAGTTTCAATTCTGGTTGTTTAAACTGCACCAAATAAATCAATAAATGAATGAAGATGGATAGTCCCGAAGAATTTTTATAGATTATGCTAAAAAAATGTGTACTAGGTTTGTTACCTGGCAAGTCAAAAGACTTATAAGATACTGAATTTTCATTATTTAAAGAATGGGGAGCTGCCAAAGGAGTTAAAATAATTTACGATGAAATAAAGTACTAACTTCATTTCACGATGAAATAAAGACCCATTTTTGTTGTTTCCTAGGATACATGAAGTCTGTAGAATAGGATAAAATATTAAAATTATACAGAATTTTCCAAATAAAGTTTTATGTGGTATCGTTAATGCACCATGGTATGAGGAATAACAACAATGGACGCTTTTAGTGGAGAAATAAGAACCATAGCACTGAAGTATGAAAAGCGACTTCACAACCATTAAAACCATGTTGTGCATAAATTATTGAATACCAGTGTAGTACCAAGAATGCTAAAAAAGGATAAAACTAAAGACTTGGTGCATTGATGTGTGTTTTTGCATGAATATTGCAAATATTTAGCAGAGTATACATATTTGTTGCAATAAATTACTGCCAAACACTGACTTAATTATGATACTGAAACTACTAGATAAGCTTTTTACTTTCTCTACACGTACGATGTAAATAAAGTATAGAGAAGGTATTGCACTCCACCAAAAAATTCGATACCGAAATTTCACCGGAAATATATGTTTTAGGATCCCCTGTAACCAAAAAAAGTATTTTCAGAAAAAGGTCCGTGTGTGTGTGTGTGTGTGTGTCGGTGTCCGTGTGTCTGTGAACACGATAACTCAAAACGAAAAGTTGGTAAAGTACCAAACTTGGTATTTAAGTTTAGTATCTTCCAGGGATGCGACACGAGATTTTGAGAAAAATCCCCCCACCCCAAACTACCCTTTACATGGAACTTTTTTCAAAAATTTTGATTTTCTCAAAAATGGCTCTAATGATTTTGATTAAAATGTCGTATATTAAAGATATTTACCTGACAAAATGTATATTTTGAAGTTTCTGGGAATAGCATAAGAAAACTACTTTATTCTGAGTGAATTTTACGGAATTTTGCATAACTGCTAAACCGTAAGAAATGGACAAAAACTTACAACACAAAAAAATGTAGAGCACACGAAAACATTTTTTTTCGTGGAATTCATCGTTTTTGAGATATTCCTTGTTTTTGGTTTCAGCTTCGGAAAACTTAACATTTTCTCATACAGGAATTTGTCAAGTCCTGTCCATAGAAACAAGGGAACTTCAGTCACATGGCAACCAGCTTTTGACTATCACTTTAACCTATGGTACTCCCTTATTTCGCTTCTACTTACAAGGAAGCAAGTAGTAAGACAATTTCTGCTCATGTTTTCTCGATTAGCATACAGTAAATAGATGCATAAGCTTTTTAACAATAATTTGTTACAGATATGTAGAGAAAGTCATGTGAATGGAACACATCAGATTTTTCTTTTACTTTTGATAGTTATGGTATGAATTTAATGCATTAAGCATTAAACCCTTTAAAAATGTTAATATAATTGAATCACCTTTCTGGTGCTTTCCTTCCTTTAACCAAAGGTACAACAGAGCAGAACTCGCCTACTTTGTAAAAATGCAAGGCAAACATTTTAAGGAATTCCTTCCACACCGTACATCCCTATACATTAGACTTTTTTGTTACTTGAAGCTTTATCTTTCTGCCTATATTGTAAGGAAGGAAAACAATATACATCAAAGTTTTATATTCTGTTTTAGTCTTCATAAACTTTATTTGGATATTGTTTGCGGCACTAGGCGTTTTGGATTATTGTAACCAACTCCGACACTTTTAAAAATGAAATAGCCGCTCTGTCATTTCTCGCGAGCTCGTGCAGTAGGTAATTCTAGGATTCGATTCCCGGCTGAGGTGTAAGAATCTTTCTTTAATTAGAACCGTGCCATGCTCTCTGTGGGGTCTAGAAGTTTAAGTGTGGATGTCAATGTGAAAGAGTTTCGAGGTTATAATAAAACACTAACGGGTTTTAAAATATGTTAAATATTTTAAGTAATAATTTTGGGAACAACTGATATGGAGATATGCCATTTTATGATGTTAATGCTGCTGCTGATGATGATAATAATTATAATAATAATAATTCATACCAAATTCACTATCAGATCAGGACTGACCCCTCAGAACGCGGTTAGTAAAGTAAATGTAAAGTGTAGACAACGGAGAGGGACACTTCGCGTATATGCAAATCTATTGTGTCTAACACCCCGCAGGAGATGGGATGAGGTAGAAGGAACCATATGAGGCCGCAGGCAGACAGGCCACCAGAGATGCACGGAAATCCCTAACGTTTCCAAGCCCGATGACCGTCCCACTGCCAGGCCGTCGAGAGGGCATGCAAGCGACCCTCGACCTAACAGCCACCTAGTGCCACCTAGAGTTTCTTGAGCATGAATCCTCGCCATCTGTCCTCACTGCCGTACACCACGAGCCTGGAACAACAGTTGAAAGGTGAAGGGGAAGGGAATAATGGGGAAATAATCGAAAAAATGTGCTAGATTAGAAACCACCGCAGCATTCACCTGGCGACCTCCAGAAAACCCCATGGATCAGAGTGGGCGGTCGCCGAGGATCGAACCCGGGACATCCGGGTCGCACACGTTACCTCTGCGACACCTTGCTTGGTGTTCAATAGAGGAACTATCAATTAAGCTAGGGATCCCAAATTCGAAATTGATTCCAGAAAAGTTTGTTTAGCCTCGGTATATCTGAAGTCTGGTGTGTAAATGTGAGAGTGCTGGAGTGAATGTAACCGGTTATATAATAACCAATCCATCCATTAAATCACATTTCAGGATATCCACGGAAAAATACCGAGTACCGCCTTCCTGTGAATAAATAATGAGCTTAGAATTTACATTCTATATGGAAGCAATATATATTGAAAGTTTAAAAAAAACTAAATAAAAACTCCTCTAAAGAAAAAGTTGTTTTACTGCTTTATACAACCCTAGAAAATCTCTAATTCTGTGCATCTGCTAAACGTAAAACATTTCGAAGTTTTAATTTATTTTATGGAATCATTACCAATTATTATGTAAATTAAGGGAAATCTATAATATATAAAAGTATGGACCAAAGATGAAAGTTTTGTTTTCCCAACCCAAAAAACTGCGTTCCATTCTAATGATTTTCTCTAGCTGTTCCACAAACTTTCCTTACAAAAGATGATTCTTTTATTTACGTCATGCTAATCAAGATAAACATCACCAGAAATTGTTTTATTACTTGCTTCCTTGTAAGCAGAACGGAAATAAAGGAATGCACTAGGCTAAAGCAATAGTAATTTCTTTTAAAAAAAATATCGCTATGTGAAACAATTGAAATTCGGTTCTCATTTACATTCATGGGAGTAAAACGAAAAGATGAAACGAAAGTTGAACTTCTCGCTTGAGAAAAGTTTAAGTAGGTAGTTTAAAATTGTAATCAATAACAAGGAATATATCGGAAACTGTTAACTCTACAAAAATGTATATGACATATACATTTTTGTATAGTAAGTTTTTATCTATTTCTTTTACGGTTTACCGGTGATACAAAAGTCATACAGGATGAAAAGGTCTTTAGAGGCTATTCCCGGAAAATTCAAGATATACTTTTCGTTTGTCATGAAAATATCTCAAACATGTATTAAATCAAAATCAATAGAGCCATTTTTGAGTAAATCAAAAGTTTTGAAAAATGATCCATATCGTGAGTAGTCAGGTTGGAGGAATTTTCTTGAAAACCTTCGTGTCGTATCTCTGAAAGATGTTGAACATAAATACCAACTATGGTATTTATCGGACTTTTCGTTTTTGAGCTGTTCTGCCCCCCCCCCCACACAGACACACACGAGAATGTTTTTAAAATGGTTTATTTCAGGGGGTCCCAAAACATGCATTTCCGCTGAAATCTCTGTATCGAATTTTTGGGTGGAATACAGTACCTTTTGTAATATGTATATTCTACATTCTTGCTAGAGAAAGCAAAAACGTTTAATGAATGTAGCATTAAAAACAACTGCAAAGCACTATAGCGTCAAACAGCAGAACGGTATCCAAATTTTACTGCGTATACGCTATTTTAGTGTCAAAGTAAAGTTCTTTTTGTTTTCCCGAAAAAGGAAAATAAAGGAAAGGAATGTAGGTTATATAAATAGCTTTCTGCAACTATATAGCGTTCCCACAATTAGTGTGGTAAATAGTAAGATCATAAGATTTTTTTTAAAGTTTAGAAAATCATATTTTCAACATTTTTACTGTGCATTTTTAAGGGCATTTGAAAGCTTCTATTAACACTTATTTGAAAGCCTACTGAATATTTTTAATTTTGTGTTTGTGCGTGTATTTGTCGTTTTCAATGTGGATAATGAACGGGTGATGATGAGCATGAAACAGTTGTATTGATACGAATTTGTATGCTATTTGAGCACGAACGTCTATTAAAATATCAATAGCGTAAAACGTTTTAAAAATATGAAGCCTCAATGCATTTTGGAGGTATGCTTAGTATGTGATACACGATGGCGTTACTGGGAGAGAGGCGGGTCGCCTGGCAAACAGGATGGCGCCACAGCCCACGCATGGCATTTATGCTAATATTGCACTTACACGAAGTACACATCATTTCGGGGATTTGGGACTAACAAAAGCTAGAAACATTTGTCCTAAGATCACCGAATCTATCTTCTGGCATGTATAGTATACATGGAAGGTAAAACCGCTGTAGGTAATGCTGTAAGTAAAAGTAACTCGATGTTTTAAAAGAATGTTTAAATCTAATTCTAGGCTAAATCTTGACTTATTTAGAAGCTAGGCCTTTTTTCTGTTTACTCAACATTCCATCCAGCACGCCCTTCACAAAGCAGTCCAACACGAAAGTAATGATACATTTCAACGAATTTAGAAATGTTTCATTATTCTAGAAAAATAATTGTCAGATGCATATCATTACAATGGCTCTTATTTAATTGAAAACTCATTTGCAGGATAACGATTGCAAAGATTTTTCTTTATTCTGAAGAATAACTCTTCCTGTATGGAGAAACTCCGAACATTTTTAAAGTTCAGAAACTTAATATAGACACCAGAGTCAACGATAAGTATTAAACAATAAATAAAAAATATTTTGTTTGTTAACCACGTTGTCAATTTTCAGGAGCAAATTAGTGCCGCAGGTGTGCCGTCTTTTACATGCCAGTAAATCTACCGACATGGACCTGTCACTTTCCAGTACATTTATTTTACATAGGTCTGTAGGACCTTGGGATCCGCATCTCTTGTGTCGGTTTTTAACCATTAAGAAAACTGCTTTTCTGGGATGTTAAAAAATTATACCATAAGCTAAAGGTTTAACAGTATTCAACTTATGGCTTGTAATGCATTCTAAATATGTTGTTTCTCGTAGTAACTAATTTACGTACACAAATAAAACTAGCGAGAAAATTATGTAACTTTTTAAATATTCACATTTTTTATATTTGCGAGAAACTTTAAGAATACAAACTTTTGTTATGTAACTTTTTCAAAAATAACTAAAAAAACCTTGTGCTCCATTCACCTGACTTTCTCTAGTTTTTCCAAATGAAATTGATTCATACAAAAGATTATTCTTTTATCTACATCATGCTAATCGATGTAAACAGTAGCAGAATTTGTTTTATTACTTACTTCCTTGTAAGCAGAAGGGAAATAAGCGAATAGACCAGGCTAAAGCAATAGTCATATATTTTAAGAGCCGGTCACTATATAAAACAATTGAGGTACGGTTCGCTTTGCATGATCCCGTTTGGGAAAAGGTAAGTTTTTTAAAACTGAAACCAATAACAAGGCATATCTCGAAAATGGTCAACTCACAATAAAAACGTATATTACATAAATTATTTGTTTTAACGAGATCTATGTTTTTTTGTTTAGTAAATTTTTGCCTGTCTCTTACGGTTTAACCGTTATGCAATATTTTGCAAAACTCATCCAGAATGAAAAGGTCTTCAGAGGCTATTCCCAAATAATTCAAAATATAAATTTTATTTGATATGTAAATGGCTTTAATATCTGGTATTTTAATCAAAATCGTTACAGCCATTTTTGTGAAAAACAAAATTTTCAAAAATCTTGCCATGTGTAGTGTAGTTTGTGGTGGGGGGATTTTCTTGAAAATCTTCGTGTCACATCCTTGGAAGATATTAAACGTAAATACCAAGTTTGCTATTTAACGGCCTTTTTGTCTTTGAGATATGCTGTCCAAAGCCACACACACATACATATACAGACCTTTTTCTAAAAAAAAATCGAATTCGTGGAACCTCAAAACATAATTTCCGGTGAATTATTTTGAAATGTAATGTACGTACGTACGTACGTACGTGTTAGAGAAACTAAAAAGCTAATGGTCTTTATTTTTTAATGACGTGCAGCCGCTTTAGAAATGCACTCCCCCCTTAGGGAAAGTAATTAAAATATCAAATAGTCTATTTTTGGAGTGGGACTAATGTATGTTATGTACAAGGTTTCGTAATATTCGGTTTGGTCATTCTTAAATGAAAATTTCACTTATTCACACAGGCAGTTACTCCTTTTAAAAGTGTTATATTTAGCCCCAGGAGAGCCAATTATATACATGGGTAAGCATTTAGTTATTCATCCAAAACCGAAAATATCGGGAAATATAATTTGGTTTCTCTATATGCACATAGTACTATTATTATACCCGCAGTCAGGAAACCACGTGCGAGCTGAGAACATAAAGGCGGGCACTTTCATGTACGGAGGGCTCTTGCGTGGAGCGGAAATGCGGAGAAAAGATGGACAAGGAGCAATTAACGAGATGCTTAAAGAAGAAGCCGAAGAAACGCAAGACACCACTTTCTCTTGGAGATAGTTTTTTGTTTCTTTATATCGAGTTTCTAGCAACAAACTCGCTGCCCTGCAGCATTCCTGAGGCGGGCTTTACAAAGCGAGAATCTCTGTGCGAGAGAAATTACTTTGAAGCCAGGAGCACCAGAGTTCGATATTTGAAATACGACAGTCCTGTCTCAGGTCTTTTAAGGCTTTCTAAACACTTATAAAAAGTGAAGCAAACCATGTTTTATAACAGTGCCTAAATGTCCAATGTAATATTTTATTTCCTGCCAAGTGCTAAAGTCTTTTTACTTTATATACACGTTACTGTGTACATAGTGTATAGAGAAGACATTGTAATGCGCCCAAAAATTCGATGCCGAGATTTCACCGGAAATACATTTTTTGGGTCCCCCTGAATTAAAAAAAAAAGCATTTTTAGAAAAAGATCCTGTGTGTCTGTGGACAGCGTAGCTCAAATATGAAAAGTTAATTAAATACCAAACTTGGTATTTAAGTTCAGTATCTTCCAAGGATGCGACACGAAGCTTTTCAAGAAAATCCCCTCTCCAACTACCCTATCGAAAATTTTGATTTTCTCAAACATTGATCTATTTTGATTAAAATATCGTACATTAAAGATATTTACCTGACAAATAAAATGTATATATTGAATTAATATTATTATTAATATTAGAATAATAATAATATCAAGAATAGTGTTATGCAACATATAAAATTGCATATATAAAATTTCTGTTCTGTTCCGCAAATTAAAGAAAAGAAAAGTATATTTAAGAGATGCATGACCAGTTAATGATGCGAAGAGAGAGTCGATCTAAGACCTGGACACGTTTCCCTCTGTTGCAGCAGCAAGCAGGAAGCGTACAGTTGGTACGTGGAGGTGAGATGCACGCCATCAAGAAAGGTCTGCTCTGGCAGCAGAGGGACAGAATGTTCTCCAGATGGAAGGAAAGGTACTTCATACTCACCAGGGACTATCTGCATTGTTTCAAGAGGTCCACGGGCTCCGACAAGATTTCGGAGATGGGACAGTTCATCTTTAAGGTATGTTAGGTTATTATCAAGAAGTCCTTCATTTAAGGTTCGCTTGATTGCTAGCCATAAACTTAGGTTACTTGGGTTAGAGAGAGAGAGAGAGAGAGAGAGAAGTAGTGTGTGTATATAGTGTATATTGCCCAAATAATCTTGTGTTACATTATTTTATTAAGAATTACAGGTCTGTGGAAGAAATGTTAAGGACAGGTCGCCTTTCAGCCAATATGCCTCGCATTGATGCCTTATTTTTTTTTTAATATTTCAACTGAGGATTATATCCTATTTATGTTTTATCTCATACAAATTGTTTAAAAAAAACGAATCTCCATACATAGCCACTTAATATTTTTCTGGCTAAGCTATTCCTTAGTATTGGTTAATATTTTCCAGTACACTTTTCTCAAGAAGGAATTCGTCATTTATTTTTATTTTCCCTCTCCTGGTGATGTAAAGAGAACAAGATTTTACCCTCCTCTGTAGTGTGGGAGTAGTATGTCTGCCTCACATTCAAGAGGTTCTGAGTTCGAATCTCGGCCAGTTTTGAGTTATCCGGATAAGGTGTTTTTTCGGGGGTTTCCTTTGTTCTCAGAAAACGAATATCGAGTAACTGTAAACTCCTTTGTCCCCGGACACGTTTCAGTATGATCTCGACGATTTCATTCGTCCGATATGACTGACATTTTATTTTAAATTTAAAAAAAAAAATTAATTTCAAAGTGCATAGCGTCCGCTCTTATTACACGACTGTCGTTTTATCCTAGTTTATTTCTTGTTTCCCTTGTACCTATAAGGAAGTAAGTAATAAGACCATTTCTGCTAATGTTTATTTCGATTAGCATGAAACTGGTATATAGAAGAATAGGCTTTTGTAAGAATAGTTATTTGAAAAATAGTAAAGAAAGCGATGAGAATGGAAAACAGACTTTCTTTCTTTCAGGGGATCTGAAAACAAACATTTCCGGCAAAATCTCGGTAGAATGCAATACTTTCTTCACGTACTATAAACGTGGTAGTGAAAGTAAACATACTTTTCAATAACTATCAAAACTGTATGCACGATTATTTATACTCTGCCACTACTGTCAGCCAGGAGAGGATAGTATTTAAGCATGGTTAAATGATAATTGATGGTTTATTCGGATATTTGCCAAGGTTGCACGAGTTGATTCGCTCCACTCGTATACTTTAACTTACAAAACACATACACAGCTTCAAAATTGAGGTGTTTGTCGGTGCTTTTGGCTTTTATTTGTTTTTTATTAGGACAAGTTATTCACAGGTTGCAGTAATTGAGATAAAAAGTTCAACAATCACGCATTATTCTTATAGGCTACACATAATTTCATTTCACACTTCAACTTTTTAACTTTTCAGTTCTACTCTTACAATGTCTCAGTTTCCATATTTTCACTTGCAGCATACTAATTAGACACCATATTTTCCTGATGAGTAAAACTCGAAATGCAGTAGAGTTTTAGTTTGCTACTATGATACATATATTTTGCTGCGTCATATCAACAATCATCAAATCATCATCATATGATAAATACCACTGATAACATTGTAATAGTAACCGATAACAAGAAATACTATCTTTTTATTTTAAGATCACAATGAAGTCACATGCCAAGATGTAAAAATTAAAAATTACATGATTACCTCTAAACACTATCGTTTATTTTTGTCTCTTGTACAAAAAAATCTTACAAAAGCCTATTTTTTCTGTCTACCTGATGTAAATCGAGATAAATGGTTGTAGAAAAAGCTTCATTACAGATTTTATTGACGGTGCAAAAGGGATGCAGGAACCTGAAGTGATAGTCAAAGGCTTTACAAAAGTTGGGTCTTCATTATGCTGGCTTTGAGGTTCATGTTGTAGATATGACATCGTGAAAATAAATTAAAAAAAATTTATGAGTAAAAATTGGAAGATTCAAATGAAAGCAAAGAATATTTTGGAAATGATTAATTTCGTAAACAAAATTGGCATACATTACATATTTTGCATCTTTCGTTTAGTATGTTTTTTTTTCTGTCTCTATGGACTACCCTTTGTACAAAATTAAATAAAAGTCATTCAGAATGAACGAGTCTTTATAGATTATTTTCAGAAAGTTCAGATATCCGTTTTATTTGTTATGCATGAGTATTGAACATATTCTGGTATTTTAATAAAAATTTAGTTATTTTTTCGACCAAAACGTTGAACTTAATTTATATTTTTATCTTATTTTGTTTTGAGGATCCCACACATGTATTTGTTGGTTAAGTCTGGAAATTAATGATAACATTTTCTTTCCTTTGATGTTTAAAAATAAAGCTTACTTTTGGTTTACAAGACCTGAATTTTTAGTAGAATACAATACTTCCTATACCTAACGTGGTACACGATAGAGAAAGTAGGAATAAAAACAATAAATTTACTAACCAAATTATATATATATATATATATATATATATATATATATATATATTCCAAAGAAGAAAGGACTAGCTTTCACATGGAAGGCGCATAAGGAACGTAAGAGTAGGAAAAATCGACATCATCTCAGACCACATTTGTGAGTGGCTCAATACGCAGAGTATAAAGTCGATCGCCCAGAACTTTAGCAACTCCTCGAGAACAAGAAGTGTTCCTTGTTACCCTTCAGCAGTTATGTATGTTCGTGATGGATATGGAAACAGCCGGTCTGTAGTGTGGTCTTACCTCTTGAAATGATATGTATGTCAATACAATCTATAGCGTTTTAGCAAGCATATTAGCTAAACGGTTCTAGAATATAAAACAAGTAAAATCAAAAGACTTTAAGTGATAAAGTGCGCAGTGATATAGATTTTTAAAAAAAGCGCGAAGTTAAATCAGCTCGACTAGCTAAGTGTCCAGTATTGGCAGAAAAACTGTATATAATTTACCTATATATTACTTTCTCTACACATACTATGTACATAGTGTATAGAGAAGGTATTGTATTGCACCCAAAAATTCGATGCCGAGATTTCACCGGAAATACATGTTTCGGGTCCCCCTGAATCCAAAAAAAAAGCATTTTTGGAAAAAGGTCCGTGTGTGTGCGTATGTGTGTGTGTCTCTGTGTGTGTATGTGTGTGTGTCTGTGGACAGCATAGCTCAAAAACGAAAAGACCGTTAAATACCAAACTTGATATTTAAGTTTGGCATCTTCCAAGGATACGACACGAAGGTTTTCAAGAAAATCCCCCCACCCCCAACCACGCTTTACATGGAACTTTTTTCGAAATTTTTTATTTTCTCAAAAATAGCTCTAACGATTTTGATTAAAATGTATATTAAAGATATTTACCTGACAAATAATATGTATATCTTGAATTTTCTGGGAATAGCCTCTGAAGACTACTTTATTCTGGATGAATTTTACGAAATTTTGCATAACTGCTAAACCGTAAGAAATGGACGAAAACTTACCACACAAAAAATGTAGAGCACATTAAAACACACAATTTATGATATATCAATTCTTTTCGAGGAGTTTATCGTTTCTTAAGTATTCCTTGTTTTTGGTTTCAGCTTTGAAAAACTTGTACTTTTCTCATACAGGAATTTGTCAACTCTTGTCCATACAAACAAAGGAACTTCAGTCACCTAGTAACCAGCTTTTGACTTCACTTTAACCTATGATACTCCCATATTTCGCTTCTGCTTACAAGGAAGCAAGTAATAAGGCTATTTCTGCTAATTTTTTCTCGATTAGCTTGAAGTAAATAGAAGAATAAGCTTATTAACAATAATTTGTTACACAGAAGTAGAGAAAGTCATGTGAATGGAACACATCAGATTTTTGTTGAGTTGGTGCTTTACAAATGACTGAAATATTATGGACATTGTTTTCTTTCTGTGCAAGGTAAACACAGAAATATAAACACATTAAAATATATTTCGCATTGGATAGGAAACAACAGAAATATTTAAAAGCACCTAACATTTTAATGCATGTTTCAATCCGTATTTGACGCCTTTCCTCGTTTTTCAACTTCATTTTTGTTCGAGTACCTCGGTTCCTCTTCTGCGTAATTCTGTCTCCCCCACCTGATATGCTTTTGTCATATTCTGCTCACAACAAAGTCTTTGCATATTCATGGTGACGAGGGCAGTTGTTGATTGACAAAAGAGCATCTCTATGCGAGTTTTGGGTGACAACGTACAGGCGATAAGATAGCAAGCAGAACCATCTGTCGCCAGGGCGCTGCAAATCCATGTGCCAACTTAACAGCATGTGTGGGTGTATCGATCGTTATGTTGCCTTGCTGGATAACGTACTTCATTTGTCTGTTTTCACTTTCGTGATGTAATTACATGAAACACAACGTCTGCAAACGTGCATTAAAATTGGGAGGCAGGCAGAAGTAGTTCGTTCTCAACTTCATAACCCCCAGGCCATTAAAACTTGCACCTTTCATTCAAAACGCCAAATACCAATGCCATAACAAAACAAAATTCAGAGTTTTACATGATTAATAAAATGCATACCCTGTTTTATGCTAATATCTTGCTACATCCTATTCATTCGGAATAAACTTTGTACGATTTTTGCATCTCTTTAAAACAGCAATTTATTTCAAATTACTTTTTTATGGCATCAGCGATTTCGAAGATATTCGTTTTTATAGGCTTTAATTTTTCAGTACTTATTCATTTTTGAAGTGCTTTCACATTCAATTGTTTCTCGAGGTCATGAAAAAAAAAAAAAGAGGAATTTTAGAGCTTTCATATAACAACCATATTTCTTAAGATTTGATTATCGTTTCAGCTTACTATATCTGTTGTGTACTTACACCGAAATGGACAATAAAACTATTTCTGCAAACGTTTGTCTTGCTTAACTTAAACTAGAAATAAAAATAAGCTCTTTTAAGTTCATGTAAGGATAAAAACATCGGATGTGTTATATTCATATGACTTTACCCCTCCATTATTTAGCAGTGGGTATACACTTATAAATTATTCTTAAGTAAGGTTATTTTTCTATATACTTCTTTAATCGAGATAAATCTTTGCAGAAATAATTACATTACACGTTTCGTTAGGATGCAAAGGGAACACGACAGTCAAATGTTTAAGAACTAGACGATATATGCTGGTATTTCTTTCCATACAATCGTGATAAACAACTGAAAAATTACAAATATTGAACAGATTCAACCATTAATGATAGATATCTCGAAATTGTTATGCCAAAAAAAGTTATTTGAAATAAAATGCGCGTGTTAAAAAGATCTTTGGTATTTATCCAAGTTTTCGCTTTTGAGTTAATGCCATTCACAAACAGACGCCCGAGCCTTTTGCTAAAAATGCTATTTATTCAGGTATTCACAAAACACAAGTTTCCGGTGAAATCTCTGTATCGAATTTTTGGATGAACAGCAATAAACTCCCTACCTATTCAGGATATATGTAGCCTGTTTACTAGTGGTCAACTTTGCAGCTTTCCCTGTCGTATATAGCAAGTACAGGATTACTTGAATATAAACAGTTAACAAACAGTACCACAAAGAGCGCTATTCCTAACGTAGCAGAGAAAGTAATAAATGATATATGTGAATTTAACATGAGATTTCTTTTTAATGTTGGTAAAAAATTTAAGGACCCATACTCCTTTTATGTGAAGTATTGAAAGGCATCTTTGTAACATAAACATCTCAGCTCTTGCTGAGCATTGTTGTGTTGACGTTGAAGGTAACTTGTACCTAGGTATCTCAAGTTTTGTGAAATCCTATTCATTTTTTAAGAAAAATATAACACTTGTTCAAATATACATTTTGTTTTTTCTTTTTAATCTTGAGCAGGATTCATTTCCCAACTAATTGCTGTTGTTCCTTTGAATTCTCCTGTGTATTAAGCAATACGCTTTGTAACAATGCTCTTTCTACTTTCTCTAGCACGTATGTAGATAAAATGTCCGTAGTAGGCAGAGAAGGTGCTGTATTCCACCCAAACACTCGATACTGATATTTCATCGGAAATACATATTTTGAGGACCCCTGATTAAAAATAACATTTATAAAAAGGTGTGTGTGTGTGTGTGTGTGTGAACAGTATAACTTAGAAAGCGAAAAAGCTGTTCAATACCAAACTTGGTTTTTAAGTTCAGTATCTTCCAAGAATGCTACATCAAACTTTTCAGTATAATCCCCCACAACACTTTACATGGACCATTTTTCGGAATTAAAAATGGCTCTAACGATAGCCCCATGTCAATATTTACTAACATGTGAAAGAACTGCGGGACAAAATCCCAGCACACCGGCAGTGCTGACATGATCCTAGCAATTGATAGCATCGTTAAATAACAAATAATGTTTACTTTCTCTACACGCACTATTTACATAGTGTATAGAGAAGGTATTGCAATGTACCCAAAAATTCTATACCGAGATTTTACAGAAAATACATGTTTTGGAACCCCGCTGAATCCAAAAAATTATTTTTAGAAAAAGTTCCGTGTGTATGTGTGTCTTTGGACAGCATAGCTCAAAAACGAAAAGACTATTAAATACCAAACTTGGTATCTTCCAAGGATGCGACACGAAGATTTTCAAGAAAATCCCCGAAGCCCAAAAAATTTCGAAAATTTTTACTTTCTCAAAAATGCCTCTAGTGATTTTGAACAAAATGTCTTATATTTAAGATATTTACATGCCAAATAAAATGTATATCTTGCATTTTCTGGGAATAGCTTCTAAAGACCTCTTTATTCTGGATGATTTTTATTGAATTTTGCATAACTGGTAAACCGTAAAAGATAGACAAAAACTTACTGCACAAAAAATGTAGATCAGGGTAAAACACAATTTATGTCATATACTTTTCTTTTCGTGGAGTTGGCCGTTTTCTAGATATTCCTTGTTATTGATTTCTCATACGGGAACTTGTCAACGCTTGGCCACGCAAAGAAACGGATTTCAATCTCATAGCAACCACATTTTAAAACATGTGAATGTCGGTTTAGCCTAGTGTATTTCCTTATTTCCTTTCTACTTATAAAGGAACTAAGTAAAAAGATCTTTCTGCTAATGTTTTAGCACCAAATAGAAGAATAAGCTTATTAACAATAGTTTGTTACAGAGATGTAGAGGTGATGTGAATGGAGCACATGAGATTTTTTTTTTAATTTTAAAAGTTTCACTACTGTGTGAAAAATATAAAAGATAAATTTTAGAGATAGAGCTAGAACAAGCAGAGCTGAGGGTTGGATAAGTATCATTGTAAAGCTAAATAAACCTTTTGAAATGTGTCTGAAAATACATTTACGCCGTTTCAAGTGCTGAACTGTTGTACGGTTAACAAGTGCGCGTGTCATAAGCCTTTTGTTTTCGAAGCGAAATATCGCATTGACTCATTCCTTTGTTTTGGCGCAAGTTAAGATGCTTAAGGAAAGAATGGGAAATAGGGCTAAGGGCAGCCAAGTGTTGCTGTTATCGATTTCTATCGCAGCTGGACCTGGAAGCTGGGAGCACCAATCAATACACCCTATCCCAACACGGTCAAGTAGGGCCACCAAGGACATTATCCCTTTGTGCTTCCTGATTTACATGTTGAGTCTTGCTGTACCGGCGATATTGCGAATCTCTTTAGCTTCAGAGGATAATCATCACTTTGATGTTTGGTTCTATAATAAGCCACTTCATTCACTACTGCGTCAATCTGTCTGGATGCATGAACCAGCTAACAGCCACTGCTGAAATGTCATCGAACCCGTCGTTTTACACGCTGTTAAGTTTGACAACCTGAAAAGTAACTTTCATGTTCTCTGTTCGATATAAACCTATGAAATTCTTAATAAATAAAGCCAGATGCTTTAATACAAAATAGGTATAGCACGCTAGTTAGATGTTGCATAAGACAACTTACATTATGTATTTACATTATCCGTCCAAAAATCAATAAAATATTAGATTATACGTTTTTGTAAATTCACTGTTGGTGAGGTTTGAAGATAATAATCAACACACTAGATTATAACCTGCAGATACATACACTCTCTATGCAACATACATTTCATTTGATATTTCGAGAGCCTGTGCATATTACTTTAGGGTGTTAATAAAAATTAAAATATAAAAGAAAGTGATTTTATATATTTTTATTTATTTTCTGTTAAGTAGCTACGTATTATGAATGAGGCTAGGCATGTATATAATTCAAAAGCTTGAGTATTCGTTTGCATTCACAATTGAATATAAATGCAAATTTTGCATGGGTAACTTTTGATACAACAAAAATATTAACTAGGAATTTCATTTTCTACCTCACAGCATTCTCTCTCTCTCTCTCTCTCTCTCTCTCTCTCTCTCTCTCTCTCTCTCTCTCTCTCTCTCTCTCTCTCTCTCTCTCTCTCTCTCTCTCCCTCTCCCTCTCTCTCACTTCTCCCTCACTCTCACTACTTATTTTCATTAAAGAGCCAGAACTCAACTCCTTAGTGTTGGGCGTCTGTTTTACATTCAAGAAATCCCGAGTTCGATCCTCGGTTAGGGTGAGTAAGGTTTCTTTCGGGGTTTTCCCGTAACGTGAAAAGATGAATGCCAGTAATTAAACTCTAGAAATCCCGGGTCCATTGGAGCTTCATTTCAATCACTTCCTTGGAGAAGTTTTAAGAAAGAAAAGAAAAGGTAATCAGCCCAATTAAATATCAATAAGGTATTACAGTTGAATAACAAAGCCAGTTGGCAAACGAAATACCAAATTCGTATTTTTGTTTGATTCTTTTCTTTTTTGTTTTAACATCCTGTTAGCTCGCAATTTATGTCGGACGATAATGATGTTCAAATGAGTCGCGGTGTAGAGCTTAGAGTTAACCCGACATTCGTCTTCCTGGCATTAGGGAAAATTCCGGAGAACTTATCCGGGCAACTCGCCCTAACCGAGATTCGAATCGCGAACTGATTGAATGTGAGGTAGGGTAGATACACTACCCACATATCACAGAGGCGGACCTCACCAGGACGGTCCTGGTTCGATCCCAGGCGACTTCATATAGGATTTGTGGTGGACAAAGCGACGCAGGGGCGGATTTTCTCCGGGTTCTCCTGTTTCCCCCGCCATCGCATTCTACCGGTGCTCCATTTTCATTCCATGTATCATTAGTGCCATCGTCTGCAGTGCCATATGTATAAAAGCGGACGTTAAACACTATCGAAAAGAAAAACAGGCGGGGATCTTTATTTTTGTTTATTA
The DNA here is from genome assembly GCA_030762935.1 of Hymenopus coronatus. Lineage (NCBI taxonomy): Eukaryota > Metazoa > Arthropoda > Insecta > Mantodea > Hymenopodidae > Hymenopus > Hymenopus coronatus. The sequence goes on along the minus strand of CM060891.1, from coordinate 45,740,252 downwards.
AAATTAGATAACACAAAGAATTGTACATAATCGTATCGTTTAATTATAATTAATAATAAGAAAATATCAAGTCTCTTTAATGCATATATTGTAAACGTAAATATAATAAATATGTTGACGCTAGTATCGAAACATTTGGTGAATATACTTCGAATATTACTCTTTATCCATTATTTTTACGTTGAATCCTTCGTTTTCTTACCACCCAAAAATTCGATACCGAGATTTCACGTGAAATACACGTTATATAATAAATATGTTTTCATTTATTTCAATTCATAACATTTTTCTTTTTCTTTTTATTTTTCTACTATGTACCATGCACAAAGTAGAGATTTCACGGGAAATATACGTTTTAGGTTCCCTTTATTAAAAAGAAATAGAAAAAGGTTTGTATATGTGTGTGTGTGCGCGCGCACGCGCTTGTCCGTAAACAGCATTACTCAAAAACGAAAAGTCGGTTAAACACCAAACTTGACATTTAAGTTCAGTATCTTCCAAGGATGTAATACGAAGATTTTAAAGACCCCCCCCCCCAAATACACTTTACACAGAAAAAAAATTTGAACATTTTGACTCTCATAAATGCCTAACTGATTTTATTAAACTACCTATATTAAAAATATGTATATGCCAAATAAAATGTATATCTTGAATTTTATAGAAATAACCTCTAAATTCATCTTCATTCTGAATGACTTTTGCATAATTAGTAAACTGTAATAGATAGGCAAAAATTAACTACCAAAAATATAGATCTTGTTAAAAGAGACAATTTGTCATATACTTGTTTTTAGTTACCGATTTCTAAGATGTTCCTTATTATTGGTTTAAATTTTAAAAAACTTATACTTTTCACAAATATAAGTAGTCATCCGTTTCACTTTTGTTTTATTCCTGGTCATGCAAAGAGAAACGAATTTCAAAGTAAGTCGCATAGCTACAGCTTTAAAAAAAAGTTGACATCGCTTTAGTCTATGCGTTTCCTTTCATTTCTTTGGTTATTTCTTTAACTTCTTTAGTCTTATAGGGGTTTTAAGGAGAAACAACTACTGGTGTGATTACGCGCTGAACTGTAGGTTTTCTTAACGTTGGTTTTATCATTTTCAAACATTAACATACTCAAATTCATACTTTCAGATTCATTAGGTTAAAGAAACATTTCTTTCCCCAGACGGGAATCGAACCTGGAACCTTTGCATTGAGAAGCCAGAACTCTGACCATTCGGCCGTAAAGGCAGCCACATTTATTTCCTTATTTCCCTGTACTTAAGTAAGGAATAATAAGTAATAAGAGTGTTTCTGCTAATGTTTATCTCAATTAGCATGAAGTAGACTGAAGAATAATATTTTGTGAGAATACCTTGTTTACAGAACGGGTAGAGAAAGGTATGTGAATAGAACATATCACTTTGTTTTTATTTCGGTTTGATTAAAATAATGAATGAAAGCTAAGTCATCTAAATATATCTAACTCGACAAAGTAACGCTTAAATATATCAAACATCTGACAAATGAATTAATACTATTCCTATTCTTCATATTTTAATATTTATTAACTTCCGTTCCGCCTCATTTCTTCATACTGGTCCACAAGAATCGCAACATATAAATTGTACGTAGTGAACGAAAGGGAACGATTGAATCAGTATTTGAGGAGAGAGGGAGATGAAGAAAGAGTAAAGGAGATACAGAACGAGAAACAGGAAGAGAGAAAGAAAGGTAGTGAGATTAAGGAGTTAACAAAAACAAGAATGTGCGTTTTAACTGAGTAACACAGGCACTGCTGCGGGCTTTGCTGATATTTCCTTAAAACAGCGTGGACAATTACATAATTAATGTTTGGCGTGTTTAAAAATCCAACAGACTTAGGAGAGTTGATGCGAGAACTACAGCAAAGTAGGCTTGCAAGACTTCCATTGTATGAACTGAGTTTTTATAATACCCAAACAGGTTTCTTTGCACATTAATGCCGCTTTAATTGCACCAAATGGAAGAGGTTTAATCCAAATGCTAATAATTATTGCCGTAGCTGAACGGATTTAATCATTTACTTGATAATTCTAATTAAAATAGACATTCCAAGGATTACTGCAATTTATTTGTTGGTGTTTTAGAACAACTCTCCACAGCATAACAAACAGGATAAACAAGAAAGTTAAATAGGTATGACAAATGTGTATAAAAAGCTGAGAGGGAAAAGAAAAATGTCGAGAAGATTGCGAGGAAAGATAGACAAGGAAAGAGGAAAGACAGGTATGGCATAGCAGTAAAATGTGACTCATGAAAGTAATATTATGATACAGCTGTTGTAAGATAAAACAAAAATAAGTGAGTCACAAAAGAAGGTGGAGACTAACGTGAACAGCTAAGGTTGGAAAAAAGAAAACAGTTGAGCCGAAAAATGTATTTGTAATTAAAAATACATAAAATGACTTTAAGGTCATTACAGTTGCTCAGAATGACAGAAGTTTCCTTTCACGTGGGCTCTTAGACGCAGCGTGCGATATCCAGGGATGGGCAAAGAGCATGCGTGCGCTTTCCTTTGTTTCTCAAAACTCTTTACCTTTAATGAACACGCTCTAGAGCAATTTTCCGAACCTTTTTACTGTCTCTGCCATCTACATATTACAGTAAGCAGACGCAGCGTGGAATGCCATCCAGAAATTCAATACCGAGAATTCATCAGAAAAATCCCTCCCTTAAAAGTATTTTTATTTCATCTCCCACGTGCATAAAGGATAGAGAAGGTATTGCATTCCATCATAACTTCGATTCACAAATTTCCCCGAAAATATGCACATGTTTAAGGCCCCCTGAAATAAAGAAAGCACTGTTAGTAAAAGGTGTGAGTGTGTGTGTGTGTGTGTGTGAGAGAGAGAGAGAGAGAGAGAGAGAGAGAGGGAGAGATCAGCATAACTGAAAAACGGAAGTCTGATAAATGTCACACTATATATATATATATATATGTGTGTGTGTGTGTGTGTGTGTGGTATATTTTACAGATGCGACACGAAGATTTTCCTCCTATCCCTAGCTACCCTTACATGAAACGTTTTTTTTTTTTTTTTAAATGTAGGAATTTTCTTATAAATGGCTTTAATAATTTTGATTAACATACCAAATATTATAGATAATTACATCATAGATAAAATGTATATCTTGAATTTTATGAGAACAACTTTGAGACTAACTTCATTCGGAAGGAATTTCGTGTAATGTATAACTGGTATGCATTGAGCCATAAATGAAAAAGCACCATACAAAAAATGTATGGGTGCTGGCCCCGTAGCCGTACCCATTTCCGAGATATTCGTCATTAATTGTTCTAGCTGTTTAGCCATTTAAAGTTCTCGATTTGTAGTTGTTTCTCGCAATAACATGGGAAGAGTGCGACATTCTAAGGTCGTCATATAGCGTCCAGTTTTGGCTGTCGCTTTCTTTCTCTTTGCATCTATAGCAAAATGGACAATATAGTTATTTCTGAAAAGGGGTATATTCCACAAATACGCATTCATAGCATATCCATTTATAGAAAAGGTGGAATTATTAAACAGTTTTGAACTATGTTCGTGTAAGTGACGATAAAAGCAAATTACATAATATTAAGCTAATTTTATTTTACAAATTCTTTAGTAACTAACAAATTTAAATTTTGCCCGCCCGGGCAGTGTGGGGGTAGCGTGTCTGGCTCACATTCAACACAACAGGTTGCGTTTCGAATTTCACGTAGGATGAGTTTGTTGATAAGGTTTGTTTTTCGGGGGTTTCCCTTACCCTGAGAAGGCGAATGTCGAGTAAAAGTTCCATGGACCCCGAGATCATTTGAGAATCATTCCACCGATTTCATTGTTCGATATTACCAACCAAGTTTAAGGAAGTTAGGCAAAAAAAAAACAAAAACAAACAAACAGAAAACAAAACAAAAAAAATCGGCATGGAGATTCTTTTCACTTTATGTTTTTAACTATTATTTTACTTTCTCCAGCACGTATGAACATTGTACGTAGTAAATAGGGAAGCCAAGAATTGTATTCCATCCAAAAATTCTTTACCAAGTTTTTTTCCAGAAATACATTTAAAGTTTAGTATTTTCTAAGGATGCGACACGAAGATTTTCAGGAAAATCCACTACCCAAAACACCCGTTACGCGGAACACTTTTAGAAATGTTCGATTTTATAAAACATGGCTAACGATTTTTACTAAAATGCCATATATTAAAGAAATCTTCATGGCATAACCTGAATTTCTTGGGGATAGCCCCTGAATTCTCTTAATTCTGAATGACTTTTACATAACTGGTAATCCGTAAGAGATAGACAAAAACTTACATAGTAAAGTATACAATTTAGTTATGTAGTTAGTTTTTCTTGTAGAGCTAACAATTTCAGAGATACTCCCAGCAATTGGTTTCAATTTTAAAATAATTAAACTTTCCTCAAATGGAAAGCCCTCGTCCGTTTCATCTCTCTTGTTTTACTCTTGCACATGGAAACAGAACAGAACTCAATGACAGTCGCATAGCGACAGATTTTAATAGTTTTGACTATCACTTTAGCCTAATGTATTCTCTTATTTCTCTTCTACTTATAAGGAACTAAATAATAATATTATTTCTGGTAATGTTTATCTTGATTAGCATGAGTAGGTAAAAGAATAATCTATTATAAGAATACTTTGCACAACAGAGAGAGAAAATCATGTGAATGGAGATTTTTAACCTAAAAATGCTTTCTCTAACACATACATATGGTAAGTATATCAAATATTCCACAACACCCAAATAATCGGTATATGTTTTGAGGTCCTCTGAATTAACACAAATGCATTTTTAGAAAATCGCGCGCGCGCGTGTAAGACAATTCAAGACAAAAAATGTCAAATAAATATTATACTTGGTATATCGATATAGGTTATACAACAGAGTGGGACACCTTGCGCCCTGCGACGTACATAGATCTATTGTGCCTACCATCTCTCAGAAGAAACGAATAAAATGAAGGAATCACAAGAGTGTGCAAGCCGTAAGCAAACAAGCCACATATACGTGCGGAAGTCCCTAACAGTTCCAGGTTCTATAGTAGTGTCGCTGCTGAAACTAAAAGGGGGCGATGAACGACCGGTTGACCAAACAGACCTCTAGTATCCTTGGAGATTACTCTTTCCTATGAGCAAGCATCCGCGCCATGTATCCGACATTCCCTATGTCACGACACATAGAATCATACCTGAAAGATAAGAGCGAAACGGAATGAAAGGGTAATAAGTGTAAATTAGAGGATAGAACAGAAATGAAAGGAACTATGGAATAGAAGGAACACGTGGTAGATGAGAAACCACCCCATCATTCACCTACCGACATCATTTTAAGAAACGATGTGTGTATAATTCTTGTAAACCATAAGCGATAAATACAAACATACTAAGTTCTCCTTAAAACATACAAATATGTCAAATAACTGCGTGGACTATTTCGGATATATTCGTTGTTTGAATTTTGCAATTTCTACTTTCTCTAGTAGATATGTACAATATGCCAGTAGATAGGGAAGGTATTGTATTCGACCCAAAAGTTCGATACAAGATTTCACCGGAAATATGTGTTTTGCGACCCCTTGAATTAAAAAGAAGTTCTTTCTTTGTCGACCCTTCACTAATAGCGACCACAATTGTACAGTGCATACCATCCTTTCAGAAAAAAAAAATACTGTAATCCCTACTCAGCGACAGTGGTCATTAAAATACTCTTAAGTAAAAATACACATTTTACAGCAGTAACAGACTCACCTTGTTGTAGATGGTATGTTCTTGTGCATACTATACCTACTGTAGTGAGTCAACCATATACCACGGGTATATACTATATTGTTTTTTATTTATTTTTACTAATTATTGTGCTCATCAAACATTTATGTATGATTTACCCATTAATTTAATGATATTTCCGTATACCTAATCCGTATATTTTTGTAATTCGGAGTAGCCTCAGTCTCAATTAATTCAAATTACCGGGGCTCTACTGTATTACTCTTTATTGATTTTGAATTTTCATATACTTTAATTAAAAGAGAATTTATTATCGTCTCTCTCTCCCTCTCTCAGTCTCGGCCATGCCATGAATCACCAGCGACAAGTACATAAAAAAATTTACTATCTCTTACTCCAGCTGTATTTGCTCTAATCCCCCGTTAATTACAACTTACAAGGAACTTTGCAGTAAGACAACTTCTGCAAATGTGTATCTATTAATACGAAATAGATTGAAGAACAAGATTTTGTTATAATAGTTTGTTAAAGAATGGATAGGAAAACTAATGTAAACGTTGTATTATTGTAACAATATAAGCTAGATTGCTACTCGTTGAAGGTTTCAGATTTTTAAATTCAGACAAACACGCAACTCCAAATCGTTTAGTAATGTGGTGGTAACTTCGGGAATTTATTCCCAATTTTTCTTAATTACCTATGTAGGAAAAAATACATAATAATCTCTGGAGATTATGAATACGTTACAGAGAACTGAATTTCTTCGAATAATCAAATAGGTTTTTAGACATGTTTTCATATAAAAACTCCTGCGGGACGAAATTCCGGCATATCGGTGGCGCTGATATGATCCTGAAAATTGACAGCAATAAACAAATAATTTTAATAATAATAGACATATTTTCAATAATCCTTTTAACACTATTAAATGCATAACGGTAATGGGAAACAACTTCCCCATCTTAACATCATAGCGCATTGAAACAAAGATAATATACACATGCCAAAACAGGAAAGAAATTTGAAATAATTGTATGATTAAATACGTTGCTGGAAAATCCTGCTATAAGTCAAGATAGTTCTTTTTGTCATGCATCTCAAATAATTTACACATTTTCATTGAAATTGCAATATCGATTTTCTTTATTTAGTGTGTGTGTGTGTGTGTGGGGGGGGTGTCGAATGTAATACTTCTAATGCCCTTCAGGAAGGGGGCTCTTTATGAACATAATAAACATTCAGGAAAACTATTTTCTACGCGAAATTTTGCATTGAGAAATGGCAAATCCAGCAAACAGAGGCAATACGAGGCAAGGCAAACAAAACAAGATTACGACTGCGGAATATTTTTTATCTGGAATGTATACATGGGAGAAAGTTGCAATAAGGACCTACAACGACCCTCCTGCCTCTTGTAGCGAAATCGCATTATCTCCCTGCGTCTGTCAACATCCCATAGACGACCACGACGCCGCCGACGCCATCTCGACGTCACTCAGACCTTCTCAATCTTCATCCATCTCTCTCTCGCAACCCTCCCGCTTCCTATTCAGCCGCACTTCCTCATTTTTATTCAGGCACTATTTAACGGGCTCCTTTTGTTGCCCCTCCACTTGTTTCTTTTCAGGCACACTTCACCCTGCTGCTACAGTTTCTTGCATCCCCAGCTTCCATTGCGTCACTTGAATGTTTTAAGTCAGGTCCTTGACCGCCCTCGCCTCGTGCACCTGCTGTATACGGCTTAGCCGTATCTGTACGACAAAATGTCGACTAATATTAGCATCCGACACGTGCCAGTTCAGATTTATATCTGTATGTAAATGGGGATCATGAAAAGTAACCTCAATGTCTGGAATTTGCAGTTTTGGACTAATAGTTGATAGTAACATATTATCTGGGCTACACTAACTTAGATACAGCATTTAGAATTTATGTATATGTATGTGTGATTTTTATTATGAGTACTATGATTATTATTATTATTATATTTATTATTATTATTATTATTATTATTATTATAATAATAATAAATAGTATTTGCACAATTCCCTTATGCATTCATGACTGTTTTAGTCATGTATCTGCATATATGAGAATTTTTACTTTCTCTAGCGCGCATGTACAATGTACATAGTGGATAGAAAAGATATTGTATTCCACCCAAAAATTCGATACCAAGATTTCACCGGAAATATATGTTTTGGGCTCCACAGAGTCCGAAAAAAGCATTTTTAGAAAATGGTCCATGTGTGTGTTTGTGAGCCGCATAGCTCAAAAACGAGAAGACCTTAAATACCAAACTTGGTATTTAGATTTAGTATCTTTCAAGGATGGTACATGAAGATTTTCAAGAAAATCCCCCCACCACAAACTACTCTTTGCTTGGAAAAATTTTCGAAAATTTTGATTTTCTTAAGAATGGCTCTAATGATTTTGATTAAAATACCGTATATTACAGATATTTACATCCCAAACAAGATGTATATCTTGAATTTTCTGGGAATAGTCTCTGAACACTTCTTTAATCTGGATGAATTTTGTTGAATTTTGCATAACTAGAAAACCGCAAGAGATAGACAAAACCTTACAATGCAAAAAATGAAGGTCTCGCCAAAACACATAATTTATGTCCTTTACGTTTTTATTGTAGAGGTAACCATTTCCGAAATATCCCTTGTTATTAGTTTCAATTGTAAAGGACTTATACTTTTGTCTGACAGGAAGTGTCATTTTTCTTGTTCTACTCCTGGCCAAGCAAAGAAGCAATTTGCAATGACAATCGCATAACAGCAGCTTTCAAAACATTTGACTATCACTTTAGCCTAGTGCATTCCTTTAGTTCCCTTCTACTTATAAGGAATAAGAACATTTTGCTAATGTTTATCTCGATTAACATTGTATAGAAAGAAGAAAAATCTTTCATAAAAAGTTTGTAAAGCAGCTAGAAAAAATCATGTGAGTGTAACACAAGATTTTTTAAAATGGCTTCGTTTATGTAGTCCCCATTAACTTCTATGGTAATATCAGGTGCTTTGACTTGAGAAGCAATGCTGGAGTTTTCTTGTTGAGCTGTAGCATTTCTTAACACTGGGTGCTTTTAGTCTTATTCTATCAAATACAGACACACACACATTCATACTTTCAGAATCTGCAGGAAGTTGGGCATGATTCTATTAAAGAAAACATCTTGAGCCGGGGATCAAAATCTAGATTTCAGGGTGAGAAGCTAGAATGCTACTCAACTGCAGAAGCAGTCATAAAAAATGTATCATTAATTAAAATTAGCATCCAACATGTGTTGTTTTAAATTTATATCTGTATGTGCATGTAACTGTAACCTATGTAAATTGTACTGGAAATTTGCAATTTTGGATGAATAGTTGATAACAACATATTAAGGACTATGTGGAATTCAGAAACAACAAAATGTATGAAAAATTGAGAATGAAAGTAAAATTAGAGGTTTTATCGATGTTTCCTTTCCAGTTTTAAGGAGTGTGGTGGATCAGGCTGTGAAGGGAATTTTTAAATAAAAAGAAACAAATATCTATGCTGCCAAAATAATCAAATTTTTGGAATACATATGTATGTGCATGAGAAACTAAGATGAAAGTAATAATGAATAATAATTGACAATTGCATAGGTCTTGTTATAGAAAATAATATAAAAAATAGTTTCTTAACACTTTCTGATTCCCATCACAAAAGACATTGCTCCAGTAATGCTAAACAGAAGGGTGGATGAATATGTTTTAAGCTGTATTCTTTCTCTTTTTTTTTTCTTTCTTTGGATTCTGTTCCTTCCTCACAAGCTGGTTAATGTGGTTGTAGCAGCTGAACAACTGCATCCTTCGAAAGGTTTGTTAATTAAAAATGTAAAAACTGAATAAGGTCATGGGTCATTTGCCTTTTCATGAAACAAAAAATGATGAATGGCAGGCTGGAAGTTGTTTCTTTATTTATTTATCCTCCAGTGGAGAGATTTCAATATAGATAAAATTAATAAAGCAAAAGCACCATAATTAAGGGTATAAAGTTAATTGAAATTCAGCAAATAAAATTCAGGTTTATTCATGACTTTCCTAAATTTTACTTTTATGAAAAAATGTAGCATATTAATTTGATGATCTGTACATTTTAACACTCCAGAAGGCATCAATAGACTTCACTAGTAAATAAGGAAATGTTTTGTCATTGGTAATCATTTTTTCATGATCATTTGTGTTATTTTCCAGTGAGATTCAAACCTTTTAACTAATTAGTATATGAGGGACTAAAACAAAATGGGAAAGTTTTGATGGAGCACAGGCTTGACAATTAAATAGCAAATAAAAGCTTTAAGCAATAAGGACTTGCACTGTTAACTTTGGCATTCAAATGTTAATTATATGAGTATGCATACTGCATACAGTATTGAGTTACTGGTGTATTATCAGTTATACACTCGCTGAACAACTGTGTCACATTTGTGCAGGTGAAGCTGGTGGAAGTGGAGCGTGTGGAATGGATTAACAAAAAGAGTTACAGTACAGTGGCTCTAGTACTTGCCAGGGATGGCCGCGTGTTGCTTAGGGCTGCGGATGGTCTTGAAGATTGGTTTGAACTACTTGAAGTAAGTAACTAGTGTTATAACATAAAATTAACTAACATACTAAATACTTTTGTCAAAACATTTTTAGTTTTTCTTTGAACCCACTTATTGTAGATAGAGGATAAAGATAAAGAACGAAATTGTCCTGTGTATGTATGTATGAGCAAGAGTAAATCAGACAGTCACCAAGTCATCTTAATTTTACTGAGTTTTGTGTAATTTTGTAGCCCTAGAAAACCATGAGAAATGGACAAAATCTTATCACAAAAATTGTAGGGCACATTAAAGTGTGGAATCTGGCAAGTTTCTATTTAGTTAATTAATTATTACTTTCTCTACACATACTATGTACATAGTGTATAGAGAAGGTATTGTATTGCATGAAAAATTTGATACCAAGATTTCACCGGAAATATATGTTTAGAGACTCCTTGAATCCAAAAAAAAACATTTTTATAAAAATATGTGTGTGGGGGGGGGGGGGACAGCATAACTCAAAACGAAAAGTCTGTTAGATACATAACTGGGTGATACAAAGATTTTGAAGAAAATCCCCAACCCCAACTACTTTTTATAGGGAAAAATTTTCGAAAATTTTTATTTTCTCAAAAATGGCTCAAACCATTTTGATGAACATATTGTATATTAAAGATATTTACATGAAAAATAGAATGCATATCTTGAAATTTTCCAGGGAATAGTTTTGAAGACCTCTTTATCATTGATGAGTTTTGCAGAAGTTTGCATAACTGGTAAACTATATGAGATAGACAAAAATTTATTACACAAAAAATATATACATCATTAAAACACACAATTTATGTTATATATTTTTTGTGGAGTTGGCCGTTTTTGAGATATTCCTTGTTATTGGTTTCAGCTTTAAAATACTTATACTTTTCTCTTATGGAAATGTTTCAACTCCCGGCCACGCAAACAAAGGAATTTCCATCACATAGCAATGAGTTTTTAAAAGATTTGACTGTTGCTTTAGCCTTGTGTACTTCCTTATTTCCCTCCTACTTTACAAGGAAACAAGAAATAATCAGTTCTGCTATTTTTATCTTGATTAGAATGTAGTAGCTTTTTAACAATAATTTATTATTACAGATGTAGAGAAAGTCATGTGAATGTTGAATCCTTTCATTTTGCTCTGTGAGTGTGTTATCTTCCATGCAGTTCCTTTTGAGTTCTTCCTTTTTTTCCTTTGTAAAGCTAGTAATCATGAATACATATTTGAATTCAGTTTCCTTAAGTTTAAAAACATAACTAATTAATTGAAAGCAGTAATATGCAATAAATGGAAGGAATATGAGTCAGTGTTTGTATCACAAAATGTGGTAGTTACTTACTGGGAGAGGCTTCGGGAACATTTGTTCTCATTTTCAACCCTTAATTCTGACTGGATCTCATTTAATTGGCATCAAGTGATGTTTTATGTTTCAAAAACTGACTCAAATTCTTTATATTTACTAATAATCACATCACTGTCACAAGCTTCTTTGCATATTTGCAAATTTTCAAAAAAAATATGCATATTTTAAATAATGTGCTTTGATAGAAGACTCCATTTTATATGAATAGTATTAAAATGAACAGATGTTTGTGAGTTTATCATTAAGAGAGAAAATTGTGTAAATGTTCATATCAAATTTTTTTATCCTTAAACAGTACTAGGATTCATGTAAAATTCTGAAAGACTGTGAGTTGTGCAATAAAAGAAGGATGTCATCACTGTTCTCTCCTAAAAATTGTAATTATTAATTATACTCCATTACATTTAGGAAGAGTTCTATTTTAATGCTATGTACACAAAAATTAAAAATAATGCTCTGCAAATTTTCTAAGCATTTATTGCATAGTTATAATATTGTAAACAAATTTCACACTTTTTCACTACAATTTCAATTATAGGAATGCATGCTGGCAAGTAAGGAGCGACGAAGAGCTCTGCGTAGTTCACATGATCCTAGTTGGCAGCGCAGCAACACAGATTCCATTAATAGCTCCTTAGAGGAATGGCTCTTAGCAAGACACAAAATAGGTAAGATCCTAAATCTGAATATTAATAAAATAATACAAAAAAAAAAAATACTATGGTTTTATACTAAACGTAAAATACTTCATCTAAGGACCATCTGCAGGTCATATTGAGTCTAAAATAGTCAGGTTTGTTTTTACCATTGGCATTTGAAAGACTGCCAGTCCAAAGAGTATCCTGTTTGACAGTATATTGTTTATCAGCTACAGTTGCTGTCCAAAGGTGATGACAGTTGCCACACACCAGACTTTGTAAGGAAGAGAAAGGGGAGTAGTTCAGCGCACACCAAGCCATGCCTTATTTTCTTGTTAAACGTTAGTCTTTGTTGCTTGATTTTCCTCTAGAGTCAAAATTCCAAAATGATCTACAAAATGGATTAAATTTCTTCTTCTTCTTACCTTAAAACATAGTCGTTTCTGTTCAACCCACCATGCCACTACCCTTTCATCTTTTCCTTGGGCAACCAATGCTGCTTCTGCCTTTTGGAGCTCTATCCCGACCATTCTGAACCAATATATCAAGATACATGTTGTTAATTTGAGCATCCAATTCATTTCTTCTTTTGAGAACTCACTGTCTTATTTGTTGAATATTGCATATTTGTCTTTGCTCCATTATTTATCTGGTGTAGTCTGGCTTTACCAATAATTCTCCTAAGAACCTCATTTCTACCATTTCTGTTGTTTGAATAGTTCCAATTGTATCTGATCTATTTTCTGAAGCACATGAAATAAGAGATCAGATTACAAGTTGATACATTTTTGTTGTTTACTTTAACGTCTGTTAATCTGGTTGGTCATATGAGACTATGAATGAAATCAGTGAAATGATGCTCAAATGACCCTTTGGGTCCATGGAGCTTAGTTACTTGACATTCACCTTCTTAGGATAAGGGAAAATCCCAGAATTAAAACTTATCAGAGTAACTCACTCACTGAGATTTGAAGTTGGGACCTCTTGAATGTGAGACACGCATGCTACCTTCATACTACAGACGTACGCCCTTGTTTTTGTTCCTGTTCACAGGAGTTACTATTCTAGATGATGGTTAATACCCCTGTTATATGCTGAACTTGATTTACTTGTTTTAGTACGTCTGTTTGCAAGGTATTAAAAAAAAAACCTGCTCAATAATGTTCCCTTCTAATTACTAAATACTATTAAATTCTTTAAATTTAATTAAATATTAAATTAATTATAATATGAATTCTATAGGGTAGTTAGTTACTAACAGCTAGGCATTTTGTTATATAAAGAGAAATTTTCATATTAAATGTTTTTATTTTCTTAGAAAAGGTATAGAAAAATCTTTGCAAATCATCTTTAGATTCTGCAAATAATACCAAATAATCAGCATAACAGACAATTGAGATACTTCTTGTTCCCATCCAATTTATAGCTTAGAATTATCAAATTTCACCCTGCAAGCATATGGCATCACTGAAACAGACTACCACTAATTAGTTACAGAAGCAGGTGACTAGTGTCACAGAACTTTTACTAGTTTACACCTCCATGATCGGTTCCTGCACTGCCTGGATGTTTCCAAGGTCAACATTTAAGTGTTTTTGGTTGCACCATCCAACAAAAACATATCTATCTACACAGTTTCTCAGAATTCCTGATTGGGTTTTAGCTGCTCACACATAGCAAAATGTAGCTTGGGAAGTTGAATTTTGGTAATTAAATGAAAGAGCTGTAATTAGAAAAGACTCTCTAATGGAGTGTGTTTTTCTGTTTTGCAGCCGGTTTGCAACATCTATCAGATTCTGTGCCAGATCTGCCACTACAGGAAGCTGCCCAACAAAGGAAAGCAGTGTCCAAATTAAGAGATGAGGAAGAGGAGGAGCAGGAGCAGTGGCTTCGACCACGTCCTCCTCGACATGAACAAAGGCTTTCACGTATGTAAAAAGTTCAAAAATGTTGTTGCTAATGGGGATGCAAAATCCCTGATAGTCAAGAAATTGAGTTTAAAAATAGCAGCATTTTACATGTGCAATCTTGCTCAAACTTCTGTACTGTGTTGCCCTTCATACACTGAGTAAGCCCATTAGAGGTGTAATTGATGTTAAATATTTTATTCCAGTATAACTCTAGTCTGATACCAAATCTGAATTTAAGCGTGAATGATTGTGCTAGTTTAACAACTGAAGAGAATGACACAGTCTACTTAAATAAGCATAAATTTAACAATAATCAGATGCATTTTTACTTTCTCTATACACACTATATACATAGTGTATAGAGAAGGTATTGCACTCCACCAAAAAGTTCAATACCGAGATTTCACCGGAAATATATGTTTTAGTGTCCCCTGTATCCAAAAAAAGTATTTTCAGAAAAAGGTCAGTTTGTGTGTGTGTGTGTGTGTGTGTGTGTGTGTGTGTGTGTGTGTGTGTGTGTGTCTGTGTGCCCGTGTGTCTGTGAACGCGATAACTTAAAAACGAAAAGTCAGTAAAATACGAAACTTGGTATTTAAGGTTAGTATCTTCCAGGGATGCGACACGAAGATTTTGGGAAAAATCCCTCCACCCCAAACTACCCTTTATATGGAACTTTTTGTGAAAATTTTGATTTTCTGAAAAAATGGCTCTAACGATTTTGATTAAAATATCATATATTAAAGATATTTAACTGACAAATAAAATGTTTATTTTGAATTTTCCTCTGAAGACTACTTTATTCTGGGCCAATTTTACGGAATTTTGTATAACTGCTAAACCATAAGAGATGGACAAAAACTTACCACCCAACAAATGTAGAGCACTTTAAAACACACAATTTATGTTATATACATTTTTTTCGTGGAGTTGATTGTTTTTGAGATATTCCTTGTTTTTGGTTTCAGCTATAAAAAACATATACTTTTCTCATACAGTACTTTGTGAACTCGTGTCCATACAAACAAAGGAATATCAGTCACATAGCAACCAGCTTTTGACCATCACTTTAACCTATGGTACTCCCTTATTTCGCTTCTACTTACAAGGAAGCAAGTAATAAGACTATTTCTGCTAATTTTTTCTCAATTAGCAGAAAGTAAATAGAAGCATAAACTTTTTAACAATAATTTATTGCAGAGTTGTAGAGAAAGTCATGTGAATGGAACACATCAGATTTTTGTAAATTAATTCACACAGACTTTCAAAGTTTGCACAATCAATGGTGTAGTAGAGCAGTAGTCAGTAACTGTTATTACTATGCTGAAAAGTACACACAAAGTGTGTACTTATTTATTTATTTATTTCAATTGATGTTCAGTGCAGTGTTGAAACACAAAACAATAATGCCAGAGCAATCAAAGAAATACAGTACAAATATATGTCCAAGATGTATGTACACATCACATGCATCCACATGTGCTTGAGCTAACACACACAATCGTTACTACTAATGGTTATTTACAAACTCGTCAATAGTATAATAAATGTTTCTATTAGAAACCTTTTTAGCACATTTTTGACCATTGTGGCTGGACCACATCCTGTTATACATTCACTGCCTACCCATTCAAAGAAAATTTGCATGTTCTCAGATAGCACTACTAAACATTACAGAACCAAAAATGTTACCAGTAAACATATTGTCAGTTAAAACAAACCTAACTCATGTAGGCTATACAATTTCAATTAACAAAATTATAGGCTAAATTTTCGAAGGTAAGGACTTTCTAACAAATTATATTGTAACACATAAAAAATGAAGCTAGTAACAGCAAAGCAAAAAAAAATATATATATAAAAATTAAAAATTTGTAACAGAACTTCTCTTATCTTTATGAATAAATTCAATCAGGACTATTTTTTGTTTGTTAACAATGCTGTCTATGCCATGATCATATCAGCACCACCAATGTGCCAGTATTTTATCCTGCAGAAATTCTTTTACATGCCAGTAAATCTCCTGATATGGGGCTTTTGCTTTTAAGCGCATTTCAAAACCATAGGTCTGGGGCAGCTTTGAACCCACAATCTTCGAGTATAACATGTTTCTCAATCTAAATTTGATGCTTCTTCTTTGTTGTTTATTTATTTTTTTTATTGATTCTTTGAAAAAAAAAAAATATATAATTGTATGTATGTATGTATATAAATTGGGATACAGCAATAAATAATCAGAATACTAGGAGCGATTTTACAGTATTAGGTTTCCAAGTATTTCAGTACTCTAAAAACAATGTACAAGCACTCAATTTTTCTGTACATTTAAAACTTTAGTTGTTTCTTAAAATGCTGAGAAAGTTTAAAATATCCTTTATACAAAATTTATTATGTGATTGAATTGACAGTTTATCTTCATTGGAAGTGTAGTGATAATGTATTTCAGCATTCATTTTCTATTTTAATGTTGGTTTGAACACACACACGCACACGCACACATTGAGGACAAATGCACTAACCTTCAAGTCTGTCACAGTACTGTTTGTCATGCAAGTTCAACATTTCACAAGTTCTTATAAATCTATTTGTTCACTAATGGTTATACTGACTAGTGACACATCTTAGACATAAATTTTTTGTATAAGATATCCTGATTAACTATAACTAATAACAGTAAGTTCTGCTCCTCAAAATAATAATTGTTCTAAGGAAATATAAGCAATAAATATATCAAATATTATCAGTAAATAATTACTTATGTATGTGATATTCTTGTTCTTATATGAGGTGTGTTCAAAAAGAGACCACACTTTTACTGTTACAATCTTCATTGCTCATTGCACATATAACATTTAAAGTCCTCCTCCTCTTCTAGCAATACATTATTCCCATGTTTCTTCCATTTTTTTTAAAAACTCCTGGAGTGCACTTTCTGGAATAGCACTCAAGTCTCTTTCCTGCTTCTCAAACTTATAACCATATTGAAAAGAACAGTTTCCTAGCTATAAAGGAGAATCAGCACACTGTGGAAAAAGTCTACTGGGGCCTAAGGGAGTCTGAAGCTTTGCCAAATAGCTACAGACAAAGAGTGATGTGTGAGCCAGCACATTGTCATGATGCATCATCCAAATCTGGTTTTTCCACAATTCAGGCCACCTCCTGACATACCTCCAACATACTAAAATTCCCTTGTAGATTTCCTTTTGTACTATCTGACCATGTAAATCAAATTTCTGATGGACAATACCTTTATACCCAAAACACACAACTATCGCCACTTTGATCTTGACCAACTCATGCTTGCCTTTTTTGGGCAAGAAGACTCTTTGTCTACCCACTGTGATGACTGCACCTTTATTCAACATCATAGCCATAAACACATGTCTCAACTCCTGTTTTTAAGGCAATTTTCATTGCCATTTGCAAGTAGCAAGCAGTTCCTGGCTGATTTCAACACGGGCCTGTTTCTGAGCATCGATTAACAAATGCAGCAAAAATTTTGCATTCACACAATGCATCTTATGTTTGTTGCTCAAAATTTTAAGATATGATCCTATCCCGATGCCTAATTCGTCAGCAATGTTCTCATAATCACTATACTCAAAGCAATAATCAACTGTCGATAATTTCATACAACACTGTTCTAAAATAAGAACTGAAGCTTTCCTGGCGACGTGTTAATTCAAAATCTTCTCGGGCTTCTAGCCAGGTAAAAACTTGGCTTGACACCAACGTTTCGAAGAAGTGCATCTTCCTCGTCTTCAGGGTGAACTGATTACCTGGCTAGAAGCCCGAGAAGATTTTGAATTAACACTGTTCTGTTTGAAGGAAGCTTCATATACAGTGGTATCACTTAGTGACTTACTAAACTTTATTAAAAATGTAATCAATGTTAGTATATTTAAAAATAGAATGAAGGAATTTATGTGCAATCATTTTTATAGTAAAGAATATTTTATATATGTAAAAATTATTCCTAGTGGTATTTACACCTGATCTGCTTGATTATTGTAAATATTATATACAATAACTACTTGTAACATCTACTGCTTATTTGCTGTTTTTGTAAATATATGTGTATATCTGACGTGTCCCATAACATGTGCTTGTTCAGTCAGACAAAATCAATCCATGAATCACACAACATGAACTTTCTTGACATGATGTTGATGTGGAAGGTCATCCATTCCTGAGATCCTCACCAACTGACATTCTGCCATGTCTAAAATGCTTAAACCACTGATTGTCAAGAATAGTTTTTGAAACACTATATTTAGTAAAGTTATCTTAAGTAAGTGATATACAAGGGTCAGCTGATAAGTCTGCTTCTCACTTAGATATGGTGCCACTAGTCCAGTAAGACGGTAGCATTGTATAGCTTAACTCTAGACTAGCTTGTCTCTATAGTTACAGGTCAATAGCTTGTTTAGTTTTGGAATGATAGCATTTTAAACAAGAGTTTAGAGTTTTCATGAAAATGGAGGATTTGGAAAAACGAGCAGTGATTAAATACTGCCATTTGAAAGGCTTAATGCCTAAAGAAATCAAGGAAGAAACAGACAGTACATTGAAAGACTCAGCCCCTTCATATTCAATGATTAAAAGGTGGGCTGCAGAGTTTAAAATGGGACGTATGAGCACTAGTGATGAGCCTCGCTCTGGACACTCTGTAGAAGTGACACTCCAGAGATCATTGAAAAAATTCATCGTTTGGTACTGGAAGACTGCAGATTAAAGTTGTTTTGAGATAACAGAGGCTGTAAACATATCAATATTTTAAGTAATGTTTTGGGCTTTCACAAGATCTGTGCAAGGTGGGTGCCATGTTTGTTGACATCTGATCAAAAGTTGCAAAGGAAAATTGTTTCTGTTAAGAATGTTCAGCTCTACCGTAAAAATCTGAGTGAATTTATGAGATGGCTTATTACCATGGATGGAACCTGGATACATCACTACACTCCAGAAAGTAAATCATAGCCAAAAAAGTAGATTGCACCAGGTGAACCAACTCCCAAAAATCAAAGTCAATTTTGTCAGCTAACAAGGTTATGGCGAGTATTTTCTTGGATGCACAGGGAATTATTTTTATTGATTAGGGTAAAATTATCACTATTGACTATTATGCAAGCTTACTGCAACGTTTGAGTGATGAGATGTTAAGAAAAAGACCTCATTTGTCAAACAACAACAAAAAAATCTTGTTTCATTACAACAATGCTCCGGCCCATCGTTCAGTCATTACAATGGTAAAAATGTGTGAATTAAAGTTGGAATTGCTTGATCATCCACTCTATTAGCCAAATCTAGCACCCAGTGACTACCACCTGCTCCCAAACCTCAAAAAATTTCTTGGAGGACGAAGATTTCACAGCGAAGTCATTGATATGGTAAACAGCTATTTTGAGGACCTTGATAAATCACACTACACAGATGGTTTAATTAAATTAGAACACTGATATGACAAATGTTTTAGTCTTTCTGGAGATTATGTTGAGAAATAAAGCAAAAAAAAAATTAAATGCTGTTTTCATTGAGAGGCCCGGGACTTATCAGCCAACCCTAATAGAAAATAACTAGCTTCTGAATCTAAATTATCCTTTGACACTTTGTAAGTCAACTCTGCAGGATCAATAGAACTGAAATTCTATTCTTCTCTCATGGGAAGCAAATTTGGTAAAAAAAGCTGTTCTGTTCTAGGATGTGAAACTTTCCTGGCAACAAACATATTCTAGATATTCTTGGGCTTCAAGCCAGGTGTAGTGATGAAGAGTCATCAACGTTTCGGCAGCGTGCATCTCCTGATGATGATGGGAGAAATGCACCCTCCTGAAAAGTCAACGACTCTTCATCACTACACTTGGCTTGAAGCTTGAGAACAACTGTTCTGTTGATTCTGGGTTCTCTTAATAGGTGTACTTCAATAAAATAATTCCAGGAGAATTTTGAGAGCAATATTTAATTCTCCTCAGCATTGTAAATGACTCTTTTACTGAAGACATACTCACAGGAATTGCATACAGTAACATATTAGAGCTAAAAACCATTTTTTATCATTGAATAATTGCTTAGTTTTTCAAACTCGCTCATGGTTTTATTCCTAAACTTTTCTATGCTGCACATTTATTGTCAGGCCTTTTTTTCATTTAATAAAATTCCATATGTATCTAAGAGACTTTGAGGAACTGGTTCAAATATTATCCATAATTTTATAAATTTCAATACAGAATAATTTTAAATTCTATATCCAAGTGCTTATTTAGTACACATTACTGTTTAATGCATATTAAGCACATTACAATAGATGCATTTATAGTTGAGTCTTTTCAAAGAATTTCCTACTTGAGACATACTGTAGTATGTAGTTTCTCACTGTGTGGTGAAGAAATTTGTCTACAGAGCCACAAGTTTTTTGGATTTTTTGTTGATAGTACAAAATATCACTTGTATGGTTCTGAAGGAAGTTGCACATGGTGAAGGAAATATTTTCTCGAATGTGTTTAAGAAAAAAAGAAATTTGAAATCTTCCAAAATTATACAAAGCCATTTATTGGTGCTAAAATATCTTGACTGAGTTTCTTGAAGGTGTTATAGCATAGCATTCACATCACAAAGATTAGTTCTGATCCTTCACATAGTGTTCATAAATCTTCTTAACTTGTAATTCCATTGTATTAGAATAAAGAAATATCCACACAAATCAATTGTTTTGTAGACCAGTGTTGCCTACATCATCAGCAGATGAGTCGAAATCTGTTGATGATGTAGGCAACATCAGCCTATGAAAATTGTTCCAGTAATTTGTGACTTAGTGAAGCAACTTAAGTGCAAACTCGATGTATTTTGGATTTTATGTATAAAGAGTTATTGTTTCAATTCTCACTCGATGTATTTTGGATTTTATGTATAAAGAGTTATTGTTTCAATTCTCACACCTATTGCATTAGTTGCTCCAAAGCAGAACTTCAGTTGCTTCCCCTAAATGCACACCATTGATGTGTATTAACAGTATCCCTATATTAGTTTATGAATTTTTAATATAAAATACTTTGAGGTGCTAAGGTTTTTTCCCATTCAGAATCTGTTGCTATGACCCAAACAGTTAATTCCCCAGTTTATTCCATAAATACACTCCTAAACCTCTTATCTATGATGAATCTAAAAACATTTTACCTTTATCCTACACAGTGGCGGCTGCTATATAAGAGCACATGAATACCCTAACTTCTGACATCTTGAAAATTAGTTGAGTCAATTTTGTAACACTACATCACTACACCCCAGGGACAGAGACAACCACCACAGCAAGCAATGCTGGCAGTCGACCAAAGGAATTGCCAATGGAAGCGCATGGCTTCTGAAATAAAAAGTAAATGATGTAGCGTTACAAAATTGACTCAACTAATTTTCAACTGTTAAAACAATCACTGTCACAAAATCCTCCATATATCAGTAATAATTCTAACATCTTGTGGATTTATTGGATATTTTTTCTTTGAATGCTATTAAACGTAATGTATAAGCACTAATTTAAAATATAAGGCATTTAAATCTTATGCGCTACTGCTCTCAACTTGATGAAATGTAGCATCAATGTTGGTAGTACATCTAGAGTTGGGCACGTTTTAAGTAGCTTTTGCGCATGCCTATGGGCCAAATACATAATATAAGCATGCTCGAACGATTAAGTTTTTTTTTTTTCTGTGCTCTATCAGTATTATTTAACATTAATGACATCTAGCTCACTGTTATAGAAATTGGTCATTAGAGGGCAGCAGTGTTAATGCTTCTTAGCACTGCAGTTCTCAATACAGTGCAGTGGCTGTAATAGTGTGTTAATCCTGCCATCTTTCGACTTTGGCAGAAGTAGGTCAAGTAAATAAATGTGTGTGGAACCTCAAATTTCAGACTATCCATATTCTCAATTGCAATTTAATTTCCACATTACTTCATTCTTGCCTTAGAATGCTGCACTTATTGGTGTAGTAACAAACAGCAACAAAACTACCCTTTCTTTTGTAAGACAACTTATGCACAAGTATCATCGTTGTTGTCATCTTTTTTGTTGTTTTTGGGAGTGGCTGCAGTTGTATCAACTTGCTCATAATCATAACAAATAAGGAGTAGATGTTGTTCATATTTCTGGGGCTATCCAACTCTCAAACTTTTGTGAATGCCCAGAATGTATACTCATGAACTGCTCTCTTATATTCTTTGAGTCATGACAACAGCTCTATAATCTTACTTTCAGTAGTACTTTAGGAGATCTCTAATTGCAAATTTTGTTACCCCCATTTTGTGGTTGTCAAGACTGACAACTGTTCATAATTACAAGTTTACTAACTAATAACCTGTGAATATCAATACCAATAAAAAAAGTCAATAACATCAAACTAAAAAGCTGACATTACTAGTAGGGATCATAAGGGTTGTATGAAATATTTAATACTGATAGTGCTACATTAATGTTATTTCTTTGTTGCAGTATTGACAGACATAGACATCAATAGCTGTGACATGCACTTGGAGACTCCTCCCCCTTCAGTCCCTGCTACATTTAGAGGTCGACCCACAAGTTACCGTCTCAATAGTGATGTCTTCTTCATGTCTGCAGGTATCTTGTAGGCCTTTTATTTTGTACATCAAATATACAGCTTTACTCTTATTTGTTATTTCCTCTCCATCTTGCCCCGCCATCATTTTTCTTTCATTCTCCCCCTCCTGTCATTTTCTTTCAATCGTTCTGTGAATGTAGATGTGTGACATATCAAAATTGTTATGAAACTACTTTTTCTGCATGTGAATAAAACTTAAAAGATAAGTAAAAGGTGTAACAGTACTCAAACTTGTGCTTGTCCCTTATGCTTGGAATATAATTAGCACTATACTGTTTCTCATAGTAAACAGTTTACATATACAAATGATATTAAAGAACAAAGTGTGTACCTAACTTCTTAAACACTCATAAAGTTGATTTGATTATTTATATAAAGATTAAATCTTAAAAAATTAATTAGCCTTCAAAGAAGTCTACCAAGCATTAGTATCAATAATTCATCCAAATCTCCACAATGAAAGTTAAACTTTTAAGATAATTTTTGTTTTATGATAATATTGGTATAATTCTGCTGGAAAATATAAAGTAGTATTTGATATTAGGTGAATGCCAAACATTATTTTTTTATTTCCAAGAAATTAACTATAAATATTAAATACAGAGTGTTCCATCTACTCTTAGGCTGAGAAACCTGTTTATGAAATCAAACTAATGATCATAATTTAATAAGATTTGCTATAGGCATACCTGGTGAATGAGAAGTAGGCTGGCCTTATGAGAAATGTTGTCAGTCACTTCCTCTATGCTTCAGGTGACCCCCCCTCAGTCAATCATAACATGAAACTTGTAAAACTACAACAGACAACCTTTTAACCCTCTTTCTAGATTCTTTTCAAAACTTAATCATAACCAACTTAGGAGAAAACCCTATATTAATATCTTCTTTACCCACAGTATCACATATTAATCCTATGGTAGATACAATAATTACATTATTTATTAATAAAACAATTTTGTTTTCTTTCAGCTCCACCACAGAATGAACTAATGGACAGAGTTCACTGCAATGGCGGAACTGCAACTCCCTCCTTCTGTAGCTCTCGCTCTGTACTGACTCCTGTGGGTTCATTCCGCAGCACTCATCTATTCAACCCTAAATTAGCAGCTGATCGCTATTCCGTAATCAATGAAACATCACCACTAACACGATACAGAGGTAAGATAACATGACAGTATAGACCTCCTTTTATTTATAGTGAGCACAAGGCATAAATGTATTCATCTAGCTGAATACAAAGCTGCTTAGATTTATTAACATTTTGTTCATACAAAGAGATGATACATACAAGTGTAAAAAGTTAATATTTAGTATTAGAACATACATTAAAAAATGCTTTGAATGGCAGTCTTTAGTCAAATAATTTGATCAGAATCTAGCATTTACATGCATGAATCCTTATAACAGCAGTTTTAATTAAGTGCTTCCTTTTTTTCCATGCAATCAGATTCAGCACTGGATTCATCGGTGAGAAAAATTGTTTGTTATAATATGAGGTAGATTTATCAGTATTATAAGGATGATTCAGAAGTTAACAATAAACTAAATATTGGGAAGTATATATTTGAATTACAGATGCAAACAAGATGTAATTCTCAACATAATCACTCTCCTTTTCAATACATTTCTCACACCGTTACACCACTTTGTTAATCCATGAGAATAAAAGGCTTTTGGTGGTGTTTGCACTGCTTCTCTATTCTCATTGTCACTTCCAAATCACCCTTGCTCAGAGGTTCAAATATATGGTAATCCAAAGGACTAAGATCAGGGCTGAATGGGAATGCTGTAAGAGTTGAAATTTCAATACCTGAAAGATGTCAAGAGGTGCAGGGGTAGTGTGAGGGGGGGGGGGGGTGCACATTGTTGTGAAGAATAAGGGCACCTCTAGATAGAGGTCTTCTTCTATGGCTCTGTATTGCTGACTTTATCTCATTCTGTACCAGATACTATTCACTGCTTGATCCCTTTGTTATTAGTGATCCAAAATCGGCTCATTTATAGCCCAAAAGAGAGTGAAAAGGACCTTTCTACAGAGAGTTAAGACTTGTTTCTTTTGTTTGAAGAAGATATGCATCACCATTCTGAGGACTGCATTTTGCTCTCTGGTTATTAGTAATGCACCCAGCTTCCATCCCCACCATGTGCACATAAAATGTTACTTGAGAACCTCCATAACAATGGAATGAGTGGAGCCAACACTGATACTCAGTTCACTGGCCAGAACTTCCACAGAACTCATGAATCATGGTCGGTGCTCTCCTCATTCTCATCAATAACAGCCGTGCTCGCTTGACCAGAGCATTGCTCATCCTTCCATGGATGTATGGAGATACAGCCTTCCTTCTAACCACAAAAAATGTATTGCTTCTTACTGTTCTATGGTGCACACTAGGGTTTCAACTATCTTTTCTATTCAGCATGTCATTCCATCTATCAACATATGTTGAAACTTTCTCAAAGCATGTGTCTTGACTATCAGAGAATTTGAAATGCCTGGGGAGTTAACTGTATTTGATACTATTAATGTTCTCTTATTTTTTGAATCAACCTCATAATTTGGTAGTTTAAGTACCTATACAAAAGTGAGAATTAATAACATATATTTGTGACTTGGAAGGTGCTGACATAGCTACCCAATCCTGATGAGTAATTACACATATTTCAAGTGTTGATGCGTTCAAGTGTTCAAATCTAATATGTTCCATTCACACTACTTTCTCTACCTGTTCTGAAATAAACTATTCTTACAAAAGATTATTCTTTATCTACATGATGCTAATGTTGCATATTCCAATTTGTTATGTTTAACTTGTTAACTCCTTAAAACAAATTATGTTCAATAAACTATTAAAGGTTTATTGGAATAACTCTGCTTTGTTTTCAAGATGGATATTTGCAGTTGTAAATAGCAAGTAGCTCGTATCTCAAGTAATAGTTAAATTTCTGGGAAATGATTTACTTTAAATGTACATATATCAGTGGTGAATACTCCAGGGGATCTAGGGAATTGGAGTTGGACCATGCATTGTTTGTGTATTTTATCATTTCAATTTTTATATAATTTTAATTTCTAAAGCTTTCAATGGTAATTCAGATACTGACAACTCATAGTGTAAGATTATTACAGGGAAAGAAGTACTTGGAACAGGCCAACTCGATTGGCAAGGGATTCTTTCAATAGCTATTCCATGCATACATAATGTAGTATTGCACGCTACAAGCGGAGATCTAGTCAGTCACTTGTACAGGCTGTCAGGTACCATCTCAGTTAATCACCACCTAATAACGATAGCTAGCACCTTGCACATGCAATGAGAATTGGTTTATAAGTTTAAAATTAATGCAGTGTAGTTTTACATTTTAGATCAATAATTCAGAATGGAATGCATTTGTCCTGTTGAGGAAATTAAGAAGAAGCCCTTTAGAAGCAGAAATCATGCACACAATTTGAATATGTTGGCCACAGCCAAAACTAGCCCTTACAACCAAGTACAAATGCAGAAGGCAGTTTAACACGTTCAGTTGGAATAATAATGGGGCATTGTTACACTGATGTTACAAATTGAGCTGGGATTTGCTTTGGTGAAAGTAGATCGAAAATAAAAATACCCATGCCTGGGCCTTTTCTCCCATTTGACAAGAACAAAGTATTTAAAAATTAGAAAGATCTATTCATGATGATGATGATGATGATGATGGTGACGATGATAATAATAATATGTAATTCCCTACATATATCTTGTTTAAAAAATATAACAAGGGAACCTACAACTTTTTATCTCTTCAGTTTTTTTTTGTTTTTTTTAAGTCGCCCATTGCTAGTAAAAAAAAAGAAAGAAAGAAACAATCTGCAGCTGATATTTGATATTGTCTGTGCTAAATGAATTCTTGGTAGTCAGTTATCTTCAATGGGTCTTGTTAGAAGTGTAGCCTCGGTGTGGGCCAAATTTATTATCAGGATGCTACAGACAGCTGACCATTGAGCAGAAGACAGACCTAAAGTTAGCATTCAGCTTAAAACATTGTAATTTTTTTTCCAAAAAATAGAGATCTTATGAGAGACATAGGTACTTTTTTTTTCCAATATATTTTCACTATTAAAATTCCAGCTCAATCTGCAACATCAATATGACAATGAGCCCTTGTAAAACTCCTAGCTAACTGGCTGCTCAGAAATTAATAAAGCTTTTTGTTGGCCTTGTATACTCTTTAATATGGAGAAAAGTGTATTGCAGCTGCTCAATGTTGTCATATGAGAATTCTGATAAAATAATATGGAGTGCATAAGGAAACTGTAGACCAACCTACAATGGCACTCCAGTAATGGCAGATGCCATAGAAGGCTTTCAGAATCAATTTCAACGAAAGTACCCCACAGGCTTTCTTTGTATATACTACAATAGTCAAGGGTTACATATATTTCATCAGTTGGTCAATAACATCAAATAACGCAGAAGTTTCTTTATTACACTCTTGGGAATAGGCAATTTTTCTTCCAAAATCATCAAAAAGGTTGAATGCACTGAAGAAAATGGCACCAACAAGCTGGAATTTTTTGTCTCCACTTATGAACACATTTGTAAAAGGTTAACCTAATAGTATTTTAAGAGTATTATTGTTAATACTCAAGTCAGTCTTATAAGCTGGAAGATATGCATCATTTTTCTAAATATTTCTTGGAGATGTTTTCTTTCATGATTGCACATACTGATTACTTCCATTACATTCTGAAAACTAAAAGCATGGACGTAATGTCTGTTACAACAGTAATACCTGTTAAAAACAACAGTTAAGGATGAATGCTAAATGGACATAATACAATTTGGATCACTGCCTAAGAGAAAGTTAATGATATGCCAAGAAAACTTAGTAATGGAGATATAAAAAGGAATCACAAGAATCAATGAAATTATGGACAAAGTCTACTTACAGCTGAAAAAGAGAGTTAAGTTATTACAAACTAAATTTCATGTCTCTTCTAATTCTCGAATGAAAAAAATATTTCCTTGATTAGGATTTGCCATATTAATGAAAATATACAACAAATATTGTGATAGTTCATCATTTGCATAATAAGTAGACAAAGGATTTGCATATAGATTCATGTTTTTATTGAAGGATCATATTCAAGAATGTTTTACATATAATGGAATTTTGAAAGATGCATATTAAAATAAGAGTAATTTTATTTTGCATATAGTTACATATTTTTGCATTTTCACATGTTTACCATTTTTTGTGCAAATTTTGCAACTTTAGAAATTTAAGTGAGAAATAGGTTTACAGTTCCGATGAAATACTGGCTCTTGCACATTCATAGTAGGTACCTGAAATTTTTAAAAAATGTAATTTTGCACTTCAGTAGTCTGTTTAACAGAAGATGGTTAATGATGTTTTAAATGGTTTCTTAGAAATAGTTTGTAAGCAAGTAGTTGTGGCTAATTTTCCCAGAATATATTACTCATATACGTGTTAAGTTCAAAAATTACAAAACTAGTGGTAACAATACCAATGTTACAATTACTGAAATGAACCTACAATCCATTAGAAATAAATTAGGACATTTAGAGCTAATATTGGATAAAGTGCCAACAGATGTCTTATGTGTTAATGAGCACTGGCTCTCCGAAGAAGAATCCAACCTCTACATACCTAATGGCTTTGTGTTAGGCAATATTTTTGTGAGAAATGCCCCTTTGACTCATGGTGGGGTAGCAATTTTTGTGAAGAATAATGTAAAGTTTGAAATAATTGATATATCAGCATACAGTACAAATAAAATCTGTGAAACCGTTGCCATTATACTATGTGGATATAATTTCATTATTGTGTCTGTATACCACATGCCAGACTCTAATGTAAAATTTTTTGTAAATCACTTGGAAACTTTAATCACTTACTTAATGGATAAGTATGATTGCCACATAGCCTTTGCGGGTGATTATAATTTAAATATATTGGACCTCTCACAAGATACCAATGACTTTCTAAATATGTTAATATCGCACAACTTATACTGTGTTCATAATGAACGCACATGTAATCAATCATGTCTCGATAACATTGTAACAAATATATATAGTACAGGTTATAAATATCATTTACTTGAGCAAAATATATTGTCAGATCATGCTAGTATTTGGGTTGAATTTCAGCTAACGAAAAACAAACAATGTGCCTATCATCAAATGAAATAGTGCAGTACACTAAGCGCTTATTAACACCAGAAAGGTTAGGTTCATTTTTAATAAACTTAATGGAAATAGATTAGTCAGAAATATACAACAGTGGTAACATAGAAAATAACTTTACTTATTTTAACCAGATAATTATGTTTTACTTTAGTATAAACTGCCCAGAAAAAATTATTAGTAGAAAACAAAAATCTCAAACAAGGACACCAAATTGGTTTACACCCCAACTGACCAAAATGCGTAACATACTACTAATTCTTAATGACAAATCCAGACTTAGCATAGATACAGAAAATAGGGATAGGTATAAAAACTTCAAGAAACTATATAGGAAATGCACCGCAACAGCAAAAATTACAGCA
Source organism: Hymenopus coronatus (assembly GCA_030762935.1). Classification (NCBI taxonomy): domain Eukaryota; kingdom Metazoa; phylum Arthropoda; class Insecta; order Mantodea; family Hymenopodidae; genus Hymenopus; species Hymenopus coronatus. The sequence continues at coordinate 45,710,801 of CM060891.1, read as the reverse complement.
AATGACAATCTAATTCTATCTGCTACAAACAAATGTAAAACAGCATGGTCCATAATTAAGGGTGCTGTTAACACTCCTAAAACAAAATGTGAAATACCGATAAAATCAAATGACTTTAACAAATATTTCATAAATGTTTCTAAAAACATAAGTGACAAAAACTATATGACTGCAAATACTACTAATAATCAGAACCATGTAGATTTATTACACAATTCACTAGCTAGCATAGTACCAAATAACTTTAAATGGCAGCAAGTCTCACCAGACATGGTTATCAAAGTTGCTAAAGGTCTAAGTACATCCCATAGCCAGGACATATATGGTTTTTCCAATGAATTATTAAAGAAAATAATAGACAAAATAGCTGTACCATTGACTTTCCTGATCAATCAGATATTAGTTCAGGGTATTTCCCACTTGTCTTAAGGTTTCAAAAGTCATACCTATCTTTAAAAAAGGTGACAAAACCAGTCTGTTAAACTATCGTCTCATTACAATAGTACCTATACTGAGTAAAGTTATTGAATCCTGCATCTTGACCCAACTTTATAAATATTTTACAATAAATAATATTCTAGATGACAAGCAGTTTGGTTTCAGAAAAGAACATTCTACCGAAAAAGCAGTAGAATGCTTAATCACAGAAATTTTTAAAAGTTTTGAAAATAAAGAGGTAACAGGGGCTACTTTGATAGATCTAACAAAAGCATTTGACTGCATCTCGCATAATATTCTCTTTGACAAACTTGCCTATTATGGAATAGGAGGGAATGAATTAAAATTATTAACGACATATTTGGAACAAAGAAAGTAAATGGTATTTGTAAACAATGAGACATCTAATCTAGAAACCATAATAGCAGGAGTCCCACAAGGGTCTGTGCTGGGACCCTTCCTTTTTGTAATATATGTAAATGATTTAAAATTTAACATTTCTGGTACTTCTATCCTATATGCAGATGATACCACTTTACTGAATAGCAACAAAGATATGAATATTCTAAAACAACAAATGAACTCCTCTATGGAAAGTGCAAAAATTTGGTTCTCCCTAAATAATTTAACTATGAATGTAGAAAAAACTAACAACATATTATTTACATTACGACACAATGAGGTTAAGAATTCAGTAAAACTGTTAGGAATACATTTGGACACCAGATTAACATGGGATACACACACATTTCAACTTTGTAAAAAGCTTGCATGAATATGGTATTTGTTACGCAAATTGAAGAAGTGTGTAAGTCGAGATATACTACTTCATATTATGCTTTCTTTCATCCTCACTTGTTATATGGGGTTAGACTATGGGGAAATTGTGCGACATCAAAAAGCGTATTTATCTGGCAAAAGAAAGTTATTAGACTAATGGTAGGATTAGGGCCACAGGAAACATGCAGGCCTAGCTTCATGAATTTTAAGATAATGACACTAACTTCATTATATATATTCAGTAATATTATGCATGTCAAAGAAAATATTAATGATTTTGTAGATCGATCATCTGTACATAGTTATAACACCCGATGTAAATATTATTTAGATACACCACATAACTGATAAACCAAGAGTATCAATAGCCATTGCTACCAACAGCTAAAACTTTTTAATAAACTCACACCAAATATAAGAGAACTACCACAGAACAGTTTTACCTTAATAGTAAAAAAATGGCTTAAGAAAACAGCATTCTACTCTGTAGATGAATTTATGGAGTGTAATATCCATACCTCAGATTTTATTTGATTACATGTATCTAGAAGATTAGTCCTAACACTTTTAAATTTTCTAGAATTAAGTAATATTTGTAATTTTCATATCAATAATTGTAAAACTGTACCATAATACTTACATTGCTTGTATATATCTGTACATATGTTTTTGACAAAACCTATTGCTTTTGTAAAGTCTAATGGTGAATAAAATTATTATTATTATTATTATTATTATTATTATTATTATTATTATTATTATTATTATTATTATAACTATAATGAGGTCATTAAATAGGTACACTGTTATGCTATTATGATTAATTGGTACAGAAAACCTTCATGAAAGTAGAAATAAACATTGCCATTTCACACCAAAGAATTCAGAAAAGACTGTTATTGTGAACTATTGCATTGTTAAATATAAGTACTTTTTTCCCCAGAAAATTGAATTACTTGGGTATTTACTTCCCAACTCCCAATATTTATTTGCATTTATTCCACTAAATTATTTTTAGTATTTAAAGTTTTAATAGTTTCATAAAGTATTACTTACTTTTCATATCCATATCAAATAGGAAAATTTTATAATTGCAAAATGTTTGGAAATTATTGTAATGAGTAATGGTATTAAATTCACCATATTGACATTGATTCTTTCACTGAATATTTAAAGTTAATGTAAGCAACCTTAGAAAGAAGCCTAAAAATCATGCAACTGAATTTTGATGAAGTAAATTTAAGGGCAATTTTAATTTATTTGTGCATATTTAAGTGAGTATTTTCAATGTTTTTAGTGTGTACATGCATATTTTGGGCAATTTTAGTGCATATAAATCCTTACTCTAATAATCAGTGAATACATGTTATGGTGAAATACTTTGTGTATAAAAACCATGCCAGAGGCGAATACACTTGGAGTTTTAACTCTTACCATTTCGGCAAGAACTCAAACTGCTGAACATTTGTTTTCAGCATTGAAAAGAATAAAGATGTATAGAAGAGCCACACATGGACAAGAAATGTTGAGCAGAGTTGCAGTGATTTAAATGGAGAACCTAAGAAATTATCCAAAATTCAAATTTGATGATATTGTGACACAGAAGTTTTCAGCTAAAAGAGAAGAATTTATTTGATATTAAAAAATGCTCCTAGTGTGTAAAGTTTAGAAAATATAGCATTATGTGAATGAAAATTGAATTTAATTGTAGCATACAAAATGTAAATTGGCCCTTGGTTATTAGTAGAAAAGAAAAAGAAGGAAATACTCACCATCTCTTGCTTTCTAAGCCATTCCTCTTTTATGAAAAAATCAGTTAGGGCAGAAAAAACCCCAAAGGCAAATGATCTTTCTTCATCCTGTCTTCATCTTTCCCTTGCAAGAACTGCAACACCTCTGATGCCTTCTTGCCCTTTATCACTGCAGATACTTAGGGAACACAGTAGTTTTAAAATGACTGACCTTTTAAAGGAAAGAAGCCCAAAGTCATTTCCATAATATATTAGAACAAGGACAGTAGAAAAAGTGCCTACTTAAAGCTTGTGAACAATAAACTATTTCTCATTTATTTTTGTACATATTTTGATGTGGCTAGTCTATAAAATCTTATGGAAATAAAGTAGTGTTAATAATTAGACATTTATTGCTATTACTTATACATAGCTGCCTTCATAACTGTCATATGCTAATGCAAGATAAATTTCAAACTTCAGTGACCTAATTGGTTAAGAGCTGGCCTTCTATGTCCGAGGTTGCAGGTTTAATCTTGACCAAGGCAAATGATATTTTAAATTACTTAAATGTGACAGCCTCATTTCAATAAATTTACTGGTATGCAGGGTATGAATTAACAGGGGGAATTTCCCTCTCTTATTAAACAATTTTCCCAACTTGTTAAAGAAGAATTCCTTTCCTGCCAGGGAAGTATTTTTTTTTTCTTGTTATTATAAGCACATTTACTGCTTTCGAAGAAAATACAGGAAGACATGGAACACTTTCCATGCAGACTGTATGTAGTACAGCAGTGCGAGCTAAGACTGCTAAACTATATCATATCGCTCATACCAAATAAACAAATATCGGTTTGATTAGCTGAGTCCTAACTCCAGCATTTGCAGCAGCAATAGTGATTGTAGCTTGTAGTGTTCAGTGCAATTTTTTACATTAGTGAATGTTCTATTGTTGGTCAGCAATAGATTTGTAACAAGAAAGGATAAAGTTACAGAAAGTAATGATAGTGATGTATTCCAGTTCAAATCTTACGCTTCAACTTCAAGGAATATTAATATTCAGTTAAAGGACAGTAAAATGCACATTGAGCTAGTTTTCATTCAAGAGTTGATTGCAAACAGCAAAAAGTTTAATGGTATATTACTGGTATAAATATAACATAAGTACTGATTCTTAAATCCCCACCCCTGTAAGTCAGAAAATCTGACTCGAACATTGCTGGCACGTAAAAGAACTCATGCTGAATGAAATTCCAGCAGATTGGCAATGGCTGTAGGTCTAAATATAGAACCCTACCATTGTTAAATACATTATTATTAAATATGCATGATTAAAATGCATTGTGCCACTTACCATAGGTGAAGTTATACCTTAGATTAGAAAATCAATGCTCTAGTAATGGGCCACAATTAAGGTACTCCCATAAAAGGAAGTGTGTAAACCATTTTTTACTATTTTTCATGACTGTTCTAAAGTTTAAATTTGCTGTACCTGGATTTAGTGACATTCTGCTTGAATGTCAACAATATGTGACAAGAGGATGTATGGAAATTATGAAGAAATATAAAAGATTAGCCCAGTTTTCGGAACCACATTGCACCTGATGTATATACATATATACACTGTTACAAAACTAGTGATCAATTTTAATATCTGCAATCAGAGCATTAAACTAACTTTTATTATACATTGTAGAAGTTTATTATAAATCATATTTCAAAGAGAAATTCATTAGATATCACTAAAGAAATATTGAAATGTGTTTTTAGATCGTTCCCATAGTGATGCCCACAGGCTGGACAGACACAACTGGAAGACGAGAGCCGAGGTGACCCGTCGCACCAGCTACGTGGTGCACGCTACCCAGGTTTAGGATCCGTTCACAGAAGAATAAACCTGCGGCAGAGTGAAGATTACGTAGCTGGCCCCATTGAACAAACCAGGCAAGGCATAGGTGCTGAATTGAAGGGAATGCCAAAGATTGCATATGAATTTCTGCGTAAGCAGTTGTGGAGGCAATTGCAGTCCATTTATAAAATAGTCATAACCACGACTGTGGTTACTGTTTCATATATTTTATATATATGACTTTGAAGGAGGATCGAACACATAACATTTTCTACTTATTCTTAGTTTTAAGTATTTGAATAAGATATACAAGGACTTGTTTCTTTTCACCTCATGGAAAAACCCTTCTCAAATTCAAACACTGTGATCATGATTGTTGGCAAACATAATTTGTGCATCTCATATTTAAATTTCAGGAATTAACTCATAAAGATAATAGTAGAAATCTTCCCCAAGGTTTCTAATTATTTTGATAGTTAAAATGCTTCAGAATCATTCATGTCATAAAAATGTAAAATTTTCATAAAATGTAAACATTCTATGGATATAAAATTCCTTAGCTTGGGTTCCTTCAGAAGAGACTAAAGCAGTTGGTCCTGTTTAATGTTTATTGCACATAAAAAAAAAAAAAAAAAAACCCATATCTTGAAAGGAAAGGTCCCTGGGCTAAAATTAGGCAAACAATCATTTGAAATATTGTTCACTAAAAATTCCAGATATACTGTTAATTGCTGTTGCATTTTAAAGTTCAATATAAAGGAAAGATACTACTTGACAGTGCATTTAAAATAATCATGTGAACAGTGTTATAAACTTCATTTGCCTTTCTTTTTCTAATTTTCCGATCATTCAAATAGCTGTTCCTCTTTATTGCCTTATTTTATGTCCACTCATTTTCTTAGACTTGTAATAAAACTATTTTAAAGGTTAAGAATTTTTTTGTTTCCTATTTAATAATATGCAGTTTCCCTTCTTGCTGCAAAGTAGGAGTCTACTTAAAAAAGAAGTTAAAGAACACCTGATATAAAAAAAATGATAAAGATAAAGATATGTTTATCAACTTTGTTAAAAGTCAATGATAAATCTCATGTTGTTGAGATACCACATGATCATGTCACAAATGTTCAGCATGTGTGAACTGTTATTTGTCTGTTTGAGAATGAATGCTGGTAGAATTTTAACACCATTATGTCACTAAGAAATAGTATAGGCATGTTGTACATAATCAAAAACTTTTTCTCTTTTGTGCTGTATGTAATCAAAATGTATGCAAACTTCTTTGTATTAGGAATTGAGGATTTAAAATGACAGAAAGTGAAAATTGGTACAATGCTGCATATTTGGAGGATGTTGCAATTAGCGCCATTTTAGCAGTATGAAGAATTAATACATTGCTATCCCATTTAGCAATAAGGTGTGCAGAGAAATACACACATGAATATATCCATTCTTTTTAATGGTTATGTAGCAGGGAAATTTATATATATAAATACATTTATATAGAAAAGGAATTTCAGGGCAATATACTTGATACAGTAATGAAATTTATATTTTATGGACAGGGAAAAATATGTTTATATGTTTATGCTAGTGAATTCCGTCTGAAAATGGACGTAGATTGTAAAAACTCTAATTTATTACCTTGTTTTACTTGCAAGATGTCATTCCATTATCATACGTAGCAGGACAGTTGGATGAAAATTAAAAAATTCATATGGAAGAAGGGAAGGAGGAAGAAAAAAACTTAATTCTAGGTCTCCCATAGTATACCAAAATTTAAAAACCCATTAACCCTTTCACTGCTAAATCTTATATAGCTATCCATAAAAATAACTTTCTTTTGGTTATATTCTGCAGTTTGGTTTCTTCTTCTCTTCTAAAATCTATCTATGTGCTCTGGTTTTTATTCTCTTCTCTGAATTATTTGTGCTTATGACTTTGGCCCCCTGTTTTGAATACAGACAGGATTTTGAGTGTTGTTATTTACACTTTCAAGGCCTTATGTATATGTACAGTACACATCCTATATTTCCATTTGCATTCACAGAAAGTCAATAGTACTCATGTCAACTTCCTGAGCAGCGAGCTTATTTGTCATCATAGAACAACAAGAGTAGTATAAATGTATGATCTAAATCAGGTTGTTCCAGCTTGGGTTCATGCCAATAGAACTGTGAGTAACTTGCAGTTTGTAGAGGCAAACATGCAATATGTCACACCATTGAGGGCAAGCCATTGTCACGGCTGAATGAAGTAGCATGAGCAAGTATTGTGGTATGACCTCTATTCAGCAACTTTTTGGCTCTACTCCAAGTTTATTGGTAGAGTATGGCGTGTACTCTTGCTCAGATGAGTTTAGTTGGAACAGCCTAGTCTAAATTGTATGAAAGCGTTCCATACAAAGTAAACAGGGTAGAAGAGTTTGAGTCAGTCACTGGCAATGTAAAATATATCCTATCAGAAGACCATTTGCTCTACAAAACACCCAAATAAAGACAACTGAAATTCATTGACCTGTTGCCATTGTCAATTGACTTATGCAAATCATTCAGTTGATTTAGTTGAAAAATTTAACCTGGTTACTTGTTCTCGCACTTCACTTACTGTTACCTACCAAGACATTTTCTGACTTCTCTGTACTCCTTATATACTTCTGACATCAACAAGCAAGCCTTGAATATGAAATGATGTGTTTTACAAAACTGCCAAGTGTACCCTTATGAATTAGTTCTTTTAAAAAAAACATTGCATAAATTAACAGATTTGAAATATTTATTTGTTTAATTTTGTCCAGCAGGAGTTCTTTAACATGCCAGTAAATCTACTGACAATGGGCTGTCACTTTTAAGTACAGTTAAGAAAACATTGTCTGGGCCAGGTTTGAACCCATGACCGTGGGTTCTGAAGGCCAGTGCCTAACCAACTGAAACACCCAGACTGACAGATCCTTTGTGGTTGTTTCCATTTTGGATATAGATCTTAACTTTTGATAAGCTGCAAGCATTGAGTATAAGTTTCAAAATGGTGTCATCATTAGTTTTCCTTTGCTAAAATTTTAAGAAATTCCCAATAGTTGCCTTTTATACTACAACATTGATGGTCACGATCAGATACAATGGTAAAATATAAACATATCTCTGTTAAATAGCATTGCTCCTCTGTGTTAACATCTTGCACAGAGATATTTTTGATTATACCATGTGTAAAATGTTTGCAATCATTCCTATGTCATAAACATATGCTTAACATCCTTTGAATGCTTTATGTTATAAAGTTCTTGCAGCTCATCTTCATTTTTTGAGGCCATATTATACCAACTGAGACACAGTCCTTACATACCTTAATAAGTTCACTGTTCTACTAATAGCATTGCATGTATGAACAATATGCTCTCTCCAATGGTTAATAACTATAAAGCCTAGAGATTTGTGAGCATTAAATTTTCAACAGTATTATTTTGGATGTACAAGCCTGTGTTACAGATGCTTTTACTTAATGCATTGGAATGAACCTTTTTGCCTTTTCCATGCTGCAATTTAATTAGTAGTAAAACAATTACAAGGCATGAAGTTCTATAATTTTGTATCTAACTCAACCACCATTTTATGCTCTTTCCTGTACTTCAAAATCAGCACTCTATTTCTTAAGCACATTTCTACTATCGGCACATTTATTAATTTCACTTCTAGATTCTGTGACTGCTTCAACAACCAAGATTGTGCATCCATCATAATTGTTCCTTGTGCAGCAGTTGTCAACTGCATATGTTATCCTTGTCTGCAGTTCATGCCATAAAATATTTTTGTAATGCTTGGACAAAATTGCCACATGTAGTTGTTTAATGATGACCTTACATACAATAAACATTATGAATGTGTATAAATAAAATGAAAAAATATTAATAAATAAAAAGATAAAGATCCCAGGAAATGTTACCACTGGCTAACCCTATAGATGTCCCCACCTATTTGTGACATTTTTAGCAAGATTAGCAAATTTTAATCTCAAAAACTAATTAGCAATTGAAGGGCTGAGAACCATAGTGGGCCATCTCCATGTGAGGTCAAAATTGAGCTGTTGCCATCTGTTGGTATAGTTTATGGTTATACATCTTATATTGCAGTGGGCCATGTCCAGCATTTCCCGTTTACAAACAGTAGAGCATCAAAATATCGGTCTAAATGAAACTACAAATTCTGTTAGAGTCAGAGTGGTCAAATCCATGCAGCAAATCACACTACCGCATATGATGATCCTATGTCCATGCTACCATTTATTCCTCCAGTGAATCATGATTTTTACAAGAGTTTGCGAGTGCAAGTCAATAATGATGATCAGCTGGACATTGATTAGATATATGGAAAGGGCCCAGTTACATTTCTTTAGGTTGAGCCAAATCCCAGCAAAGGAAAATAGCTCTCAATAAATAACTGTAGAACCTAGTTTTGCATGAAGCCACATTAGTGTTGTACTAATATAAGATAGAAAATATATTATAGATTGCTATGGCATTTAGTTATTATGTGTAACTGGGCTCAATAAATTATCATATTGAAAAAACATTGACCTTCTATTTCTCCATTTTTAAAAAATGGTGCTTGGCCCACTATGGTTCTCAACACTTCAATTGATAGCCAAAGAATAGTGAATTATTTTTCATACCGTCCAAAATGATCTATGGTTGATACAGCAGTTACTTCAAATAACATCAGTTATTTCATTGTTAGCAACAATGAAGAGAAAAGTTTTGTAAACAAATTCCTCAATATTATTGTCCACAGCTGAGCTTTTGAATAAAACTGAAAAATTCACAGAAATTATTATTTGTATCACTTGCTGTAAATTTTGTGTCCATTTAGCGCAACGTCCATTACTGAAATAAAAACATTGCATTTTTGTAAAAAGTATCAAAAAATAGAACTTATAGCATTATACATGTTAGTCTGTCCATATGACATTAAGGAAAATATTATTTGTAACATCAATGTTACAGAAGAAATAAGACTTTTGTGCTCTTTTATATAAAATGTTGCATCAGTTAGTATGGGATTCACCTAACACAGACGAGAAAAGTTTCAGAGTATATTTTATCAAAGTATAGGCCTTCATTTTCTCAAGAAGCATTATTTTTAACATTTTTATTTTTTATTGCCAAAGGCAGTTAATAACTAATATTTTTACTACTATGGCTGTATTTTCTATGATATGGAAAGAAAGTTTTAATGTTACAAATGTTGATAATATTACAGTTACATTGATAATTAATTGCATTGTAAATAAATAACACAAATACTGCAGCTAATTTCACAGAAGAACTAAAAGTTAAGTTAGTCGCCATAAGAACAGTAGCAGCAACATTTTGGCATGCAAAGAGCATACATTCTGTTTACATGCTGCATATTCTATTCTCCTTTTGTGTATTTGTTGTGCTAATTAGGTGAGTGGAAATATAACTGGTTTTGAAAGTAAAGAATGTTGAAGAATAAATTTTGTCTGATGGTAGAAAATGGTGCATTATTAGATTTATAGTAGACATGCAAGAAAGTAAGAGAACAGCAGCCCAAGTGCTCCAGTTTTGTCACAGCAATGGAGCTTGTGTAATATTTACACTATGTTTGTTGTAAGGGCTAGAATTATGGGTTCTGTGCTGGTGATATGTATTTTTAGTGCTTCAGGTTTCTTTAAGACATCTCCTTTTATGTATAAAAAATAACAAGACCAGCACCATATTTATCATGTAAATTTAGAATATTTCAATTTAGTAAATCGGTATAAAAGCATAAGTATAGTCAGAGGATCTAGGATCGCTCCATATTTTCACTGAAAGGTTGATCCTAAGTATTACCAAGAGATTTTTTTAACATGATGTGATAGAAGATGTATTAAACATATGTTTTGTTCCATGGTGCTGCAAGGAATTTTTCTCATGCTTGGAGATTTAAAACAGAGTGCACAGAAATGTATTAAGTATCCTGGATCATGAGGATTTGTGGGATTGAAAGTAGCACCTCTCAATCTTTAAAGTCATACAAAAGAGGTCTTAGGTAAGTGCGTGCATTGCATCACTTCATGTCCTGAGTGAACAAAGGCACAGAATGCTGTGGTCTTTTAGTATTGTATCATCCATTCTAGGGTGTTGTGCCAATAAGAGGATTCATATAATTTTATAAACCCTCCATTGCAGTTTATCCACTTATTAAAGTATACAATTAATGGAAACTTAATTTTACTTACATCAGGATGATATTCACTAGCTTTGTGTTTTAAAAGCTATCGCTTTGAACTCCTTCCCCCAGTATACTACATTAGTTTATGTTAAAAATGTCAATGATAGCGTATAACATTTTGAAAAATCAAAAATTAAGATACTATAAATAAGCATCTTAAATAAAGCAACTTGAGCATTAATAAAAATATGGTTTTAAATTTCTCTGTGCATGCACTTCTGTTTAATTTTTAATGTGCCTGAGGTGATGAAATTTACAGGATTGAGTTTCATATTTTTCAAAAGTGAATATAGAGCAAGAGGATTGCATGGTGCAAGGTGCAAATGACTGCTTCGCTGGCTTGACCACAGTGCAAACTGCTGCTGCTTAATAAGCAATAGCATCTTTGCTTAAGTTTGCCGTACTTGCTCTGTCTGTCTCTCCTTTCCTCATCTTACCTACTGTTTCTTGTAGTAAAATGTCCGAACCAAGCCAAGTCGAAGAGATGTGCAGTACACAGCACTTCTGTAGCAGTTTGCATGTGTGAGATTTCACACATATAGAACACTCTCTTGGGTCATATTGAAATGACTGGAGCAGTTTCAGGCCGCCAGAAGCAAGTAACCAAAGAAAGGTTTAATAAAACCCCAAGAAAGTAAAGTGCTCCAAGCTTAATCTTGAGTGAATGAACATGAAACCTTGTTGCCAAGATTTGATTACTTGCTAGAATAGTTAAAAGAGAAAAGCAGTTTAGTTATATTCTTTAAAAGCTTTTTGAAAGGATGTCAGTATTATTTACATATGCCAATGCAAAAACTATCACTGCTGTGTATGGCAAGTATAGAACACAATAACAAACAGTACTATTCCTTTTGTTCCATGTCTCAAGTAATACAACCTCTGAAAAAAAGAAAAAAAAATGTGACACGAATATTCTTTTGAAATGGTCATTGAGTTTAAAGCACTAAAGTGCCAATGTTTCCATAAAAAATGTTAGACTAGTTAGACTTAATGTTAGCTTTTTTCTTTGCTGCTTTTATTCATAATTGAAGATCTGAGAAACCTGAAGGTAGAAATGGTTAAGGGAGTAGAATGTTGGATGTTGACAAAGAAATAACAGATATACACAAATTATATCTGTATAGTTGCATTTGTGATTTTCTTGGCTTGATGTTTCTAGATTGTTTGAAGAAGATTTTTTCTGTCATTGTATTCAGTGGAAACGAAACACAAATGACAGAAATTAGCAATGAGGGATAGCTCTGTGTATTTTGCTTGTACTGGTTAAGGTATATGAATCTGCTTAAGGTTGCATTGTATCCAACTCTATAGTCAACATTCATGCTTCATCACTGTTAGGCTTAAGAAATTATATTTTCTGTTTAAACTATCATAGTAGTTGCTAACTATAGAATGTAGGAAACCACATGTGACTTAGACATTTCTCATTCTAATGTAATCTCATAGAAAATGTCCCTATTCTCTATTTAGACACTTTATCTGTAATTTATCATATTTATTATAAGCTAGGACACCAGCAATGTATTTTCTTAGAGTTGAGAGAAATAGTAATTGTTATAATTCTGCTTTTTCATATTAAATTGTCTGTGATAAACGACACATAATGTCATTATTGTAGTAAAGCATTTACTCTTGGAATAAATTTTTTATGATCATTTTGCATTTTTTATTGCAAGAGAGAACTTATACTTTTTTCCTGTTTACAGTGAGAAACCTACGATGCACTATCCTTCCTAGAAAATCTTTGCATTTGTCCCTGTAACCACTTCCAACTACTTCCTTACATTTCTGTGGTAAGTAAAGGTAAATGAATAAATCTGAAAATCTTCTTAAATAGTTCAGTAAGTGTACGAGGGCTGTCCAGAAGTATCTGGTCTAACGGAAATTTTGGGAAAAAACATCTTTATTTCTCTAAATAGTCTCCTTTCAGCTCAACACACTTCTCCCAGTGATGTTCAATAGCTTTGATACCCTTTATAGTGAGGTCCACAAAATAGCCATCAACTGCAAACCCCACCTCTTTGCTGTTGGCAAATTTTTTGCCAACAAACCATTTCTTCAAGTTTGGAAACTCAAAATAATCAGAGGGGCTATCTCTGGTGAATAGGGAGCATGAGGAAAAAATTTAAATTTTAACTCTTTGATTTTGGCGGCAATGATAATGGATGTGTGAACTAATGCATTTGAAAATATAATTGTTTTTGGGTAAAAATTTTGTTGGTGGATTCAAGTAGCTCAGATAATTTCTGTATTTAGTACCTATATATAAATTAAGAGAAGAAAGATGATTAATAATTTATGGAATGTTAGGATTAAAGATTTTTGCAGTTTTTGGAGGAAGATTATTGAATTGAATAATTTTTTTTAACTCATTTTATTTGTTTACCATTTATTATAAAAATAATGCCTTCTTTTTCATTAAATGCAGCCAATTTTCTTTGAATTCATCATTCAAGACTTGCGATTTGATGTATAATACTTTTCATCGATTGCTTTTCCTTTTTGAAAATAATCAATGAAAATTATCCCATGTGCATCCCAGAAAATATTGCCATCACCTTGCCTGCAGATGTAAATATATTTGCCTTCTTTGGAACCAATTCTCCCCCATCAATCCACTTTTTAGATCCTTCAAATCAGGTGTAAGGTAATTGACTGATGTTTTATTCATGGTTATGTATCAATGCAAAAACTCAGTTTTATTGCAGTGAAACATCCTCTAGATGCTGTTTTTGTTCCATTGTGAGTAAATCAGCATCCATTCTCATGTCCAAAGTTTTAGTCTGTATGCCTACAATGTCTACTAGAATGCTCAATATCAATCAACAGTTACCCACTACCATTTTGAGTATTTTCTTTGCAATTTATGGCTTGGTCACTCATTTGGTTGACGAATGCAACGTTTGCCATGGCACCTTGTATGGCCTTGCTTAAATTCTGCCGCCCAAATATCAAAATTTTACTGTAGTAAACAAAGGAGCAGCCTCTGCCAGGATATTTTTTGTTAGTGTTTAATGCCCACTTTTATTACATGCAGCACCACAGGCAATGACACTGATGATATATGGAATGAAAATGGAGCAACGGTGGAATGCGATGGCAAGGAAAACTGGAAAAAACCCACCCCTATGCTGCTTTATCCATCACAAATCACCATCATGCAGTTGTCTGGGTTCGAACCTGGGCTGTCTTGGTCAGAGGTCTAACCACTCAGCCATGGCATGGCCTTTGCAGGGTAGAAGTTTACTCAGTTTTAATGTTAGTCAAATGAAAGTATTGCATCACATAACAATGGTCAATTTTACTCAGGTTTACAAACTCACTGAGAGCATTTTCACTATCAATGGCAATCAAACAAATACCAAACAGCTAAGTGCAGTCAAACTCCAAACTTAAGCTTTATAAGCTTGTCACTTTCTATCATAGGTACTCATTTGTTTGAAACAACAACCGCTATCTATTTATAAGGTTGGGTACTTCTGGGACTGGCCTCATAGTTTAGACATTTAGGAGTTAGTTTGATCTAGTTCACACATTTCACTTGGTTTTTAAATGCATCAAAGACCACTGTTCCCACTCTCAGTTGTTGATTTACTTGTTTGTTTATGGCAATTTTTATGCTTTTTGATATTCCAGTACTGAAAATTTTAATAAGTTCATAACTATCCTACTGATACCACCAAGTGAGATGACTCTGCAGTAACCTCTGCTTTCAAGAGGTCCCGGGTTTAATTCCTGTCAACCATTCACTCTGACCTTGGATTTTTTATGACACTCTGGTCAATAGGTGAATATTGGGATCTTTTCTCATTTACCAAGATTTCCTTTCTTTCCTCATTTCCTTTGTATTTTTCAAGTATGCTTCTAGATTTGCATGGTAAGTGGCAGTGCCAGACAGATGTGGCATATGCTTGCACCAACGAAAGAGTGTTACCCATAAATGATAGAAGGCTTATTAGGTTGGAATATTTGGTCAGTAGTGGAACAGGTCTTCAGCTTCAAACTGTTAAAGTAATTAAATATATCTCTGTGGCCTGTGAAGTAATTGTTTTTCCATATTGGCTGATTTGTAGTACAAGAGTAGAAATATAGAAAAATTCAATGCCATAGCTGGGATTTGAACAATGGATCTCCTAGTCTCCATCCAGTTGCTTTAACCACTGAGTTACTAAGGAAACGTGCTGATACAGCATTAAACTCCCCAACTGACTCACTTTTTTCCTGCTAAACAACACCTCTAGACTCTAGCTTTTCAACTCTTGTACAATCAGCAGTGTGGAAACACAATTATTTCACAATGATTGACCTAATAGTTGTTTGAAAACTACAAAGCCCAGGGCTTCAAAGAAATGTAAGATGCCATCAGGGCATGTCATCTTAAAATAATTTGAGATTTCCTTTTATGGTTTACCAGAAAAAATGTGAGTCAGTTGGGAAATTTAATCCTATATCAGCATGTTGCCATGGTAGCTCAGAGGTTAGAGCAACTGGATGAAGACCAGGAGATCTGTGGTTCAAATCCTGGCTAAGGTATTGAATTTTTCAGTCTGACTCTGCCTTTCCATCTATCTGGTCTGAGTCCTTCACTTCTACTGGGGGGATTAATGATAGCCGCAATAGATTTCACCTAGGTCACTGAAACGGTCAATGACCGCATTCAAACCACCATCAAACAAGTTCAACAGCTGAAGATGAAATAATAGTTATTGAAATCACAACACTTATAGGCCATGCTTATATAAACATATCTAATTATAATTATAGACTTTTTATTACAATTAATGACCTTAGTGATCATAATTTGTTAGTGCAGGAAATCATATCCCAAAACATGAAAAAAACTTGTGAAAAAAAGGGGAAGTAAAATATATTTATCAAACAAAAATGGATTTTGCACAAGTAAATAATTTTTCCCACACTTTACGACAAATATAAATGATACATACAATCAGTTCAACTTTGTTAACTCAGGATCAAAAACTGCTAGTAAAACACATAAGTAAGTTTCAAAATCAAATGCTAAGTCAAGTCAATTTCTTGAATTAATTAACCAAGAGAACAACTTATACGAAAGAAACTAAAGTTGGTAATCCATCCCTTGAAATAATAAAGTAGTATAAAGCATGCAGCAAAAAGTAAATAATTTAAAACAAACATTAAAGAAAGAATACTATTTCAAACAAATAGAAAAAGAAGAAAAGAATAATAATATGTGGACTGCTATAAAGGAAATGTTCACTAATTCTAACACAACACTTTCACCTATAGCAGAAATTAAGTACAAAGGAAAAAAATACCCAAAAAAGATGAGATCTATAATGAACTCAGTAAATATTCATACAAACCCAGTACAGTCATTATTTTTTAAACCAACAGAAGAAAGTAAAATAATACAAAATCTTAAAAACAACAAAATCACAAATAATGCAATTAATAATATAATTTTGAAAAATTGTCACTATAATGTAGCCCATACTTTCAGATCAAATTAATATCTCTTTATATATCAGTACAGTGCCTAATAAGTGCAAACTTTCTAGAATAGTACCAATACACAAAAAAGGTGATAAATCTTCTCCGAGCAATTATAGATCCATAAGTATTGTGTCCATTATTTCCAAAGTTATAGAATACGTAATAAAATACAACTTATAAACTTTCTGGAACAGATAATTTTTTTTTTCTTTAAATTCCAATATGGATTCATACCCAACACAGTACGGAAACAGTTGCATTTGATGTAGTTAAAGCTTTAGACAACAAACAAATTGCACAAATCCACAAGAACAGGATTAAGTCCAATTTTATTTCTTATCTTTATTAATGATATAGGAAGTATAAAACAAATAATAAAATATTTCTATTTGCAGATGACATTTTCCTATATTATGAAAATAAATCTGAATTTCAGGTATTGAAAGATATGCAAACTGACCTTACAACACTATGACATGGTTCACAAATAATAACTTAGTCCTTAATGCCAAAAAAACTTAATATATGCTTTCTCACAAACCCTCTAGACCTTTTATAATTAATTAAGATCAAAGATAATGTTATAGAAAGAATAAATAGATTCACATACCTTGGGCTTACATTAGATTAATCTTTGAAATGAACATACCATATTGAACACATTGTCAGCAAAAAGAAAAACTTATTTGCATATTGTACAGACTAAAAGATTTAGACTTGATAATAGTTGTTAAAGAAGCCTTTATTTTGCACTTTTGAACCCCTATTTTCTGTATTTAAATGTAGTATGGTCCAATAATAATAATAATAATAATAATAATAATAATAATAATAATAATAATAATAATAATAATAATAATAATAATGATGAGCTGCTAAACTGTTAAGAAGTCCTACAAAAGAGGGCAATTAAAATACTTTATGGATTCAATATTTTAAAGCCTACCATAGAAGTATTCAAGAAAACAAACATATTGCCATTTTTCTATCTCTGTAAATACAGTGAATCTATATTCATGTACAAAATTGAAAATAACCTCCTGTATACCAACTTCTACAAAACAAGATCAGCCAAAAAATTCTCCATAGAATCGGTTAACTCTACCAAATATGGAATAAAAGGTTTATTACATAGTGCCACCAAAACATATAAGAGTCTCCCACTTAACATCAAAGTATCATTCAACTTATCTCAATTTAAAAGCAAACTCTTCTAATACCTACTTGAGCAATACTGTAATTCCTAACAATTTGAAAACATCAAATCCCATAGTATTTGTTGAAATATTGCATTAAGGTTAATCGCATAACCACACAAAATAGGTAAAAAAAACCTCATGTGTTCCATTCACATGACTTTCTCTACATCTCTGCATCAAATTATTATTAAAAAGCTTATGCTTCTATTTACTTCATGCTAATCAAGAAAACATTGACAGAAAGTGTGGGGTTTTTCTTGAAAATCTTTGTGCCACATCCTTGCTAGATACCAAACTTAAATACCAAGTTTGGTATTTAACAGTCTTTTCGTTTTTGAGCTATGCTGTCCACACACGCATACACACACATGGGCCTTTTTCCAGTAATGTTTTTTTTGGATTCAGGAAGACCCAAAACATATATATTTCCGGTGAAATCTTGGGATCAAATTTTTGGGTGCATAGCAATATTTTTTCTATACACTATGTACATAGTATGTGTAGAGAAAGTAAAAAAGTTTATAATAATATTTATGTATTCCTTTTTATGTGTGGTTATTTAGCTTACAGCCTCACTAAATGGCAGAGTCTCTATCTAGAGCAACATGTTCATTGGAACATTTTTTTGTAAATAAATGTAAAAGAAGCATGTTAATGCAAAACTAAGTTAACTGTGTGAATCAGTTTAAACCTAGTAATATCATTCGAGTTTATTTATGATAAGTATCAAAACATATTTTTCTCACCCCACAGTACATAAACCTTCCCAGCAATATCTGCCTGTCTTTATAGGTCCCTATATTTTAAAGTCCAGGTAAATGGTACATTGATGTCCATCATGTTGTCACAGTAATGTTTATTCTAATATCTACCACATTAATCCATCAGATTGCATTTTTACTTTCTCTACACATACTATGTACATTGTGTATAGAGAAGGTATTGTAATGCGCCCAAAATTTTGATACCGAGATTTCACCAGAAATACATGCTTTAGATCCCCCTGAATCAAAAAAAAGCATTTCTGGAAAAAGGTCCATATGTGTGTGTGTGTCTGTGGACAACATAGCTCAAAAACGAAAAAAACCGTTAAATACCAAACTTGGTATTTAAGTTTGGTATCTTGAAGGTTGCAACACGAAGATTTTTAAGAAAATCCCCCCACCCCTAACTACCCTTTACATGAACTTTGTTCAAAAATTTTGATTTTCTCAAAAATGGCTCTAACGATTTTGATTACAATACAGTATATTAAATCTATATAACTGACAAATAATATGTATATCTTGAATTTTCTGGGAATAGCCACTGAAGACTATTTTATTCTGGATGAATTTTACGGAATTTTACTTAACTGCTAAACCATAAGAGATAGACAAAAACTTACCATACAAAACATGCACAGCGCATTGAAACACACAATTTATATTATATACATTTTTTTCATGGAGTTGATCATTTTTGAGATATTCCTTGTTTTTGGTTTCAGCTTCAAAAAACTTATACTTTTCTCTTACAGGAATTTGTCAACTCGTGACCATGCAAAAAAAGGAACTTCAGTCACATAGCAACCAGCTTTTGAGTATCACTTTAACCTATGGTACTCCCTTATTTTGCTTCTACTTACAAGGAAGCAAGTAATAAGACTATTTCTGCTATTTTTTTCTCGATTAGCGTGAAGTAAATAGAAGCATTGGCTTTTTAACAATAATTTATTGCAGATATGTAGGGAAAGTCATGTGAATGGTACACATCAATTTTTAATTTCTCTACCATATGCATAGTAGGTAAAATGACAAAAGAATGCTTAAAACCCTATAATAATTGCTTATTACGTCTTTAAAGATGATAATTTGCTTATATTTCTATAGTAATTGTTAGTTACAACAAAATTCCATAAAATATTTTATATAGTTTAAATACAAGATTGAAAAATTCAGTATTAAATGAGAAGATAAGAATAGCATTTGACCCTGTCAGCAGTTATAATATTGGGAAATCTTGAAGGAGTGTGGCATAAGTTAATTTCATCTAGGATTACTTACATAAGTATAGCACATGTCAATTTATGCATTAAATTAACTACATTGTTACAAGTAAAAAATAGTAGGTGTGTATTGCCATCCACAATGAAGCCAAATATTGCTGTTTCTATTAATTTTTCTTTCACAAATCCATTTTGAGCTGTGCTAATGTACAGTATTTTTTCAATATTTTTTATATGGAGGACAGTAGCACTATAGGTTTGTAATTTTGAACTTTGTGTCTTTCTCCTTTCTTATGGATTGGATTGATCTTAACCATTAAAAAGCATTTTGGAAAAGTGGCAATGGGCAGGGAGAAATTTATTAGTTAACAAAGTGATCTACCAGAGCACATTTCTTAAGAATACATTCAGATATTTCATCTAAATAGTGTGAGTGTTTTTAATTTTTTTTTTTTTCTGAAATGCTGTTCATTTCTTTCTTGGAAATACAGTAAAAAAACCACTATTTGTATTTATAGCATAATTTCAAATTGCCTTGGGTGTTTATTTTTCCCTTTGAGCTGATTTATTGTATTTATAAAATGGTTGGCTAACTTATGCTGCTGCTTCTAATGGGTCAGTTTTATTTTTCTGAGTCATTGCCTAGCTCTTGTTTCACTATTTTTCTTGATTTTAGAATGACTATATTATTATGATATTGTTTTTCTGCTAGTAAAACATGTTTATACATTAGTTTATATTTATTATAGTAGTGCTTAAAACATTCCAAGTTTGTGAATTGCTCATGTTATTTAGAAGTAAGCCTTTGAGCTTTCATAATCCAATTTTTCTTTTCTTAATCTACTTTTAGTTTTCTCTTTGGAATGGCAATATCAAGATAATATGGCATGATATTTGCAAAAGTTTGAAGTGTTTTTTTTTTTTTTTTTTGGTTTTATGTATTTTATAGTGTTTAGCACCTGCTTTTATTACTTATAGCACTGCAGGCGATAAAACTGATTTACATGGAATGACAATGGAGCATTGGTGTAATGCAATGGCAGCAGAAACTGAAGAACCCAGAGATAACCCGCCCTTGTGTCACTTTGTCCATCACAAATCCCACATGCAGTCGCCTGGGATAGAACTAGGACTGTTGATGAGAGGCAAGTGGTCTAACCACTCAACCATGGCACAGCCTATCATTCAGTGTTGTGTGTATATGTGTATATTTGTTACCATGCTTTTCCTTTTAGCAGTGACAGTAGGAAATTGTCTTCTTCTTCATCATCATCATCATCATCATCATCATCATCACCATAATTGTCATTGTTTATTATTATTATCATCATCATTATACTCATTGGTGTTTTTACATTTATTTTTGGAAATTTCTACAAGTTGATCATTTTGATCTTAATAACATCTTTTATGTTTAAACACCCTTTCCTTATTAGTATCTGATCTAAGATAGCTGAAGAGTGTACTGTAACTCTTGTTAGTGCTTGAATAAGGATGAAATGAAAATTATTTTTTTTTATGGACACTCTTGGACTACCGCAGTTCTCAGCATCCCATTCTATACTGGGTGTGAAAGTACACATAATTTTGCTAAGAGGCCTCGCTATCAGGCTTGAGGTCATTTGAAGACATGTATGGATAGCTTTACTTCCCTTCCAAAAGAAGCCATGCTTAGGATTTTTACACCCGAAAAAATTCTCTTCACCACAAGGCAGGTTCTTGCCATAGATGTTGAAGCATGGGGCAGAGTTCCATGGTCCAGATAGGGCGATGTAGCCACATCAGATCCGGTAAAAACCTCTGTTGTTGGCCTACTGGTCATAATGGGTTTCCAACCAGTCGCTCACTACCTGGATGTTTTGACAAGCCATATTATGTATGTCGTGAAGTAGGTCTACAAGATGATCCACATAGCCAATTACTGTTCGTCCTGCCCAAGGAGGACTCCCAAACATCAGGTCTCATGATAGATGCAACTCCCATCCAAGAACCAAACTGGCCGGTGGTGTCATGAGTCAAAAAGAGGGAGGCCAGCAAGAAATGTGGCACCCTCACTGTACTCTTCATCATATCGTCTGACTGTGAGTGAGGTGCTGTGTCCGTCTTGAGTACACCAACCCTCATCAGGTTGGCCCTAACATTGCTGCCCTGATTGCTGTGTAATCCAACGCTACCCCATAGCGGCAAACAGTTATTCTATGAGGCAGTTCACGATGGTATTGACTTCCTGGTTAGGGGTGGTGTACACCTCGGGCCACTTGGTAAATTAATCCATGATAATCAATAAATATATGTTGCTTCTGACATGGAACAATGGCCCAGGCACATCACATTCGAAAGATGCTCTCCGGTTATACTACTGATTGCGACCGCGACTTCTGGTCTGTGGGCCGCAACTTGCCGCACACACATGACATTGACGACACCACCTTTCAGCGTCTGTTCGTAGTCTCAGCCAATAGTACCAATGTCTGAGCTTGTTGATGATTCGGTTTGGTCTTAAATGCCCTCCAGAAGTCTCGCATCCAGGACTTTTGCGACTTTTCTCCGAGGGAGGATCACCTGCTAACTCTGGGTCTTCTCATTAGATGACTTCCATACTCAGAACAGTACTCATTCTTTGGTCTTCTGTGAGTCCCGTTGGGCCCAGAAGGACTTGTGCGTACTACTCCAAGGTGTGATATCCTCCCAGCTCGGTCTAGACCCTGCCTCCACTTCTACCACTAATGGCCCCAAATCGGCGTCCACTAGCTCCTCCCTCCTCAGGTCTGCGCTATCCCATCCACACATCGCCAAAATTGCACGAACAACTGCGGCATGCTCTTTCTCCTCAACTTTGGTGAAGTAGACGAACTCGTCTGGACAGCATTGCTGTGACATGGCTCCACATTGGAGTGGTTCCTTCTTTTCCGATGTTGTAATCTTGGGGTCTCTGGACGCAACTGATAGTCTGGGCCTCTATATTCTTGAAACTCACCATCCAGATGAGGTCGGAGTGGTCAGTCCTCAGGTGGAATGACTGACCGTACTAGTTGAGGTGCTTCAGTGCTTGCTGTTGTAGGCTATTACCCGCTCTTGGCTATCCTGGGCCTGATATAGAATACCGCCAATGCCGGTATCTTTGAAATCGATGTCCACAGTAAAGTCGTCACAAGTTTGCGGAAATCCTGAAATAGGCGCACTGTAGAGAAGTGGCTTAAGAGCCAGGAAAGCGCCCTCTGCCTTTTCTGATCACATGTGAGACCAATTCTCCTATGGGACGAGTGAGGGGTTTCGCGATGTTGGAGAAACCAAGGCGGTAGTAGCTGCAAGGCCCAGGTAGATTTATAGTTCTCGTATGTCTTTCGAGGGAAACCAATCTTACTGCCTCAGCCTTCTCCGAGTCCGTGGCCATCCCAAATGGTGAGACCCAAATGATTCACCTCCTTGCAGAAGAGTTGGCATTTCTTCACGTTCAAGTTAGCTACCTACAACCTTTGCAGTATCTTGGTCGAGTTCTCGAGATGTTCTACTAAGTTACTAACAACAGCGATTATGTTATCTAGATATAGTAGGCAGGCGTCGTAAGTCAACCCTCGTATATCTGATTCTACGAGGACTGAAAGATGGCCGATACTTTGCAAAGGCCAAATGGCATAACTGTAAATTACCAAAGTCCTTGCCAGTCGAGAATGAAGATTTCTCCTTGACTCTGGGATATAGGGCCACTTGCCAGTTTCCCGATTTCCCAGCTGAGAACCACTGGGCATCAGCAGGTGTCCATGGTGTAAGGGGAAGCAGTCCTTTCTGGTGGCGGCATTCAGCTCACTGTAATCCACGCAGAAGCGTAGCTCGCCGTTCTTCTTCACCAAGACTACAGGAAAGCACCGAGGACTCGTATTCTTCAATGATTCCCCTTGATTTCATGTCTTCCAACAAGTCCGTACTTCTGCTTGCTTCGTCAGAGGGGCACGTCTTGGTGATTGCCGGACAGATCAGCGTCTCTGGTGTCGATGTTATGGAATACTCGTTTTGTGCGACCGTAATTGCCGTTTTATTCAGTGAAGACAGACTGGTATCACCTAAATAGACGCCGAAACCTCTCTAGCTGTGAAACGATCAGATGGTCGACTGCTTTTCTCAGCATGTCTTTCAACCGGGGCTCCAGGTCTTGTGACGATGCTGGCTGGTTGGATACGTCACACGGCGATACACTAATTGCTGGCTCGCACTTACCCACCTTCAGCCGGGATTTCCTGATTGGTATCCGTTGGGTTGAGTTAGCCTCAAGGGTACCTCCTTCCGAAAAAACAACAATGCCCGGGCAACGTATAATCCATTCAGTGGTGTGGTCCAATATCAGGTTCCTTGAGTGTTGACCGTCCAGGTGCGCCTTCACTACCACCTCGCTTCCTGCAGGCACAACTTCATAGTCCTTCAGGATCAATTTGTAGATTCCCAGTATCACATCCTTACCCACCCTAGTGACACCCACAAGTTCACATTGCTCCGTCCCCGTGTTAATTCCAGCAAGGCTTCCTTCTCCATAGGTAAGATGTCACTCGGCGCCGTCAATATTTGGTAGAGCTGACTGGTGTTCGATTCGACAAGTCCTTCGCTACTTTAGGTCTGATTACAGTCACGGTCGCACCTGTGTCTACTCCTTGAATCCAACCATCTGTGAGAATTTGTCCACTCTTCTCCCCAAGGCAGGTAGCATCATTCGAGGGGTGATGAACACGGGCTCCAGATGCCCCTCGCCACGTCGGTCCTCACTTGTTTTCCTCCTGATGGTCGACTTGGTATGGACAGTTATTCACAGTGACCTGGTTCGCTTTAACCCCAGCACATACTACTTGAAGTTTATCGTCGTCTCTGTGTTACCTCCCTCTCCATGTTATAACGAAAACACTTGGTCTTAGAGGTGGGCGCAGCTGTTATCTTGACCGCCTACTTTCTAAGTACTGCCGTCGGTCCTTCGTTACAAGGCGTTAAGGCGTTGGTCTTGGTCTTCCACAAGGCTCTTCCACCTTTTCCCTAAGATCTTCCTTTTTTCCCCAAGTTCTTCCACGTCCTTCTTCACGCCGGCCAGCTGTTCGTCGATTTTGGTAGATAGATCCACTTTCATCACAGACATTTCGGTTTTCATTTATGTCTGCATCTTCTCCGTACTCTCCATACCAAATTGCATTTTTTTTTCTTCCATCTAGCCCATGCTGAATTCCATCTTTTCTTCCATTATGTTTTCCATTCCGAATTTCATTTGTTTAATACCAGATTTATTTTACTCATCCATTTTCTCCATTCTGATAGTATTTCTTTATTTTGGCCAGTAAAGTTTTCATCATCCCTTTGTTGAATTCCACGTTTGACACCGATATAACAGAAATCTCTTTATGAACTCAAATGTGGTTAAAAATAACTCACTGCTGCACAACGATTCTGTAGTACAATTTTCTCGTACCGTAGAAATTGACTGTTCTCTGACGCCCTTGCTCGCTGTAACTTCCAGTCGAGGACTGATTAACTTGCAGGAGCCAGGAGCAGGAACTAGTCGCGCGAGTGTACTCGGGCGGGGGAAAATCACCACGGTACCTATCCGCTTTTCTCGCGGATTTACCCGTGTGATATAAAAGATGTAGTCTTGTGCAAGCGTTTATGTCTGTGTCGAAGTAATGTGGGCAGGGTGTTTCCCTTTGTGCAGCCGGCGCGGGCTGGCTTACCTACCTGAGTGGTCACCCACCCAGAGAGGGACCAGGCCCGATGCTGCTTACCTTGGCCAGCCGCTTGCGGCCTGTCAAGGAAAGCAGTGCCGGCTAGCGGGGGGAACTGAAGGGATGTAGGTACGGGGTGGGGGAAGCCAGTGTTGCAGATCTGGTCGGAGTACAACTGGACGGTCACCCGTCCGAGTCGGGACCGGGCCCGATGCTGCTTAACTTGGCGGGTAGAACTGTAAAGAAGGGAGAGGCGGCCGGAAAACTACCATCCCAAGGCGTCCTTGGGAAGGCGGTAGCTTACGCGTCTCCTAGGCAGCGTGTGGTCGTAAAGACCGAGGGTGTTCACCTGGGGATTTGGGTGGGGAGCAAGTTTAGTGTATATTGTGCGAGCTCTTTCTCGCACAACGTCCACTATGTAAGGGATTCCGGAGTGGGAATGGAGAATGTGGGACGGGAATCTACGGTCTGTGCCATATATCATCCTCAATGCCCTGTTCTGCACGGTCTGCAGCCTGCGGATGGTGGAACGAGCCACCGAACCCCAGACCTCGCAGCCGTACAGCATTAGGGGCGGGATGACTGCGCGGTACAGCCGTAGTTTTAGGTGTGTAGGCATGGTGGAGCGGAAGATGGGAAACAACTGCCGTAGGGCAGCGTGTCCCATCCCGACCTTCTCCCTGACATGTGGAGTGAAAGTAAGGCCGCGGTCGAGGAGGACTCCAAGGTATTTGGCGGTGCGGACCCAGGGGATCCGCCGCCGCCGCAACCTCAGCGACCTCTCCGGTCGCCAGCCACGGACTTTAGCCAGCAGTAGAGTTGAGCTCTTCTGCGGGCTGATGGCCATCCGCCACTGTTCATTCCATCTGCCTATGGCCTGGAGCTGTCTCTGTAGCGGGGGGAAGCAATATCGGGCGTTCTTGTTACGCGCCATTATGAGGACATCGTCGGCACGTAACTGTACTGGGTTCTGTGGGGAAGTCGGACATGTAGGCGGCAAAGAGTAACGGCGACAGCACGCTGCCTTCCGGTACTCCCGCCGCTATGGGTCTGACTGTGGAATGCCTCCCCTCCACCCTCACCCTGAAAGTGCGGTCCCGAAGGAAGCTACTAAGCAGCTGAAGGTAGGGGGGAGGGATTTCTGCGTTCTTGAGCTTGTACAAGAGTCCCTGATGCCACGTGGTGGCGAAGGCCTTTTCCACGTCCAAGAGTACCGCGACTGTTTTGAAGTTGTCCTGGAAGCCCAGGGCAGCCTTCTCAGCCAGTCGCAGCAACTGCAGGGTTGTGGAATGTCCAGTACGGAAACCAAACTGATGATCCGGGAGTAGGAGTCTCTCTTCGAAGATAGGGGTGAGGCGAGGTAGGAGTAACCGCTCGAATACTTTCGAGACGATCGGAAGTAAGCTAATAGATCTATAGCTTGACGGGAAGACCGGGTCCTTGCCGGGTTTCAAAATGCATACTACCCTCGCCTCCTTCCAACACGTTGGAAAGTGACGTAGATGCAGGCATGCATTGTAAATCCGTGTCAGGTGGATTACGGCCTTTCTGGGTAGGTGCTGGAGCATAGGCGCTGTAACTCCGTCATGTCCAGGGGCTTTGTTAGGCTTTAGGTTGTTGAGTTGGGAAGCCACCTCTTTCGGGGCTTGCAACTGTTCCTTATATAGCCGCCAATGACGTCAATACAAATTTCAAGAAAGCAAACATTCTAGCGCGTGTTTATTGCGCCAATGTGTCTAATTCCAAGGCTTCTAGTTACTGTTGCCGCTCTTCACATATCAGATTACGACCTCTGCGAACGTGAGTGCGGCTATACATACGTGAGTCGAGTACGGGCTGGTAAAGCAGTCACAATATCAAGTTTGGTATTTAACTGACCTTTTTGTTCTTTTAGTATGCTGTTCACATACACATACATATGCTTGTTTCTAATTTTTTAAACCAGGGCACATCAAAATATATATTTCCTGTGAAATTACGACTTTACATTTTTAGTGGAATACAATGCTTCTGCTACTACAATACGTGCTAGAGAAGATAAAACCTTTCGAATAGCTGTATAGCCACTAATAAACGATAGAGAGTAGAGAAAGCATGTGAATGTAACACATCAAATACTGAGCGGAATGGCTCAGGCGGTAACGTCTATGGCCCGCATTTGGGATTACTCGAGTTCGATTTCTGGCGACAATGGCTCAGCCATGGGTGGTGGTTTGATGTTTGTAATGTTTTCTTCCTGATGTCGTGTCGGGGACCTCCCGGTCAAGACCTTCCAGGGTTCTTCGGCTGGGACGCTCTCTCGGAGTAACATCTGGGTTCAGGCGTTTGTGGGAATGCGCAAGGCGACGTCTGATACGCTCTATTTGGAAACTTTAGGAACCCTATTCATGCTTTCGCCCCTCATCCTTTCCTCCCAGGAGTAAATAGGCCGGAGCCTGCTTGCTGCGTTTAATCCTAATTCCGTCGTCAGTACTTTTACCGTTACCTTTTAACTCATTATACTTTTTTATCTCTTTGCAATAATAGAGAACGGAATGTCAAAATAAATACATAGCAAACCTTTGACTATCGCTTAAAGCCGATTGTATTTCCCTAATCTCATTTTGCCCGTTCCGTTAGCACAGTTATCCCTTCCTGGGATGAGTGGATGTGGGTAATTTCATCCTTACCATCCGTCATCTTGCCTAAATGCAGAGGTGAGATAGAGGTTTCTGCCACAATATCGTCTCGGCCATTGACCGACCTTTGGGTTAAATATTTGTCATCGTCAATCCTAATATGACAATGCGCAATATGACAATTCCTGCAAATGTTTATCACGATTAACTGAACTAGATGGAGGGATAAGCGTTTGTAAGAGTGGGTTGGGAGTGGAGAAGGTCATGACTTGAGAGTGCAACACACCAGATTATTTGTCTTTTTTTACTTTCTCTACACGTAGTATGTACATAGTATATAGAGAAGGTGTTGCACTCCATCCAAAAATTCGATACCGAGATTTCACCGGAAATATATGTTTTAGGGTCCCCTGTGTCCAAAAAAAAGTATTTTCAGAAAAAGGTCCGTGTGTCTGTGAACACGATAACTCAAAACGAAAAGTTGGTAAAATACCAAACTTGGTATTTAAGTTTAGTATCCTCCAGGGATGCGACACGAAGATTTTGAGTAAAATTCCCCCACCCAAACTACCCTTTACATGGAACTTTTTTCGAAAATTTTGATTTTCTAAAAAGTGGCTCTAATGATTTTGATTAAAGTATCGTATGTTAAAGACATTTACCTGACAAATAAAATGTATATTTTGTATTTTCTGGGAATAGCCTCTCAAGACTACTTTATTCTGGGTCAATTTTACGGAATTTTGCATAGCTCCTAAACCGTAAGAGATGGACAAAAACTTACTACACAGCAAATATAGAGCACTTTAAAACACACAATTTATGTCATATACATTTTTTTTCGTGGAGTTGATTGTTTTTATAACATTCCTTGTTTTTGGTTTCAGCTATAAAAACATACTTTCTCATACAGGACTTTGTGAACTCGTGTCCATACAAACAAAGGAACTTCAGTCACATAGCAACCAGCTTTTGACTATCACTTTAACCTATGGTACTCCCTTATTTCGCTTCTGCTTACAAGTAAACAAGTAATAAGATTATTTCTGCTAATTGTTTCTCGATTAGCAGGAAGTAAATAGAAGCATAAACTTTTTAACAATAATTTATTGCAGAGTTGTAGAGAAAGTCAAGTGAATGGAACACATAAGATTTTTTTTTGTAACTGAAAGATGAATTACTTAACGGTGGGTTTAGAAGAGGCTTTTATTGTTTATTTATACTTTCTCTAGCTCGTGTGTACAATGCACATATTGGATAGAGAAGGTAAGGTGTTGTATTCCAACCAAAAATTCGATATCGAGATTTCATCGGAAATATATGTTTTAAGGTCTCATGAGTCCAAAAAAAGCATGTTTACTTTCTCTCTACTACTATGCACATAGTGTATAGAGAAGGTATTGCAATCCACCCAAAAACTCGATACCGAGGTTTCATTGGAAATATATGTTTTGAGACTCTCTGAATCCAAGAAAAGCATTTTTAGAAAAAGGCCCTTGTGTATCTGTTGAAAACATAGTTCAAAATCTAAAGGTCGTTGAATTCCAAACGTGGTTTTTAAGTTTATTATCTTCCAAGGGTACGACACGAAGATTTTTAAAAAATCTACACACCCCAAACTACCTTTTAAATGGAAATATTTTTGAAATTTTGGTTTTTCTCAAAAATGGCTCTAACGATTTCGATTAAAATGTTGTATGCTATAGATATGTACATCATAAATAAAATGTATATCTTGAATAACTTCTGTTCGATCTGGATAATTTTTTCTGAATTTTGAATAACTAGTAAACTGCATGTAGTTGACAAAAACTTACTTCATAAAAACTGTAGATCAATCAGATCATCAATTTGTACTGCAAACATACGATTCTAACAAAAGATTATTCTTTTATCTAGATAATGCTAATCAAGGTAAACATTGACAATAATGTTTCATTGCTTAGTTCCTTATAAGTACATACATAGAAGATGAATAATGGAATAAACTAAGCTAAAGTCACAGTCAAATCTTTTAAAAGCTGTCGCTATGCGATAGTCGTTGAAATCCGGTTCTCATTCCATGGCCGGGTATAAAACAGAGATATGAAACGTATGAAGGCTTCCTTTTGAGAAATGTTTTAAGTATTTTAAAATTGAAACCAATAACAGAAAATATCTCTGAAATGTTTGGCCCTAAAAAAACATTTGGGACATGCATTGTGTGTTTTAACGAGGTATATCTACAAATTTTCTGTAGTAAGTTTTTATCTATCGCTTACGGTTTACCGATTACGCAAAAGTCATTCAGAATGAATAGTACTTCAAGGGCCCTTCCCAAAAAATGCAGGATATATATTTTATTTGCCATGTAATTGACTTTAATATAGGGCATTTTAATCAAAATCGTATTAGTCATTTTTTAGAAAATCGAAAATTTCGAAAAATATTCCATGCAAAGGGTAGTTTCGGGTGGGGAGATTTTCCTGAAAATCTTCGCGTCACATCCTTGGAGGATACAAGACTTGAATACCAAGTTTGGTATTTAATCAAGTTTTCATTTTTGAGTTGTGCTGTTCACACACACACACACACACACACACACACACACACACACACACACACACACACACTCACTCTCTCTGTCCTTTTCCTTTTTTTTTTTTTTTTTTTGGGATTCAGGGGTCCTCAAAATTTGTAATTCCGTAAACTAAAATCGGTATTATTATAAATATTAATGAGAAAAAAATAAATTCTGAATCTCGCTATGAAATTTTTTAATGGAATACAATACCTTCTCTACCTACCACGTGCTAGTTTTAGAATACCACTATTATAACTTATTTGAAATATAATTGAACGTGATTAAGGCGAACGTATACAACCTGTTAAGCCCTGCGAAATAAACAAGACACAATGAAGCAACTACCTAAACAGAATACGATTTAACGATAATGTTAGGATTTATAGGAAAAATTGGTTATCACATAAAGAAAGCGTAATAAACTTACAAAGAGAAAATATCATCTATTCCAATCACATAACTTTCTCTAGCTGTTCCATATACAAAATATTCTTACCACTTATTATTCTTTTACCTACATCATGCCAATCGAGGTAAATATTAGCAGAATTGTCTTATTTCTCGTTTTCTTGTAAGTAGAAAGCAAATAAGGGGATACATTAGGCTAAATCTATAGTCAAATATTTTAAAAGCTGTTCGCTATATGAAACAATTGAGATTCGATTCGCTTTGCATGGTCCCGTTTGAGAAAAGTTAGATAGTTTAAAATTGAAACCAACAAAAAGAAATATCTCGAAAACGGCCAATTTTAAAAGAAAAACGTACATGACATAAATTATGCGTTTTAACGAGATATGCATGTTTTGTGCACTAAGTTTTTGTCTAGCTCTTACGGTATACCCGTTATACAGAATTCTGTAAAACATATCCAGGATAAAGAGATCTTAAGAGCCTATTCCTGGAAAATTCAAAATACATGCAAATTTTATTCGCTATTTAAATACCTAAAGTACTGCATTTCAATCAAAATTGTTAGAGCTAGTATTAAGAAAAAGAAAAATTTCAAAAACGTTTCCATGTAAAGGGTGGGGTATTTTTTTGAAAATCTTTGTGTCACGTCCTTGGAAAATACTAAGCCTAAATACCAAATTTGGTATTTAATGGTATTTTCGTTTTTTAGCCATGCTTTCTACACACACATACACATGACTTTCTCTATATCTCTGTAACAAATTATTGTTAAAAAGCCTATTCTTACATCTACTTCTGCTAATCGAGATAAACATTAGCAGAAACGGTCTTATTACTTCTTTCTTGTAAGTAGAAAGGAAATACGGGGACACATTAGGCTAAAGCGATAGTCAAATAATTTAAAAGCTGATTGCCATGTAGTTAAAATCCGTTTCAATCCATGGCTGAACTTAATACTAAATTTGGTATTTTACTGACTTTTCGTTTTGAGTTATCGTGTTCACAGACGCACATACGGACTTTTTTATA
Organism: Hymenopus coronatus; assembly: GCA_030762935.1. Lineage (NCBI taxonomy): Eukaryota > Metazoa > Arthropoda > Insecta > Mantodea > Hymenopodidae > Hymenopus > Hymenopus coronatus. The sequence continues at coordinate 45,678,802 of CM060891.1, read as the reverse complement.
AAGATTTTACTTTCTCTACACTTAACTACTATTTACATAGTGTATAGAGAAGGTATTGTATTGCACCCAAAAATTCGATACCGAGAAGCATTTTTAAAAATGTGTACGTGTCTGTGGGCAGCTTAGCTCAAAAACGAATAGTCCGTTAAATACCAAACTTGATATTTAAGTTCAGTATCTTCTACGGATGCAACACGAAGATCCCCCCAAATCCCCCCCAACCCCACTACCATTTACTTGGAAAAAATTTCGAAAATGTTTTATTTTCTTAAAAATGGCTCTAACGATTTTTATTAAAATCTATTACATTTAAGATATTTACATGACATATAAAATGTAGACTGTCTCTGCGGACGAGTGGTCAGCGTTCTGGATTCTCATCCAGAGGTCCCGGGTTCGATTCCCGGTTGAGGCAGGGAATTTCTCTTTAACTAGAATCATTCCTTATCCCACACAGAGTCTGGAAATATGAATTTGAGAGTGAATGAGTGTGTGTTTAATAGTATAAAACCGAAAAACCAACGTTAAGAAACCTGCGTTCGAGATAAACGCCAGCAGTTGTTTCTCAAGTCAAAGCCCCCGATATGACCATAGAAGTTAAAGGAAGCTATACAAGTGAAACAATAAAAATAAAATTTATATTTTGAATTTTCTGGTAATTGCCTCTGAAGACCTCTCTATTTTGGATGCATTTTTCTGACTATTGCGTAACTAGTATACCACAAGCGATAGACAAAAACGTATTCCACATAAAGTGTAGACCTCTTTAAAACACACAATTTATGTCATACATTCTTTTTTATCACTTTCGATATATTTGTTGTATTGGTTTCAGTTTTAAAATACTTCAATCTTTCTCATATGGGAACTTGTCAACTCCTGGTCACACAAAGAAACGGATTTCCACCCCACATTTTAAAACATTTGACTGTCGGCTTAGCCTAGTGCATTCCCTTCTACTTATAAGGAACTAAGTAATATGAGCATTTTTGATAATGTTTATTTCGATTAGCATGAAGTAGATAGAACAATGAGCTTATTAACAATAATTTGTTACAGAGATATAGACAAAATAATGTGAATGGAACACATCAGATTTTTACTTTCTATAGCCCTATATATAATATACATAGTGGATAGAGAAGGTATGGTATTCCACCCAAAAATTCGATGTCGATATTTAATTAAACATATATATTTTGAGGTCTCCTGAGTCCGAAAAAGGAAGTTTTAGAAATAGGTCCATGTATGTGTGTGTGTGGGGGGGGGGGTGTTTGTGGTCTGCATAGCTCAAAAACGAAAGGAACGTTAAATACCAAACTTGGTATTTAGATTTAGTATCTTCCAAGGTTGCGACATGGACATTTTCAAGTAAATTCCCCACATCACAAACTACCCTTTACATGGAAAATTTTCGAAAATTTTGATTTTCTCAAAAATGGCTCTAACGATTTTAATCAAAATACCGTTACATCCCATATTTAATGTATATTTTGAATTTTCTGGGAATAGCTTTTGAAGGCCTTCATTCTGGATGAATGTTACCGAATTTTGCTTAACTGCTAAACCGTAAGAGATACACAAAAACTTACTCCATTAGAATGTAGAGCTCGTCAAAACACACAATTTATGTCCTTTACATTTTTGTTGTGGAGGTAACCGTTTCCGAGATATTCCTTGTTATTGGTTTCAATTTTAAAGTACTTATATTTTTCTCAAACAGGAAGCATCTGTTTTCCTTTTGTTCTACTCCTGGCCAAGCAAAGTAACGACTCGCAATGGCAACCGCATAATAGCAGCTTTTAAAGCATTTGCCTATCGCTTTAATCTAGTGTATCCCCTTAGTTCCCTTCTACTTATAAGGAACTAAGTAATAGAAACATTCTGTTTATGCTTATCTCGATTAGTTGGTGTAGAATGAAGAATAAACTTTTGTAAGAAGTTGTTTTTAGAACAGCTAGAGAAAGGCATGTGAGTGTAACACATCAGATTTTTACTTTCTCCAGCCCATTTCTGTATACAAATATTGAATGTACACATTACTTATACTTTTTTCATACGGGAATTTGTCACTTCTTGGTCATACAAATAAAGGAATTTCAATACATAACTGCTTATAAATTATTTGACTCTCGTTTATTTCGTTTCTACTTACAAGGAACCAAGTAATAAGTCCATTTCTGCTAATTATTTCTCGATTAGCATGAAGTAAATAGATGAATAAGCTTTTAAACAATACTTTTTTGCAGAGTTGTAAAGCTATGTGAAGGAACATACCAGATTTTTTCACATTAGACCAGCTTTTAAGAGATTTGACTATCGATTAAGTATGGTATATTCCCTTATGTACCTTCTACTTACAAGGAAACACGCAATAAGACAATTTCTGCTAATGTTTACCTTACTTAGCATGACGTAGTTAAAAGAATAATCTTTATAAGGAAAGTTGTTTTTGAAACAGCTAGAGAAAACCATGTGAATGGAACACCAGATTTTTTCATATAGAGTTGACCGTTTTTAGATATACCTTTTTATGCCTTGTTTCAATTTTAAAATACCTTACTTTTCTCAAATGAGACCATTCAAAGCGAACCTAACCTCAATTGTTGCACGTGGCGACCAGCTTTTAAAATATTTGACTATCACTTTAGCCTAATGTATTCCATTAATTACCTTCTGCTTACAAGGAAGCAAGTAATAAGACAATTATCGCTAATGTGTATCTAGATTAGAATGATGTAGATAAAAGGATAATCTTTTGTAAGAATAGTTTGTATATGGAACAGCTGGAGAAAGTTAATGTGAATGGAACAGCTCTACCACCGTAGTCCTCGCCGATACAACCCTGAAAGAAAGCCCAGACGGATGAAACGGAGGTACAAGAAATTCGGGGGAATGAAGAAACCTCCCCAGCATTCGCCTACTGATCCGGAGAAATCTCCAAATAAAACTCATAGGTCAGACAGGTCGGCCAAAGGGAACCGATCCCACGACCTCCCGAATGCCAGTCCCAAACGAAATGCCTGAGCCACTTGACTCAGTTGTGTGAACATAATTCAAAAACGAAAAGTGGGATAAATCTAGCATTTTATATTTGTGTCAGACATTGCTTAAGGTGATGCATCTGTAAATTTTAACCAAAATTGTGAAAGTTAAAAAAATCATAAAAATTAACATTAACTTTTTTTTGGTCCTTCAGGTGTAAACTATTTGGTCATTAGGAGAGAGAGAGAGAGAGAGAGAGAGAGAGAGAGAGCGAAAGAGAAGCAAATTAATCCGTGAGGAAGGCTTATATGCATAAATTGCAGTCTTTAAGAAACTTTATTATTGCATGGTAAACGCGTTTTGGCAAAATGCAATATAGGGAAAAGGGACGGTAGTTTATGAAGAGTGTGGAACAGGGAAGAACGTTAGGACTTGTAACGGGAACTACGGAAAATAATTAATATTAACTTCAAACTTAAGAGAATGTATAGCATTTTGCACTTAGCGTGCATTAACTACCAATTAAATGAACCTATAAATGGACACATCCAATACTAAACCTTGTTTTTTTGGAAGCTTTTTTCAACATTTGTCCATATTAAAAATGCTCCATGGATGCAACTTTTATTTCTTTCTTTCAAAAAAAGTGTAATATCTCTTAAAAGTACATTAAAGAAATTACCTATACTTTTTTTCGGAAATAGAGATCAAATTTTAAGAAACAAATTATTAATTCACAGGAGTACAAAAAGTAATATTTTTTTCTAAAATAATAATTAGGGATTAAAGCAAAAAATCCGAATTTATAGATCTATTTGTAAACATGAATTTTTACTGAACATGAATTGCTGTAAAATTGATTTTTATGTGAATATTTTAGAAAAATCTTATGCATTCCATTCGTATAACTTTTTCCAATTGTTCCATATACAAGCTATTCTTACAAAAGAAGGGAATTAAAGGAATACATTAGAATAAAGCGACAGTCAAATCTTTTAAAACCTCATCGCTACGTGAAACAATTGGGGTGCGGTTCGCTTTGCATGCTCCTGCTTGAGAAAAGTTGGGTAGTTTAAGCAATAACAACAAAAATCTGAAAACATTCAACTCTACTAGAAAAACATATATGACATAAATTGTATGTTTTAATGAAATCTACATTTTTTGTCTGGATAGTTTTAGTCTATCGCTTATGGTTTAACCGTTATGTAAAACTCCGCAAAATAAAGAGGTCTTCATAAGCTATTCCCAGAAAATTCAAAACATAAATTTCATTTGTGATGTAAATATCTTTAATATATGGTATTTTAATCAAAATCGTTAGAGCCATTTTTGAGAAAAACAACATTTTCAAAAATGTTTCTTTGCAGAGGGTGGTTATGGTAGGAACATTTTCTTGAAAATCTTCGTGCCTCATCCTTGGAAGATCTTAAACAAAAATACCAAGGTTACTGTTTAATGGTATTTTCGTTTTTGAGCTATGCACACACACACACGCACACACACACGGACCCTTTTCTAAAAATCTGATTTGTTTCATTCCTCTAAATATCTGTGACAAATTATTTTTAATAAGCTTATTCTTCTATATACTTTATGCTAATCAATGAACATTAGCAGAAACGTTCCACTACTTAATTCCTTTAAGAAGAAAGGAAACAAGGGAATGCACTAGGCTAAACCGACATTTAGATGTTTTAAAATGTGGCTGCTATGGGAATGAAATCGAATTCTTTGTGTGAGCAGGATTTGACAAGTTCCCATATGAGAAAAATGTATTTTAAAACTAAAACAAATAACAAGAAATATCTCGAAAACGGTCAACTCCACGAAAAAAAAAAATTATACAACCCAAATTGATTGTTTTAATGAGATCTACATTTTTTGAAGTAGTTTTTGTCTATCTCTTACGGTTTACCAGTTATGTAAAATTCAGCAAAATTCATGCAGAATGAATGTCTTCAGAGGATATTTCCAGAAAATTCTATACATTTTATTTGTGATGTAAATAGATTTAATATTCGGTATTTTAATCAAAATCGTTGGAGGTGCTTTTAAGAAAACCTTAATTTTCGAAATTTTTTCCATCTAAAGGGTAGTTGGGGGTGGGGAGGTTTTCTTGAGAATCTTCGTGTGGCACCTTTGGAAGATACTGAACTTACTTAAATATCAAGTTTGGTGATTAACGGGCTTTTCGTTTTTGAGCTATGCTGTCCACACACACACACACCCACAGCCACACACACACACACACACACACACACACACAACGCGCGGTCCTTTTTCAAAAAAATATTTGTCTGGATTTTGGGGATCTTAAAATATGTATTTACCGTGAAATCTCGGTATTGAATTTTGGGTGCAATACAATACCTTCTCTATACTATGCACATGGTACGTGTAGAGAAAGTGAAAATGTTTTTTTGGACTCAGGGGACCTCAAAACATATATTTCCGGTGAAATCTGGGCATGAAATGTTTGGGTGGAATACAATATCTTCTGTGGCTACTACGTACATTATACGTGCTGGAGAAAGTAAAAATGCATTATGTGGAACATTTCATTGCAACGGTTCAATTTTTCAATAAGATTATTTAAACAAACATGCTCTCTAGATTTTGAAATATGACACAAATATTTCTGTCGTTTGTGTAATAACTTATATAAATTTCAATAAGATAACTCACACACTGTGAATTTTCCAAATTTCACAGCGTTTTACCTTTAACATGCTAGGTGAAAATTTTCAAATAGATTCTGCACCCCAAGCTACCGTTTATGTGAAAAGAAAAATTCTTTGTTTTTAATTTTCGTAAACAATGAAATTGACGATTTAAAATATTTGTATAACTTACAACTAACTAAAATATAACTAATTGCGAATTTCCTCTAAATAGTCTGTAACGTTCTCTTCAATGTGAATGACTTTTAAATAATTGTGTACAACTATCACATCATAAGAAAGGCAAAAACTTAGGTACTACACAAGAGTACACAGAGCTTAATAAAATACACAATACCCATTTTTGTACAATTAGCGTTTTCCAATGTTTTTGTTGCATCTTTCTTTTTTTCTTTTTTTTAAATATGGGTTTAATTGGCATGCGAGTGAAAATGATACATATATGTAAGGTTATGTGGTCATACGTGGGAATAATCATTGTGAGTGACTTAATTTTTCCTCTGAATGCGGACAGCTGTGTTCTCATAATTCGTTTTAATTTGAAAATTAATTTATTCGATTATTCGCGGAAAACAAAATGCCTCGCTGAATATTCATAATCATTTTATAAAGGTATGTATATTTCGTATAATTTTAAGCGCACATCATATTTGATATCACAGAGAAGTTTCTTCTGCATCTCAACTTCCGGTGGCTGTGTTACAATGACCGGCATTTTCCCCTCGAAGACTTAGAACCTAATAAGAAAAGTGTTATTGTCTCTACACAGGGCCCACTCTTACCTGGGTGAAGAGATGAGATGCGCATGACTACGTAGAGCAGCAGCAGCAGCAGCAGCAGGACAGGTGTGCAGATAGGACGCATGGCAGTGACGTTAAGGCCGTGTCTCCAAGCAACGTCACGACGCGTGCGAAGTGTGTCCCGACGCTTTTCAGTTGCAGTCGGCATGAGCCATGGACAACTCGCGACATCTCTACGACGAGTTGGAGGCCCTCGACTTCTCCAGGTAGGGACAACCCATCCGGTGTTAATTTTATCTGTGCCTAATACATATCGCCATGGACAACTCGCGACATCTCTACGACGAGCTGGAGGCCCTCGACTTCTCTAGGTAGGGACAACCTCCGGTGTTAGCTTTATTTGCACTACATTTCCATCGCCATGGACAATTCGCTACATCTTTACGACGAACTAGAGGCCTTCGACTTCTCCAGGTACAGACAACCCAACCGGTGTTAATTTTATCTGTGCTACACTCCCATCACTATGGACAACTCGCTACATCTTTACGACGAGCTGGAGGCCTTCGACTTCTCCAGGTAGGGACAACCTCCGGTGTTAATTTTATCTGTGCTACACTCCCATCACTATGGACAACTCGCTACATCTTTACGACCAGCTGGAGATCTTCGACTTCTCCAGGTAGGGACAACTTCCGGTGTTAACTTTATCTGTGCTACACTCCCATCACTATGGACAACTCGCTACATCTTTACGACGAGCTGGAGGCCTTCGACTTCTCCAGGTAGGGATAACCTCCGGTGTTAACTTTATCTGTGCTACACTCCCATCACTGTGGACAGCTCGCTACATCTTTACGACGAGCTGGAGACCTTCGACTTCTCCAGGTAGGGACAACCTCCGGTGTTAACTTTATCTGTGCTACACTCCCATCACTATGGACAACTCGCTACATCTTTACGACGAGCTGGAGGCCTTCGACTTCTCCAGGTAGGGACAACCTCCGGTGTTAACTTTATCTGTGCTACACTCCCATCACTATGGACAACACGCTACATCTTTACGACGAGCTGGAGGCCTTCGACTTCTCCAGGTAGGGACAACCTCCGGTGTTAACTTTATCTGTGCTTCAGTTCCATCGCCATTGACAATTCGCTACATCTTTACGACGAGCTGGAAAAATAAATGTAAATGGCGTGTTATTTATGGACGCTCTTTAGCTACTCTGGTTCTCAGCGTCCCCTTCTAAATTGGGCGTGAAAGACCGCTTAATTTTGCTCAGAGACCTGTCTAACAGGCTTGAGGTTCTTTTACGTGCCGTAAATCTACGACACAGGACCAACGGCTTTACTTCCCTTACCAAGGAAGCCATGCTAAGGATTTTTACACCCGAAAAAATCCATCGTCCTCCGCCGGGTTTGAACCCGCGACCTCGGGTATATGAAGTCACCATGGTAACCATTACACCACGGAGGGCGACGATTAGCTGGAGGTCCTCGACTTCTCCAGTTAGGAGTAACACCACCGTTTCACTTCTATTCGCATGCAGCTGTCATCAGCTTATGAGAATTTTACCAGTGCTGGCGGCTCTCGACTTTTCCAGGATGGATCTCCTTATATGCGCTTTAGATCCACCCCCCCCCTCCCCCGAGTGGGCGTCTGTAGGTACGATTACCAAATAAATATAAGACGCCGACGCCGTGTTTTGTTAACTGTAGTTAGTTGTAGGCAATGGTTGATAGGTGTCATTGAATTCTTACATAGATTTTTGCGTAACAGTTTTAATTCTGAAGCTTTTTGCATCATAACTAGCTTTCAATTTGTAAACTTCGTTTTACCTGTCAACGTTTTGTAGCCGAGTAGCTGTTATTTTGTGTTAGACTAACGTCCTTTAACCTTTATGGTTGGTCATATCGGACGATGAATGAAATCGGTAAAATGGTGTCAAATGATCTCGGGATCCATGGAGCTCAGAGTTACTCAACGTTCATTTCTCAAGATAAATGAAAATCCGAAAGAAATCTTCTCCGGATAAGTCATCCTAAGCGAGATTCGAACTCGCCACCTCTTGAATGTGAGGCAGACACGCTACCCCCACACTATCGAGGCGGGCCCGAGTGTTCTAAGTCTTTGAAAAATATCAGCATATCAGTTGAAGATTAAGAGGCTCGAACATTCTCATTGCAATCGTATATGGTTGAGGAAGGCCCACGTAAAAGTAAGGATGGTTGGTATGTTTGACTTCGGTAGCATTGTGGTAGCATGAAGTTCTGCCAATGCAAATAAAGTTAATGTATAACACCAGGTCTAAGTATGATCAGGTTATTTCTGAAGTACCTGCGACCTTTCTAATTAATGACAACAGATAACATACAAATGAAAGTATCAGTTACTATGTGTTATCATTATTATAGTTAAACAGAAAGAAAAGTCCTGCCTTTTTTACAAAAATGATTTATATACCTATGAAAATAAATGACCCTTTATCGGATACGTACATCAAGCTCTAGCGGATTTTATTATTTGAAGCATTCCAAGAAAACAGATACTACGCTTTATACCCCGTGGACTGCGAAGAGCTATGTAATTCACAATGCCAGTTAAACACCGATAAAAATATCTCACGTGTTCCATTCACATGACTTTCTCCACATCTCTGACACAAATTATTATTAAAAAGCTTTTGCTTCTTTTTACTTCATGCTTATCGAGAAAAAATTAAAAAAAATAGTCTTATTACTTGCTTCCATGCAAGTAGAAGGGGAAAAAAGGGAGTAGCATTGGCGAAAGATGTGATTAAAAGCTGGTCACTATGTGACTGAAGTTCCTTTGTTTGCATGGAGAGGAGTTGGCAAATTTCCGTGTGAGAAAAGAGTAAGTTTTTAAAGCTGAAACCAATAACAAGGAATGTCTCAAAAACGATCCACTCCACGAAAAAAAAAAATGTATATGACATAAATACTGTGTATTAAAAAAGCTCTACATTTTCTGTTGTCAGATTTTGTCTATCTCTTATATTAGCCAGTTATGCAAAATTCCATTAAATTCATCCAGAATTAAGTAGTCTTCAGAAGCTATTTCCAAAAAATTCAAGATATACATTTTATTTTTCAGATAAATATTTTGAATATATGATATTTTAATCAAAATCGTTAAAACTATTTTTGAGAAAATCAAAATTTTCGAAAAATTTTCCAAGTGAAGGGTAGTTGGGATGGGGGGATTTTCTTGAAAACCTTCGTGTCGCATCCTTGGAAGATACTGAACTTAAATACCAAGTTTGGTATTTAACTGACTTTTCGTTTTTTTGCTATGCTGTCCACAGACGCACACACGCACGCGCACGCACCTTTTTCCAAAAATGCCTTCTTTTTTTTTGTATTCACGGAGGCCCAAAACATGCATTTCCGGAGAAATCTCGGTATCGAATTTTTGGGTGGAATGTAATGACTTCTCTATACTCTATGTACATAGTACGTGTAGAGAAAGTACAAAACTCTCACTAGTATTGTCAAATGTCCAGAACAAATTTATTCCACAGTTACAAAAAGTGGGGCAAACAGAATTATATTTTATTATCATCTCATTACCGTCTACCTATAATGTATAACAAGTTGATATTGCATTCAACCGAAAATTTCGATATTAATATTTCAACAGAAATAGGCGTTTCAAGGTCCACTCTATCCAAAAAGCGATTTTAAAATATCCATACGTGTTTGTGTGCCGGTCCTCCTTTCATCGAACATAACACAAAATTGAAATGTACCAACTTTCATACTCGTGGCCGTTTAAAATGAGATGTTAAATAAAATCTTCTCCATCCCAAACTATGCTTTACATGGAAATATGTATGTTATTCTAATTTTCTCTAAATTAATCCTAACGATTTCTATTAAAATCCGCATATTTAAGGTATTTGCATGGCTAAAAAGCATATTCTTGGAAGATTTGCTAATGGCCTGTGAATTCCCCCTCATTCTAATTTGAGCTTGGTCCAATTCTGATCAATAGTAACTCATAGTAGATATTCAAAATTGTGTAAAAATCCTTAGAATGGCTTCCTTCGGAAGGGAGGTAAAGCCGTTGGTCCCGTGTCATAGTTTTACGGCACGTAACAGAACCTCAAACTTGATAAAGAGACCTCTGAGCAAAATTAAGCGTTCTTTCATGCCCAGTATAGAATGGGAAGTTAAGAACTACATCAGTCAAAGAGCGTCCATAAATAAGACTCCATTTCCATTTTTTTACACACACTGACCATTTCCTAAAACGGATTTGTTTTAGATTTAGGGGAAAATAAAACATGTATTTCCGGTGAAATTCCGCTATCGAATTGTTGGGTGGCATACAAAACCTTCTCTATACACTATGTACATAACACGTATAATTAAGTAATAACACATTCGTTTTCAGTCGCTGATGAAAGATCTTAAGCCCTGTACAGACGGAGACATTTCTTGCACAACGGTACATGTTGTGCCACTGCCTTTTATGTCATCTAGCATGGAAGAATGTACACATGGTACCTCTTCAGTGGCAGCATGTTTCAGGAAAATGGCTGACATAGAATTTCCAAATTCTACAGCTGCCACTGTTGTACTTATTCTTTATAATATATAATTTATTTATAGTTCCTCACATTTTTACTTTCTCTAGCCCCATATGTACAATGTACATAGGGATAGAGAAGATATTGTAATGCACCCAACAATTCGATACCGAGATTTCACCGGAAATATATGTTTTGGGGTCCCTTGAGTCTGAAAAAAGTATTTTTAAAAAAAGGTTCGTGTGTGTGTGTCTGTCTGTCTGTGTGTGTCTGTGGACAGCATAGCCCCAAAACAAAAATACCGTTAAATACCAAACTTGGTATTTAGGTTTAGTATCTTCCAAGGATGCGACATGAAGATTTTAAAAAAAAATCCCCCCACCACAAACTACCCTTTACATGGAAACAATTTCGAAAATGTTGATTTTCTTAAAAATGGCTCTAACGATTTTGATTAAACTCCCGTATATTAAAGCTTTTTATGTCCGAAATAAAATGTATATCTCGAATTTTTTGGGAATAGCCTCTGAAGACCTCTTTATTCTGGATGAATTTTGCTGAATTTTGCTTAACTGCTAAACCGTAAGAGATAGAAAAAAACGTACTGCACAAAAAATGTACCTCATGACAAAACACACAGTTTTTGTCCTTTACGTTTTTGTAGTGGAGGTAACCGTTTTCAAGATATTCCTTGTTATCGGTTTCAATAGTGAAGTACTTGAACTTTTCTAACACAGGAAGTGTCTGTTTTTCTTTTGTTCTACTCCTGGCCAAGCAAAGAAGTGATTTGCAATGACAATCGCATAACGATAGCTTTTAAAACATTTGACAATCACTTTAGCATAGTGTATTCCCTTATTCCCTTCTACTTATAAGGAACTAAGTAATAACATTCTGCTAACATTTATCTTGATTAGCATTGTGTACAAAGAAGAAGAATCTTTTGTAGGAGTTTTGTAGAGCAGCTAGAGAAAGTCATGTGAGTGTAACACATCAGATTTTTAGTCATGCATTGGTTCAAAGTTTCCATAGATGTGCTCATTAAAGCTTACAGAAATGACGAATGCCTGTAAAAAAAGTCACTGTTAGACCACTACTTCTCTGCGTAGCTCAGTGGGTAGAGCGCTTGGTTGGTGTGCAAGGAGTCTCAGTTATGGGTAGCAAGTTTTATTTTTCCCTTATCCTTCCCAGAGTATGGAAGTATATTACTTTCTCTAGCATGTATGTACATGCAATGTACAAAGTAACTACAGAAGGTAGCGTTGTATTCCACCAATAATTCGAGATTTCCCTGTAAATATGTTTTGAGGTCCCCTGAGTTCGAAAAAACGTTTTTAGAACAAGGTCCGTGTTTGTGTGTGTCTGGGGATATCATAGCTCAAAAAGACCGTTAAATACCAAACTTGGTATTTATGTTTAGTATCTTCCAAGAATGCGACACGAAGGTTTTCAAAAAAATCTTTCCACCACAAACTACCCTTTATATGGAGAACTTTTTTTATTTGAAAATTTTGTTTTGCTCAAAAATGGCTGTAACAATTTTTTATTAAAATACCATATACTAAAGATATTTACATCACAAATAAAATGCATATTTTCAATTTTCTGGGAATAACCTCTGAAGACCTCTTTATTCTGGATGAGTTTGGCAAAATTTTGTAAAGTTATAGCTTTGTATAACTGTTAAACCATAAACCGTAATGTAGATCTCGTTAAAACACATAATATATGCCACATACCTTTTTCTTGTTGAGTGACCGTTTTTTATATATTCCTTGTTATTGGTTTCGATTTTAAGGTATCCAACTCTTCTCAACTGTGACCATGCAAAGCGAACCGAACCTCAATTGTTTGACAAGACGACTAGCTTTTAAAAAATTTGACAATCGCTTATTTCCTTTCTACTTACAAGGAAGCAAGTGATAAGATCAATTCTGCTCGTGTTTATCTCAATTAGCATGCTGTAGATAAAATAAGAATAGTTTGTATATGGAACAACTAGCGAAAGTTATGTGAATGTAACAATTTTTTTTAACTTATTCCATAAACATGGAAGTATATTTTACTTTCTCTATACGTACAATGTACATAGTGTATAGAGGAGGTATTGTATTGCACCCAAAAATTCAAGAGCGGAAATATATGTTTTGACCCCCTGAATCCAAAAAAAAACCATTTTTATACAAATGTAGTGTGTGTGTCTGTCTGTCTATGTGTATCGGTGGGCTGCATAGCTCAAAAATGAAAAGATCGTTAAAAACCAAAACTTGGTATTTAAATTTGATATCTTCAAAGGATGCGACACAAAGATTTTCAAGAAAATTCCTCCACCTTAAACTAGCCTTTATATGGAAAAAGTTTCGAAAATTTTGATTTTCTTAAAAATAACTCAAACGATTTTGATTAAAATCTCGTATATTTAAGATATTTACTTGCCAAATAAAATGTATATCTTGAATTTTCTGGGAATAGCTTCAAAACACCTCTTTAATCTAGATGATTTTTATTCACTTTTGCATAACTGATAAACCGTAAGAGATAGACAAGAAACTTACTACAAAAAATGTAGCTCACGGTAAAACACCCAATTTATATTACATACATGTTTTCGTGGAGTTGATCGTTTTTAAGATATTCCTTGTTTTTAGTTTCAGCTTTGAAAAACTTATAATTTTCTCATACAGGAGTTTGTCAACTCCTGTCCTTACAAACAAAGGAACTTCAGTCACAAAGCAACCAGCTTTTGACTATCACTTTAATCTATGGTATTCCCTTATTTCGCTTCTACTTACAAGGAAGCAAGTAATAAGACTATTTCTGCTAATTTTTTCTCGATAAGCATGAAGTAAATAGAGGCCTAAGCTTTTTAACAATAATTTGTTGCTTAGATGTAGAGAAAGACATGTGAATGGAACAATCAGATTTTTTAAACACTGTTATTGCTGCATGCTCCATTGCAATACTATTTGCGATTGTATTAATATACTTCAGAATTATATTTAAGTATTTTATCGTGTAATATATTTACATTTTCCCTGCCTTGTTGAATCATATTTTATTACGTTACACTGCTTCAAAGTTTATATTTATATTGTTTACAAATTGAATTTTGAGGTTTTCACAACTTTAGTGTTTTGCTTCGGCCATTGCCTTCTTGATCTCTTTACACTTTTCCTAAGATCCTCCCTTTCACTTTTAACGGTCCATATTCCCATAGGATTTTCATTTCATTTCAATGTTCATTTTCCCTGCACATGCACGTTCGATCTTCCTCAATCTTAAATCGGTTAAAATAGACTTATGTTCTTTGAGTATGTTGTTAGGCTTTTATGGTTCTGAAGTATAGTATTTAACCATGTTTGTGCATATTAAGACGTAAAACATTACGAGATTATACACTCTAGTTATGGTAAAGTAAGCAAACTTAAGATGTCAGCATACACATAAAATCTAAAGTGAAGTCGGACAACGTTCATCTGTATGGCTAGCAGTTGATATGAAATATAGCTTTGTTCACTGGAAGTACTGCCATTTAAAAGCAATGTCAAGGAATTTTAAAAAGTTAAAATTTTCGGACACTTTTGCCGTGGTCTGTAGGTTAAAATATTTTCATTGCTTAAAACATTTCTACCAGGCGTTTCGTCCCTATCATGAGGGACATCTTCAGAGATCTCCAGAGCTTGACAGAGAAGCGATGTGAGTACATCACCTCTGAAGATGTTCCTCACAGTTAGGGGCGAAACATCAGGTAGAAATAGTTTAAGCAACAAAAATATTTTAACCACAGCAAAACAACCCGGATATTTTAAGTTATAAAATTATTGACACCGGTCGTGAAAGCCTCCACATATATTTAATGCCAAGGTATGATGGGAGATGACATGGAAGATTATGTGCATTCTACAAGGCGCCATCTCTTGTACAAAAAAATATCTCTGTCTGTACAGGACTTTATATAGCTTGTCATCGTTAAACCACACATACAAATAAGTATTTACTCCTTCCTTTAGAACAGAAGTTTCCAAGCATATTCTTTTGACGACCTCCTTTTGACAAGTAGCTACCGTTTTCAATATCTTAGAAAGAATGTACTCTAAGACAGCGTAACAGACGTAACGTTTATGTTGAATACTCATATTTAAATAGAAATAAATTAATTTAATCAGCATGTTTAATACCGAGCTAGATGGCCCAGTCGGCAACGTCTGTGACCCACCTTTGGGAGGTCCCGAGCTCAAATTCTATGGGCCGAACAATCTTGCTGAGTCGCTAAGTTAAATCACAGATTGGATATTTAATACCACGACCCATTTCCACCTTCAGTTTAAAACAATAGAAAGCTGAAAATACATGGTAATAGAGATTGGGCTGCCATTTATTCACAGATAGCTACAGATAGACGACTGAATAGTACTCTAACGCCATCCTCTTATCACGGAGCAAACTAATATAGTTTGTGGCCTCGATGGACAGGCTCAACTCTACCATGTGACTATGGATGGTGGAAGCAGACTAATGGCCATGATGTCTGGATTTGGGCGCCACCTGACCACGGATGGAATTGACATATGCTTGGCTGGAAGCGAAAGTGGTATGGAACGGAGATAGTTCTGGAAATCTATTGGCTACCACATACGGAATACATCCGTTGCGAAGTGATATAGAAGTTAAAGCGATGTAAAATAAAACATAGTTTAAAGCATGTTTTACAAACACAACATTAAACCAAATAGTGAAAGCAATGATTTTTACACTGTTCATGAACCACTTTAATAATTGTCACTGTGGGATGGCAGTGAGACGTTTGATCCTATTTGTGTTTAACGCCCGCTTTTGCTATATATGACACCACACTGATGGCGTTGATACTGATAATACAGGGAATGAAGATGGAGCACTGGTGGAATACGATGGCGAGAACTCGGAGAAAACCTGCCTCTGCGCCGCTTTGTACACCGCAAATTCCCATATGCGGTCGCCTGGGATCGAACCCGTGCCTTGGTGAGTGGCGAATGGTTTAACCAGTCTGGGTAACTCTGGTTTGTCTTGAATAAATTATTTGGTTTAAAATTTGAC
This sequence comes from Hymenopus coronatus, assembly GCA_030762935.1. Classification (NCBI taxonomy): domain Eukaryota; kingdom Metazoa; phylum Arthropoda; class Insecta; order Mantodea; family Hymenopodidae; genus Hymenopus; species Hymenopus coronatus. Next base: position 45,662,764 of record CM060891.1, on the reverse strand, counting down.
AATGCACAACGGAGATCAATAGCAACTTCTGCAATACTGTTTTTTCTTGCTTTCTTTTTTTCTTTCTCTACACGTACTATGTACATAGTGTATAGATGAAGTATTGTATTCCACCCAAAAATTCGATATCGAGATTTCACCGAAAATACATGTTTTAGGAGCCCCTGAATAAAAAAAAGCATTATTACAAAAAGGTCCGTGTGTGTGTGTGTGTGTCTGTGAACAGCATAGCTCAAAAACGAAAAGACCGTTAAATACCAAACTTGATATTTAAATTTGGTATCTCCTAAGCATGCGACACAAAAATGTTCAAGAAAATCCCCCACCCCAAAACTACCCTTTACAGGAAAAAAATTTCGAAAATTTTTATTTCCAAAAAATGGCTCTAGCGATTTTGATTAAAAGACCACAATTTAAAGCCATTTCCATCGCAAATAAAATGTATATCTTGAGTTTTCTGAGAATAGCTTCTGAAGACCTGTTTATTCTGGATGAATCTTGCTGAATTTTGCATAACTAGTAAACCGTAAGAGATAGACAAAAACTTATTACATAAAACGTAAATCTCGTAAAACACACAATTTATGCCATATACATTTTTTTTCGTGAAGTTGACCGTTTTTTAAAAATTCCTTTTTTTTAGTTTCAGTTTTAAAGTGCTTATTTTTTTTTTTTTTTTTTTTTTTTTTTTTTCTTTTTTTCATACAGGAACTTGTCAACTCCTGGTCACGCGAAGATACGGATTTCAATCCCGTAGCAACCACATTTTAATCCAAAATGTAGGTAAAGGGTAGTTTGGAATTGGATATTTTTCCTGAAAATCTTTGAAGATACTGAACCTAAAATTAAGTATGGTATTTATAGGACATTTGGGTTTTGAGGCACACACGGACGTTTTCTAAAAAGAAAACAATTGGATTCTAAGGCCTTAAAACATGCATTTCTGGTAAAGTATCGATATCGAATACTTCCTGTTATATCTAGGACGGTGGAAGAGAAAATAATAAACGATATTGAACAGAGAAAGGAATGCAAATGTAAGAAATCAGAGCTTTTGTTATAGGTCCTCTAGTAAGCCAGTAACTTCTATGGATGCTAAATGGCGATTGTGTCAATACTCTTATAGATACAAATACATCGTGGGCATGTTAACAGATAGAAATCTCTCCTTTTTACTTTCTCTATATAGTACATGGTACATTGGTAGAGAAGCTATCGCACTCCATCCAAAAATTCGAAACCCAGGATTCACCGGCCATTCACGTTTTAGGATTTCCTGTATTAAAAAAAAATCAATTTAACATTCTCTACATCATATATGGTACATAGATAGAGAAGGTATTGCACTCCACCCCCAAAACTAAGAAGGAAAAAAGTCCGTGTATGTGTGTATCCGTGTGTCTGTGAACACGATTACTCAAAAACATAAAGTCGGTAAAATTCCAAACTTAGTATTTAAGTTTAGTATCTTCCAAGAATGCGACACGAAGACTTTCAAGCAAAATCCCCCTACTCCAAACTACCCTTTACATGAAGAAAATCAAACTTTTTTATTAAAATGCCGTGTATTAATGATATTTACATGACAAAAAGTATATCTCGAATTTTCTGAGTATAGCCTGGGAAGACATTTTTGTTTTGGATGAATTTTGCTGAATTTTGTATTACTGGTGAACACTAAGAGATAGACAAAAACTTACTAAACAAAAAAATGTAGATCTCGTTAATAATACAATTATTATACATATTTATCGTGGAGTTGACCGTTTCCGAGATATTCCTTCTTTTTGTTTCAGTTTTAAAACACTAAAATTTTTTTCCCATACGGGAATTTGTGAACTCCTGGCAATGCAAAGAAACGGATTTCAACCAGCTTTTAAAAGATTAGACTATCGGTTTAGCCTAGTGTACTCCTTTATTTCCCTTCTACTTACAAGGAAGCAAGTGAGATAAATTCTGTTGATGTTTATTTCGATTAGCATGAAGTAGATAGAAGAATAAGCTTTTTAACAATGATTTGTTACAGAGATGTAGGGAAAGTCATGTGAATGGAACACGTCTGATTTTTATAAAAGGCCCATGTGTGTATGTTTGTGTATATATCCGTGTGTTGTGAACACAATAACTCAAAAACGAGAAGTCGGTAAAATACCAAACTTGGTATTTAAATGTACTATCTTCCAAGAATGCGAATCGAACATTTTGAAAAATAATCCCAGCCCAAACTAGCCTTTACATGGAAAAAAATTGGACATTTTTTTATTTTCTCAATAATGATTAAAAAAGCTTATATTACAGATGTTTACATGGCAAACAAACTGTATATCTTGAATTTTCTGGGAGTAACCTCAGAAGACCTCTTTTTTCTGGAACAGTTTTGCTTAATTTTGCATAACTAATAAATCGTAAGGGATAAGTAAAATCTTACCACACGAAAAATGTAGACTCGTTAAAATACACAAATTATGTCATATACTTTTTTCTCATAGATTTGACCATTTTTGAGCTAGTCCTTGTTATTGGTTTCAGTTTTAAAATCCTTAAAAATGTTCTCATATGAAACACATCAGATTTTTTAATCATGGAACCTTAAAACCATCTTCTACGAATTACTGAGATCATATTGTCAGTTCCCCTCACCTCCTTTGTTTTGTGTTATGAAGCATTTCCCTTCCATTCATTCCGTGACGGTTGATCGAAATGGTACATTAAAAGGTTACCAAATATTAGAGAGGTTTGTTTGTAGCTGCCGTGAGTACATAAATGCAACATAGCTCCGCGAACACCAAGTGCAAGTAAATTCACCTTCTCCTCTTTCGCCTGAGATTGAGCATCACGGTTAAAGCGACCGTCGTATATATGTAATGGAATCTTAATTTTCTATTTTTGGTTCCAATCCACTTCCTGTACGTTAGCACACAAGAGGCAGAGAACGTAGAGACCAGTGAAAGGCGCCAATAACTGGCTCTAAGTGCAATTTTGACCGCCAAAGAAAAGACATAAGCCATGACCTGCAGTAGTCTGAAACATCCATCAAGGAATGGTAACCAGGCAACAAGATTGCCACAAATGGGCAATTTGCAAACTCCGCGCTACGGGATGCCTGTTTACCTCACATTTGTTATTGAGCTCTACCCACGTCTCTTTTTATATGCGTATATGCTAGGGAAGCCTTTCTTTCGTTCTTTCTTTCTTTATTCACTATAATGAAGACCGCGCTCGTCCTACACAGCATACTATAGAAAGGATTCCCGCTGATTTTTTAGAAAGTTGGAATTGCTACCAATTTTCTGCCGAATTGGCTACTGTCAAGTAAATCATTGAAATTATTGTAATTCATATTCTACATGGCAAAACTTTAAGTTATGCATAAATAAAAGCTTGTTACCCCTCATTAAAAGATATCTAAGAGCGACAATCTAATGCGTAGTAATTTCCTCTAATTACTATTTAACCAATTCACAGGAACTCTGTAGATTGTTCATGTGAAATCTTACTAGAATTAGTTGTTCTATTATTTATCAATAGCAAGAAGAGGAAGAGCTGCACACCGATATTTGAGACTCCCTAAATCCAGAAATATAAAATTTCCACACTTTTTCTTGAGCACTCAGATAGCGCTGCAGCTGTAGAATGGAAAGAGGCTTTTGCAGTGTTTTGCGCTGTCATAGCTTAAATATCATAGAAGTCAGTGGGATGCAGTTTCCGCCATTGTTTCATCCAGGTTAGCCAACGGTTGAATAAAAAGGCCACAGTTAGGTTATGTTTAACATATTTAACGAATCAAGCATTATGATTTTGCTTAATTTCACTGGAAATTTCACAATTTAAGCGGTAATTTAAATATAAGTGTCAGTGTTGATGGCCCTGGATCTGCGCCAGCCATTTTGAAGTTAAAATTACCGTTTGAATTGGTGAGGCATAACGTGACACAGTTAAATGTCTAGTGGTAACACTGGAGCATGTTCCTTTGGCCTTCTTGACTCGGGCCGTTCCTAGCACTAGGAGCTCAGATCTCAAGAAAAAGTGTGCGAGTATAAAGACTGTTTATAATACAAGCCCTTATGTGTGAATGGCATAACTCAAAAATGAGAAGTCTGTTAAATACTAAACTTGGCATTTAAGCTCTACATCTTTTAAGAATGCGATAAAAAGATTTTCAAGAGGATCCCCGTAGCCTAAACTATGCTTTAAATGTAAAGATGTTCGTTAATTTTTATTTGCTCAAATCTGACTAACAATATTGATCAAAATATCACCAATAAAAAGGCTGACTTGAGTCCTTTTTGAATAGCCTTTGAAGTCCATTCCGAAAGATTTTATATACAATTTGGAAAACTGGTATACCATAAGATATAGACGAAAACCTATTAATGAAAAATACTCATCTCTTTAAAACAAACAATCTATGACAAATAAATAATATGTTACGTGCTATTACCCAGATATTTGTTGTTATTTATGGAATGTTATTGTTTCATTTGTATAGCACCCTTTAACTTCTATAGTCATATCGGGGGCTTTAATTTGGGGAACGACTGCTGGTGTTTTACTCGCAGAATTGCAGGGTGCCTTAATACTATTAAACACACACATTCACTCCTATATTCACAATTCCAGACTCTGTGGTTGCGGGTAAGGAATGACTTTGGTTAAAGAAAAGTTCCCCAAAAAGCCGAGAATCGAAACCTCTGGATGAAAAACCAGAACGCTGAGGCAGTCATTCATTGTTATTGGTTGGAATTATCCAATACTTTGACAGTTTTTTAAGCTTTAAGACGCTATTATATCGTTTCTAGTTATGTCACTTAAAGAGAAGACTTTTCATAAGTAATACCGCGAGTGTGTTCATCTTGTCGATAATTCAAGACCGGAGCGAAGTGATAGGAGTGAATTATCCTAAGAGATGAAAACAGAGTTGTATCTGATAAGGCAATTCAGCGAAACAGACTATTAATTATTTGTAATATATAGGAAGGAAGATTTTATCAGGTTATGATTGTAATACTTATATTGGTTCTCAAATGGTAGATGACGCATCCGACCATGTTTATTTACCGAATGATTTTTTTTTTCTTTCTTTCTTCACTGTCTCCTGAATTATGTCTACACCCAATGTACGAATATCAATAGCAACAATAGAAATAGGGAATAATTGTTTTATTTCAGCTTTTAATAAGTAATATGTGAATGGAAATGAACATTATTTTCTTTGAGGTTATTGCACTCATCATGACAATATTAGCCTTTAAAGTCAGTCATGTGAATGGAACTTGCCAGATTTTAAAGGTTAGTATTGTCAACATTTGACTTATACATTTTACTATTCGATATAGCTTTTTTACTTACCTACAAATCTAAATTTAATTAGACATATTTTACATACCAGGAAAGAAGTATATTATACGGGTTAACGTCAGTCAGCTGATTGAAATGCAAAAACAGAATCTGATGAATTCCGTTCAGATTAGTTTCTCTGCATCTCTGCAACCTTTATTGTTAAATAGATTATTCTCCTGTCTGCTTCATGTTAATCGAGAAAAACATTAACAGAAATTGTCTTTATTGCTTGCTTCCTTGTAAATAGAAGGGAAATAAGGGAGAACACTAGGCTAAAGCGATAGTCAAATTTTTTAAAAGCTGGTTGCCATGTGGTGGAAATCCGTTTCTATACATTGCCTGAATTTTACAAATTCCCGTATGAGAAAAGTATTTTAAAACTGAAACCAATAATAAGGAATATCTAAAAAATGGTCAACTCCACGAAAAACATGTATATGACATAATTTTTTCTATAAATTTTTGTCTATCTCTTAAGTTTTACAGTTGTACAAAATTCAGCAAAATTCATCCAAAATAAAACGTTTTCAGAGGCAATTCCAATAAAATTCAAGATATACGTTTTATTTGTCATGTCAATAAATAGGGTATTTAATCAAAATCGTTAGAGTCATTTTTGAGAAAATCAAAATGCTCCAAGTTTTTTTCATGTAAAGGGTAGTTTGGGATGGGGGGACTTTCCTTAAAATCTTCGTGTCGCATCCCTGGTAGACATTAAACTTAAATACCGAGTTTTGTATTTTACCGACTTTTCGTTTTTGAGTTATTGTATTCACAGACACACGGACCTCTTTTTAAAAATGCCTTTTGTGGATTAGGGTTTATTTCCAGTGAAATCTCGGTATCGAATTTTTGGGTGAAATACAACACCTTCTCTACACACTATGAACATAGTACGTAAAGAGAAAGTAATAACGCACAATATTATTTAACAGTTTCATCATAGCATATATGATATTGACAGAGCTTTATTACGTAAGTACATGTTTTGTTTTCGCATAAGTAGAATGCAGCCTGAGGCAAATATGAAAGTATGGCAACGTGGCAAATCCACCCCCGACCTGTGTGCTCAGGTAGGTGCCAGCTGCGATATCAAGACTCTAGACATCCACCCCCTTGCAGACAGCATTGTGTCTCGGCCAGGAAGGGGATCAGGTAGCTTTCTTTGCGATGTCTTCAAGAGGGACATGTCTTTCATTTCTTATAAGTAGCGCGGCATAAAAAACTAAATGGGGTTCAACCAGTCGCATCAATTTGCAAGTGGACATTGCGTTTCTACCTGTGGCTTCATTTCCTATACATCTCAAAATTTTAATGGCTGATACCTTATATTTATATTACTTTCCTTGTCCCTTATCGTCCCTTATTGCTTTCTCCACACGTATGTACATAGGTATAGAGAAGGTATTGCATCCCATCCAAAATTCCTTGTCGAAATTTCACCGGAAATACCTATATGTTTTGACATCTACTGAGTCCGAAAAAATTAACTGCGCGCGCGTGTCTGTCTATCTGTGGACAGCATAGCTCAAAAACGACAAGTCCGTTAAATACTAAACAGTATTCAAGTTTAATATCCCCCAAGGATACGACACAAAGATTTTCAAGAAAATCTCCCACCCCAACTACCATTTGCATGCAAAAAATTTCTAACATTTTGATTTTCTCTAAAATGGTTGTAACGATTTTGGTTAAAATATCGTATATTAAAGATATTTAATGTACATGTAAATAAAATGTACATCTTGAATTTTCTGGGAACAGCCTCTGAAGATCTCTTTATTCTGGATGAATTTTTCTGAATATTGCATAACTGATAAACCGTAAGATATAGACAAATCTTACTGCACAGAAAATTTAGATTTCGTTAAAACACATTTGTCTTTTTTTTTTTTTTTTTTTTGGTACAGCTCACCGTTACAAGATTTATACTTTCTCTCATAGGGAATTTGTCAACTCATGGTCATGCAAACAAAGGAATTTCAATCACATAGCAACCAGCTTTTAAAAGATTTGACAATAACTTTAGACTAGTGCATCCCCTTATTTCCCTTCTGCTTATAAAGAAGCAAGTAGTAAGACAATTTCTGCTAATTTTAGCTCGATTAGCATGAAATAAATAGAAGAAAAAGCTTTTTAAAAATACTTTCTAGAGATCTCTACAGAGATGTAGAGAAAGTCATGTGAATGGAACACATCAGATTTTTAGAAAAAGGTCCGTGTGTGTATCTGTGTGTGTCTATCTGAAGACAGCATAGTTAAAAATCGAAAACGCTATTAAATATCAAAGTTGACACTATGTTTAGTATTTTCCAAGGAAGCGATACGAAGATTTTCAAGAAAATCCACCATCACTAGCTACCCTTTGCATGGAAACATTTTTGACAATTTTGTTTTTCTGAAAAATGGCTCTAACGATTTCGATTAAAATAACGTATATTAAATATATTTATATCATAAGTAAAATGTATATTTTGAATTTTCTGGGAATAGCACATGAAGACCTCTTTATTCTGTATGAGTTTTGTAGAATTTTGTATAACGGTTAAACTGTAAGAGATACACAAAACATACTGCACAGAAAATGTAGACCTGGATAAAACACGTAATTTATGTCATACATATTTTTCTTGTGTAGTTGACGTTTTCGGATACTCCTTGTTATCGCTTTCATTTTTAAGCCACATAAATTTTCTCAAACGAACAATGAAAAGCGAACCGAACCTGAATTGTTACACATAGCAACCAGTTTTAAAAAGATTTGACCTTCGCTTTAGCCTAATGCATTCGCTTATTTCTCTTTTGCTTACAAGGAAGCCAATATTAAGACCAAATCTAGAAATGTTTATCTCGTTGAGCATGAGAATAGTATTTTGTAAGAGTCTTTTGAAAGAATAGTTTGTATAACAGCTAGAGAGAGATATTTATATGAATGAAACACATGAGATTTGTTTTATTTCTTCTACAAACTATTCTAAAAAGTTTGATGTGTATATGCGCATGATTTTCTCTCCCCACTATAGTTTTAATCGAGAAAACCCTTTGCAGGAATAGCTGCATTACACATTTCGTTAGGGTGCAAAGGGAACAACGGTAGTCAAAAAACCTGATGTGCTTCATTCACATGACTTTCTCTACATCTTTGTAACAAATTATGTAAAACCATTTTTCTTTTATGAAATCCATGCTAATCGAGATAAACATTACCAGAAATGGTCTAATTATTGTTTTTTTTTTTTTTTTTTTTTTTGTAAGTAGAAGGAAAATAAGGGAATGCACTAGGCTAAAGCGATAATCAAATCTTTTAAAAGTTGGTTACCATGTGGTGAAATCCTTTTCATTGCATTGCCAGGATATGAAAAATTCCGGTATATGAAAAGTTTTAAGATTTTTAAAAGTCAAAGCAATAGCAAGGAATATCTAATAAATGGTCAGTAAACAAAAAATGTATATTATATAAAGTGTGATTTAATGAGATCTACAGTTCTGTGTAGGAAGTTTTTGTCTATCTGTTACGTTTGCCGGTTATGCAAAATTCAGAAGCTATTCCCAGAAAATTCAAAATATACATGTTATTTGTCAGGCAAATATCTTTAATAGACGGTATTTTAATTAAAATCTTTAGAGTCATTTTGAGAAAATCAAAATTTTATAAAATTTTACCATGTAAAAGGCAATTTGGGGTGGGGGTATTTTCCTCAAAACATTCGTGTCTCCACAACTTTTCTTTTTTGAGTTATCGTGTTCGCATCACACGGACAGAAATACAGACCTTTTTCTAATTTTTTTTATACAGGAGACCCCAAAACACATATTTCCGGTAAAATCTACGTATCGAATTTTTGGGGGAATACAGTACTTTCTCTATTCTCTATGTACATAGTAACTGTAGAGAAAGTAAAAATCTTTTTTTTTTGGATTCAGGGTTTCTCAAACCACAATAAATCTCGCTGAAACACAATACCACTGATCTACCTATTATCTATATTGCACATAGACGAGAAAGTAAAACGCATTTTCTTAAAAATCTAATGTGTTCTTTTCACATGACTTTCTCTACTTATTCTGTAACAAACCATTCTTACTTCATGCTAATCGAGATAAACATTAGCGAAATGCTTTTATTACTTAGTTCCTTATAAGTAGAAGGGAAATAAGGGAATACACTAGGCTAAAGGATACTCAAATTTTTCAAAGCTTGGTTGCTATGTGACTGAAATTCATTCTCCTTGCGTGACCAAGAGTTTACAATTTCCCTTATGAGAAAAGTTTAAGTACTTTAAAATTGAAACCAGTAACAACAAATATATATATATATATATATATATTTGGTGCCGTAACTTTTTATCTGTTTCTTACTGATTACTAGTTCTACAAAAGCCATTCAGAATGAAGAGGCTATTCCCAGAAAATTCAAGATATACATTTTATTTGTTATGTAAATATGTGAATAATGTAAATTGAATAGGGTACCTATTCTTCAACAAACTAGTTTTACATAAACATACTCTTCTATCTAAATCATACTAATCCACATAAATATTATTATAAATGGTATTATTACTTATCTCCTTGTAGATACAAGGGAAATAAGGGAGCCCGCCCTATCACTTTAGGCTAACATTATAATAAAACCTGGTGGCCATGTGATGGTATGGAAATTCCATTCTCTTTGCATGCCTAAGATATATATGTAATATAAGAAGTATCCCGACTTGCCATTTCAGTAAAGCATAATATTGGAAAATTTAAACCAATAGCTAGGAAAAACTCGGAAACGGCTAATTCCACAAAAAAATGTATTTGACATAAACTGTGTAAGATTTAGTCTAGTCCTTACGGTTCATCAGTTATGCAAAAAAGCATTCAGAATGAAGAGGACTTCAAAGACTATTCCTAAAAAAATTCAAGATATATTTATTTACTTACTTTTTATTTTAGTTTTTCTTCTGTAATCGGTAGGTCATACTCGACGCTGAATGAAATTAGTGAAATGACGCCCAGAAGAGTCCGGGATCCATTCTTACCATTCGTGTTCTCAAGGATAAGGTAAACCCTAGAAAATCCGTACTGTGTAGTTCCCCCATACGGGAGATTCGAACTCGGGATCTCTTGAATGGGAGGCAGACATGCTACTCCTACACTAAAAGACAGGATATACATAGTCGGCCTCCGTGGTGTAAATCCCAAGGTAGCGGGTTCAAACCTGGCGAAGAACGATTGGTTTTTTCGGGTGTAAAAATTCATAGCATGGATTCCTTCGGGAAGAAAAGCCGTTGGTCCCGTGTCGTAGATTTACGGTACGTAAAAGAATCTCAAGCCTGATAGAGAGGCCTCTGAGCAAAATTAAGCGGTCTTTCACACCCAATTTAGAATGGGACGCTGAGAACCACAGTAGTTAAAGAACGTCCATAAATAACACGTCATTTACATATATATATATATATATATATATATATATATTATTTGTAACACCTATCTTTAATATATGTTATTTTAGTCAAAAGCGTTAAAGTTAGTTTTGATAAAACCAAAAATTTTGAAGTCATGTTAGAGAATTTACCTGTATATTTTCGTGTTGCATCGTTTGGTACTTAACCAAGTTTTTGCTTTCGAGTTATTGTACAATATACACACAAGGACTTTTTATAAAATTCCTTTCGTGATTCAGGGGTCTTCAAAACATATATTTCAGGTGAAACATATAATTCAGATGAAAACTCAATGTCCTCTGTACCTATCATGTACATTGTATGTGATAGAGAAAGAAATAACCCTTTTAATCCGCCTCTGTAGCGTGGAGGTAGCATGTCTGCTTCACATTCAGAAGTCCCGAGCTCTAATCTCGGTTAGGTGAGTTACCCGGATAAGTTTTTTATCCGGGATTTTCCCTTATCCTGAGAAGAGGAATGTCGAGTAAGTTCAAGCTCCATGGTCCACTGGCACATTTGAGTATCATTTTACCCATTTCATACATTCATCGTCCGATATTACTTATCAGGTTAAAGGAGGTTAAACTACCACCACTACAACAAAATAATAATAATAATAATAATAATAATAATAATAATAATAATAATAATAATAATACAAATTCCATTTGTTATTTACAGATAATCTGTTTACTAAAGTCTGGTTTTACGCTTCGCAGAAATGTATCTCTCTATTTATCTATGATGAAAGGAACTCGATTATAACATGCACTTAAACTAGACAAAACGTTCTTATATAGAGTTTCCAAACAATGTTGGCATTTACTTACACATACCGCTTTATGGGCTTCAATTGTCGTTTTTTTTAAAAATCGGTTGTCAAATCATCACCATCTGTGTATATTGCGAGAAATGAAGTATCCAAATACTTTCTCTTATTTTTGAAAAATTTTCAATTTAATAACTATTTTCTAACAACAGCGTGTATTCTTAACGAACAGCAAAGGTCTTCTTTGCAGTCACGTCCTTTTATGATTCCCATATTGTAGTATCCAGACCTTTTAAAATCCTTTTAGTCTCTTAACCATTCAGGAGCTTTCTTATATCCTATGTTCATTAGTATGCTTTTGAATAGTTAAAGAGTTATGAAAATTGAATATTTCTCTCTCTCTCTCTCTCTCTCTCTCTCTCTCTCTCCCTCTCACTATACACAGTTTCTATATCTATACAGTATCTCAGTTTGTCAACATTTTCCATTCCAAAAATAGTGCATGGATATTAAAAGTATCGCGTTTTGGTCGCTTGAATCGTACCTCGAGACTTTTTTTCGATAAACTATATTGTCATTTATACTAAATATGAATACATATTTGTAATAATTCAAGTGTTTCTCAGGCAGTTTTTCCAACTTAAATGCACAAAACATTTTTAAAACATCGGTATCATTCTACCTGCCTAATGTTACGTAAATTATGTGTAATAAATTAAACTAACAAATGCTCTACCAATACTGTACATATACTAATCCTACATATGTTATGTGCACTTCATGCTGCTTTGCATTTTACTTTCTCTAGCACGTATGTACAATGCACACTTTACGAAATAGCTGATCCCGGTGGCCGCGCTCGTTAAAGTGTCCCGCTTTGGCGCTTCTTGGTGCACAGGATCGTGGGTTTGAGTCCCGTCTTGGGCATGGGTGTTTCTGTGTTTGTAAATGTGTCTATGTTTGTGTATGTACATGTAAAAGGAAAACGTTAAGAATAATAAGGTCTACTAAGGAAATATAGGAAAATGGAAAAAATGGAGAGAAAAAAAGAATACAGCGCCTGAGTCCTGACAAGCCTCCAGAACTTAAAAAAAAAAACATAGAGAAGCATACTATTGAACCAAAAATTAGTCACCTTTGTTTCAACAAAAATATGTTTTGAGACCCCCTGTATCAAAAATACACTTTTAGACACATCTCCGTGTGTGTGTGTGTACAAGATGAAAACACTTGTGGTGTTATTTATGACAACTGCATAGCGACAGCTTTTAAAACGTTTGACTATCGCTTTAGCTTAATGTATTCTCTTAGTTTCCTTCCACTTATATGAAACTGAGTAATAAGACTATTCTGGATTAGTGTGGAGCAGAAAGAAGAATAATCTTTTGCAAGATGTTTGTGGAACAGGTAGAAAAAGACATGTGAATGGAAGACCTCAAATCCTTTTAATCACACATTGCGCCAAGAGTGCTAATATCAGGTGCATTTCTATCCAGCGAAAAATCACATCCCTACAAAACAGCTAGAAATAATATTACACATAAAAAATAATCCAACAAGGTATGCCGTGGATTGTTAATCGCCCTCCGTGGTGTAATGGTTACCATGTTAGCTTCGTATACCCAAGGTCGCGGGTTCAAACCCGTTGGAGGACGTCTTTTTCGGGTGTAAAAATCCTTAGCATGGCTTCCTTCGGAAGGGAAGTAAAGCCGTTGGTCGCGTGTCGTAGATTTACGGCACGTAAAAGAACCTCAAGAAGCCTGATAGAGACCTCTGAGCAAAATTAAACGGTCTTTCACGCCCAGTATAGAATGGGACGCTGAGAACCACAGCAGTTAAGGAGCGTCCATAAATAACACGCCATTTCCATTTTTTTGTGGATTGTTATAAAAATCTTACTGTTCTACACGGCTATAATTATCGTATATCGTAAATGCACATCATATTTACGGCTAAATTATCGCAGGGTTCCATCCGGATCGTACAGGTTGGCAACGCTGCTACCGTAGATAGATGATAGAGAAAACTTAAATATGGAAAGTAAAGCTTCTAGGGCTGGTAGTTTAAGCCATATCTCCAGCTACAATTAAGAGAACAAGGCACCAACGTCTTTATATTTATATAGCGATTTACAACAGTCTGAACTTCAAGTGGAGCTTTGGGATATATTTTGGCCTTGTGTACTATAAGTAACCGTGCGTAAATTAAACGAAATCGATCTTATAACACTTACTGCGGGTATTACGTAACCTGTTATAAAATAACCATGGAATTTCAAGAACAATCAGGGTTGGAGTAGATGTTATACTGCAGCACGTGCAAACGAGGTGACGACGTTTCTACAGACAAAATTGTGAAAGTAAAAGTTAGATCTTTTCTTATATTTCTACAAGTTTGTAAATTATGTTTGTAGCTGATGGTTCCAGATTCATTTATTGGTCAGTGAGTGAGTTTTGTTTTAGAGAGAATCACTCCTTATCGTCCTCACTGTTTGGAGATATGAAGAGAGAGTTAATGTACATGATTTTAGTTTAAAACGTCTATTAAAATAATAATAATAATAATAATAATAATAATAATAAAAAAGGACAGTAAACCGAATGTCACATCCCAACGTTAACAACAACAACAAAAATCTGATGTGTTCCATTCACATAACTTTTCTCTAGCTGAGAAAATCAACATTTTCTAAAATGATTCCATGCAAAGGGTAGCTTGGAGTAGAGGGATTTTCTTGAAAATCTTCAAGTTGTATCCTTGGTAGATACCAAACTTAAATACCTAGTTTGGTATTTAACGGACCATTCGTTTTTGAGCTATGATGTTCAGTCACACACACACACACACACACACACGGAAGGACCTTTTCCTAAAAATGCTTATTTCGGACTCAGGGGACCTCAAAACATATATTCCTAGTGAAATTCCACATTGAATTTTTGGGTGAAATACATACCTTCTCTATCCATATGTATGCATACGGGCTAGAGAAAGTAATTAATTCTTCAAATGCTAAGTAGATCATATTACCTGAGATGTTAGGTAAAACTAATACACAGCAAACTTCGAATTTACTGCATGTACTTGGGCTTCTTTTCCCATTTCAAATCCCTATGCATGATACATTTTTTCCTGTCAATGTTTTCAAATTAAGCAATAAGTACTGACCTATATACTGGATTTGTCTTGGGTGAGCAATTGATGGTTGCCAGTTCTGATTTTTTTACTTTAACAGGTATCGGTTGAATGACTTCCCACTTTGGTAGCCTAGCTCACGTGCCTGTAGAGGATTATTGCATTCGGAGCTTTGACTAACGTTGTTTGGTATAGCGTAGTGTGGAAATAACGAAAATTTCAACTGTTTGCTGTTGGATGTAGTTATGATGTATATTCAAAATAGGTTTACTCAATCTGCACCGTCAACTTAAATTTGTACAGTGATTCTGTTGTCCATGCTCCTGAAATCCAGAATTTATAGTTATACAAAATGTATAAGAAATTAAAACAAAAAAGAAGCATATTAATTAAAGATATCAATCAGGAGGTAAGAAAGGGGAGTCTATTGACAACTGCGATATGTAATGCATATAAATGTTAATGAGTTCATAAGAAAATGGCTGATAACTGCGTGCGATAATTAATTTATAAATAAATGTAAATAAATACACTACTGTTTGTATACGACCAAATAATATTTTCATACTCTGAATTTTTTTTTAAAAAAACAGTTTTTAAAGTGTAATTGAAAAAAGGTATAATTAAATATATTCACAAGAAAAGTAAAAGTGCTGGATTTAAATGAAAAATACCAAAAAGATAGTGCTAGAAAATAAGATTATTGAGCAGGTCTCCAATTTCAAATGCCTGAAATTTGTAATCTTAAATTTAAAAACTGAAGTGTACCATTCACATGACTTTCTCTATATCCCTGCAACAAATTATTCTTAAAAATCTTATATTTCTATTTACTTCACGCTAATCAGAAAAAAAAAAAAATAGCAGAAATAGTCTTATTACTTGCTTCCTTGTAGTAGAAGCGAAATAAGGGAGTACCATAGGTTAAAGTGATAGCCAAATGCTGATTGCTATTTCACTGAAGTTCCTTTGTTTGTATGGACAGCAGTTGACAAATCCTGTATGAGAAAAGTATAACTTTTTCAAAGCAGAAACCAAAAACAAGGAATGTCTCAAAAACGATGAACTCCACGAAAAAAATGTATATAGCATAAGTTGTGTGTTTTAACGTACTCTACATTTTTAGTGCAGTAATTTTTCCCCCCCATCTCTTACAGTTTAGCAGTTATGCAAAATTCCGTAAAATTTATCCAGAATAAAGTCATCTTCAGAGGAAACATATATTTCCGGTGAAATCTCGATATCGAACTTTTGGGTGGAGTGCAATACCTTATCGATATATTATGTACATAGTACGTATAGAGAAAGTAAAAAATAATGATGTAGAAAATAAACAGTGGTATAGAGCTAAATGGGACCAAACGGATATTATTAAATAAAGACTGGGGAGGGACGATTTTAAAGTGTTATAATATCCATACCAATCAGGCTTTATGGAGGTGAGACTTGGACATTTAAAATAAAATTAAACAATCTGATGTATTACATTCACATGATTTTCTCTACATTGCTGTAATAAATTATTGTTAAACAACTTATTCAGAAGAATATTATTTATGATAATTGAGGTAAAACAGCAGAAGTTTTCTAAACTACATCCTTCTTTATAAGTAGAAGGGAAATAAGGGAATACGCTACGCTAAAACTCTGAAAATCTTTTGAAAACTCGTTGCCTTGTGGTTGAAATCCTTTTCTATGCAGGGCCAGGAGTTTACAACTTTCCGTGTGAGAAAAGTGTAAGTAGTTTAAATCTGAAACAAATAACAAGGAATATCTCCGAAATGGTGAATTACACGAAAATAACGTGCATGACATAAGTTGTGTGTTTTAATGTGATCTACATTTTTTGTGCAGTAAGTTTTTGTCTATCTCTTACGGTTTATCCGTTACGCAAAATGCACCAAAATTCATGCAAAATAAGGAGGTCTTTAGAAGCTATTCCCAGAAGATTTAAGATATACGTTTTATTTGCCATGTAGAATTTCTAAACACACGATATTTTAATCAAAATCGTTAGAGCCATTTTGAGAAAATCAAAAATTTCGAAAAATGTTCCATGTAAAGGGCAGTTGAGGGTGGGGGGATTTTCTTCAAAATCTTCGTGTCGCATCCTTGGAAGATAAAAAACTTAAATACCAAGTTTGGTATTTAACGGTGCTTACGTTTCTCAGCTATGCTGCCCACAAACACACACACAATACAGACACACACGGACATTTTTCTAATTGTTTTTATTCAGGGGGTCTCAAAACGTGTATTACCGAGGAAATCTCGGTATCGAATTTTTGGGTACATTACAATACCTTATCTTTACACTATGTACATAGTACGCGTAGAGAAAGTAAAAAGAAAGAAAGAAGATAAAGGATGGTGAAATAGAAATTAAATTCCTAAAACCTCTGGCTGGACTTCTATTTCAGAAGTATTAGAGCAACAGAGAAAATGTCTATGTTGACCTTCCCGTATTCTGATCATCATACACAAATAAAAGCCCAAAAGAAGACCAAACTTTGTAGTGTCAGAACGGGCCAAAAAGCTCAAAGAATGCAGTATATGGTGGTTAAGATTATGACAATGTTGATGATGGTTTGTTAGACAAATTTAAACCGACTGGAATGTTCTGCAACGTTAGAACAGATATAGGATTGGCGTGGAAATCCAAAACTCGCTGCCTCGCTAAGTGTTTTGACGACAATACCTGACTAGTCTACTCGTTCTCTAGATCTAAATCCAAGTGATTAATATTTTAGATAAATGTGTAAAAAATATTAACTGCCTGCTCATTTCGCGACGGATTTGATGGGTGAACAAGCGGTTTATGGTGCATGCGTTCCCCCATAAGATACCATTTTATCCCGCGCCAAGCAGATAGCATTAGGATGCTTTCACCATCTTGGACAGTTGACATTGCAATCATTGTTACCATTTATTTTCATTTATTTATTGTTTTAGACCTATGATGGAACGTTGGGTAGTGGTATTAAATAATCAATCCGATAGGGAGTAAGAAAAACCACGAAAAAATCTGTTACATCTGTCGACCCATGGGATTTAAACCCAGAACCTCCTGAATGCAGGCCAAGACTTTAATATCCGAGTCATCTTGCTCGGTAGCTCGTTATTGTTTAATAATATTACCTTTTATACATAATTATAAGCCGAGCCAGATGGTTCCGCGGTGACGTAGGAGGCTCACATTTGTAAGGCCTCGGGCGGCCGGCCCTCAGTAATGTTTTCTTTTCATGGTTGCTCTGGGTCGGTAGGCGGTTCCCTTCTACCATCATCTTTGTGTCCAACAATACCTATCCCATCATTTCCTTTCACCTGCTTCATATAATCTATTTTAGGGTTGTAAGAACCCTGTTGGTATGTTTGAAAGATTTCTCCTTGATGTTTGACGGGACTGCTGCGGCCCCTTTTCTGGGAGCTGTATCGATTGCTACCGGACATCTGGTTATGAGTGGTTTAATTATACAATGTTACAATCGTGCTAGCGAATATAGTCGTTCGCATCTGCTCGCCTTTTGAGTCTCCCCTTTATCCCTTCCTCCCATGGTTCACTAAGGTATACTTGCGCTGCTGTACTCCAGTTACTGCCCACTTCATATACTTGCTACGTTAATAAGAAGTGGTGCTAGAATTATCTATATTATATAGAAACTCTAACAATAAATTAAATTAAACTTAGGCACATATGCAGCAGAGAAAGCAAGAAACCGCTTCAGTTGCATTTGACACTAACTCGTTTTTTCTCATTTTATATTCTGCAGGTAGAAACTACTTATGCTAGTGTTATTGCATTAAATACTGAAATTATTCTCTGCCTCTTTTTCTCTCACATTCTCTCGATCCTTTCTTTCTCCTTCCTCTATCTCCGCAACTGTCTCCCTTTCTCTCCCTCTCTATTTCCTCTTTCTTCCGGACTCTCAGCTCACGCTATCTTCCCTTTTCTCATTCTATTGAATGTGCAAGTAATTATGTTCTGAAAGGGGATAATAAAGCTGCTTTTTGTAGTTTGTCAATACAAATTAAAATATCTAACATTACATAAATTTGTGATCGTTGTTTAGTTGTGCAAATGGAACTATACACTCCCGTAATAGCTGGTTTATACACACAAACATAATAATGGTACTGGTTAGTCAGAGCTACTGGGTTCGATTCCTAGTTCAAGTGTGGCCATTTTACTTTAGCTAGGAGTAATTCCTATTCTCTTTAGAGTTTGTAAATATGAATGAGTGAGTGTATGTCAGCAAAAGTAATACCAATGCTAAACGCTAACAATTGCTAACGAGTGAGTAACGTGAAGATAAGCGATTGCTCCAAAGGAGATATGACCTGAGATATGCAAGGCGGTATTAAAATTGAGAATAAAAATAATAATAATAATAATAATAATAATAATAATAATAATAATAATAATAATTGCTATAGTAAAATTGCTATAGTTTCTTATATATTCATTCTATAGAAATTTTCTAAAAACGCTCAGAAATACAATGTATAATGTAATAAACGTTTCTTAGGAAATTTTTGGCTCAAGTGAAATATCTAAATAATGCGAAAACAGTCCGCCGTTCCCACGGCACTGCTACACGAACCCGGACCGGCCCGTCATTTCCCCAAAGATCATAATAGCGAGAAAAATCTGTGTTCCATTCACATGACATTCTCTACATCTCTGCAACAATTTATTGTTAAAATCATATTCTTCTATATATTTCATGCTAATCAAG
Source organism: Hymenopus coronatus (assembly GCA_030762935.1). Classification (NCBI taxonomy): domain Eukaryota; kingdom Metazoa; phylum Arthropoda; class Insecta; order Mantodea; family Hymenopodidae; genus Hymenopus; species Hymenopus coronatus. The sequence goes on along the minus strand of CM060891.1, from coordinate 45,643,352 downwards.
TAAGAAATAGCCGAAGTTGTCATATTACTTGTTTCCTTTTAAGAGAATGGAAATAGGCTAAAGTGATAGTCATTTCTTTTAAAAACTGGTTGCTCTGTGATTGAAGTTCCTTTGTTTGTATGGCCAGGGTTGACAAATTCCCGTATGAGAAAGTATAAATATCTTAAAACTGAAATTAATAACAAGAAATATCTCAAAAACTGTCAATTTCACGAAAAAATGCATGTAACATAAATTGTATGCTTTAACGAGCTCTACGTTTTTTGTTAAGTAAGATTTGTCTATCTCTTACGGTTTACTAGTTATGCAAAATTCTGCAAAATTCATCCAGGATAAAGATATCTTCAGAGACTAATCCCAAAAAATTCCAGATATAGAGTTTATTTGTTATTCAAATATCATTAATATACGATATTTTAATCAAAATATTTAGAGCCATTTTTGAGATAAAGTTTTTGAAAATTTTCCCCTGAAAATCTTCGTGCCGCATCTTTAGAATATTATGCACTTAAATAACAATTTTGGTATTTAACGGACTTTTCGTTTTTGAGCTATGCTGCCCATAGACACACACATACACACACACCACATGCACACACACACTGACAGACACTGACAGACATGTTTCTAAAAATGCTGTTTTGTATTCAGTTGGCCTCAAAACATATTTTCGGTGAAATCTCGGTATCGAATTTTCTCTATACACTATATGCATAGTACGTGTAGAGAAAGTAAAAATGAATATGCCTGCTTACCTTTCGTTATAAGGGGTGCTCGAAATAATCCCCGTCTGCGTATTTACATTCTTTACACCTGTTCAACACTTAATCAAATATTCGAGGAATTTCTGCAGCTAAAATATTGTAAGACTCAAGTCGGATTGAGTAATGGAAGCTACCAAGCTAGATGGTCATATATTGTCACCGAAAATTATTAGCGTGAGACGGATGTTTTGTGGATTTTTTTCACGGCAGAACCTATCTCATCTAATTACTTTCTCAACACATACTATGTACATATTAAGTAGAGGAGGTAGTGTTTTCACCAAAACATATTTTATGTGGTCCCCTGAAAAAAAAAAAAAAAATAGGGATGACGGTTACATACCAGATTTGATATTTTAGTTCAGCATTTTCCACGGAAGCAACACGAAGGTTTTCAAGAAAAGCTCTTCACCTCAAACTACCATTTACATTGAACATTTTTCGAAAATGTCAATTTTCTCAAAAGTGGCTCTAACGATTTTGATTAAAATACCATATGTTTAAGATACTTTCATGACAAATGATATGCATATCTTGAATTTTCTGGGAATAGCCTCTGAAGACCTCTTCATTCAGGATGACCTTGTATAACTGGTAAACCGTAAGAGATAGGCCAAAAACTTGTTGCATAAAAATGCAGATCTCGTTAAAACATACAATGTATGCCTTTTTTTTTTTTTTTTTTTTTTTTTTTTTTTTTTTGTAGAGTTAACCGCTCTCAAAATATTTCCTGCTATAGTTGTCAATTTGAAACTATCTACTAAAACTTTTTTCATACGGAAAGTCATCTTTCGTTTTACATCTCTTCTGTTTTACTTCTGGCAATGTAGAGAGAACCGAATTGCAGTTGTTTCAAATAGGGACACGCTTTTAAAAGATCTGACTATCACTTTAATCTAGTGCATTCCCTTATTTCCCTTCTATTTTCAAGGAAGAAAGTATTACGACAATTTCTTCTAATGTTTATCTTGATTAGCATGATGTAGATAAAAATAATGTTTTATAAGAATAGGTTTGTTTGCAGAACAGTTAGAGAAAATTATGTGAATGGAACACATCAGATGTTTTGTCCCTAGGTTAGAGTTACCTTTGAAATATTGTCTAACAAAGACCTAATCTTTTAGATGTACTAACAACTTACAAAGTAAGGATTTGTACTTACGGTGGCGCCAGAAAACGTCTGTACCAATTCAAGCTTGCACTCAAAGATAACGGTACATATTACAGAGAGATCCCCGAAACCGGGGTAGACGGTATCCGGGAGACGACTTGCGCAACTGTGCATGGGGCGCCTAACTATTCCAGATTAAACCTATCCGACGCGTTCAGGCCTGCACACAAGCCACGATCCCCTCGGGGTATCTATTAAGGGAAGCTCCTCACAAAGGAACGGGTCCTTCAGCAGTTTGAGCGACGCCATGGAGAAACCTTCGCCCAGCGCAACTCACCAAACACTGTCATTTGATCCTACAATTCTGAAACACATGATGAAGTAGGAAGTTATGGGCACAACAAAATAATGAATAGGAAAGACTGATAAGTAAGGAACCACTAATATTCACCTACAGACTCAGAAAAACACGGAAAACCATAGTGAGAGTGGGCGGTTGCCAGAACGAACCCTAGTTTTCCCGGATGAAAAAAAAATCTGATCTGTTCCATCCACATGTCTCTATTTGTTCTGCAAGTAAACTATTCTTACCAATGATTGTTTTTTTATCTACATTATGATATTCGAGATAAATATTACAAAAATGTTCTTATTAGTTAGATCCTTATAAGTAGAAGGGAAAACAAACTAATAGACTAGGTTAAAGCAACATTCAACTCTTTTAAATTCTCTCGCTATGCGATTGTAATTGAAATCGTTCCCTTTCTATGGCCAGAAGTAAAACAAAAGATATATGAAATGTACTAGGATTTTCCGATTGAGAAAAGTTTCAGTACCCTAGAATTAAACCAATAGCAGGGAATGTCTCAAAATGGTTACCTCTTAAAAAACAAACAAACAAAAACAACAAAAATCGTATCTGACGTAAACTGTTTGACGAGATCTCAATTTTTTGTGTTTTTAGTAAGTTTTTCTATATCTTACTAATTTACCAGTTACCAAAGTAATTCAGAATGAATGGACTTCAGGGAACTTTTAAAACTGAAACCAATAACAAGGAATATCTTTAAAACGGTCAACCTCACGAAAAAAAAGTATATAACATAAATTGTGTGTTTTAACGAGCTCTACATTTTTTGTTGGGTAACTTTTTGTCTATTTCTTATGGTTTACCAGTTATGCAAACTTCCGCAAAATTGATCCAGAATAAAGATATCTTTAGAGGGTATTCCAGAAAATTCAAGATATACAGTTTATTTGTCATCCAAATATCATTGTATACACTCTTTCAACAAAAGTGTCCTATCTTTGAACTTAAATAAAACGCGTTCTATAAATTATCTTTCTCCAGTTAGAGCTTCTTCATCTTCGTGTTGAAAAAATATGGACCAATGATTCCACCATACCAAACTCCACATCACACAGTAACCTTTTGGGGATGAAGTGGTCGTTCTTGAATCTGCATTGGATTGTGATTGCTCCAATAGTAGCAATTTTGTTTGTTAACACAACCATCCATCTAAAAGTGGGCTTCGTTGCTGAAGATTTGCTGACAGAACCACTTCTTTCAAATTTGTCGATCAAACGCCGAATCGCCCTCTCGCAGGGACAATTATGCAAACCGTAAACTTCTCGCAATACACGAAAGGTTTGGCGAACAGATGGTCCATTTTGATAATACATTTTCACAATTTCTACGCATTGCTGAATGCTGTAACGTTCCATAGCTATTTATCAATAACAATTGTAATCAAGTGAAAAAAATGACTGCTGTAACTCCATAACAACGGCAGCTATCACTGTTATAGATAGGACACTCTTGTTGAAAGACTATTTTTAGGAAAAGATCCTTGAGTGTGTGTGTGTTGTCTGTCTGTTTGTCTCTCTGTGTGTGTCTGTGGACAGTATAGTTTAAAAATACCAAACTTGGTACTTATGTTTAGTATGTTTCAAGGATGCGACACAAAGATTTTCAAGAAAATCCCCCACCACAAACTACCCTTTACATGTAAACATTTTTGAAAAGTTTGTTCTTCTCAAAAGTAGCTCTAACGATTTTGATTAAAATACTGTGTATTAAAGATATTTATTTCGCAAATAAAACGCATATTTTGAATGTTCTAGGAATAGCCTCTGAAGACCTCTTTTATTCTGCATGAGTTATGCAGAATTTTGCATAACTGTTTCTGTTCTGTTTGCAAGGAAGCAAGTAATAATACTAATATGTTTATCTCGATTAGCATGATATAGATAAAAATAATCTTTTGTATAGTTTTCTCCTAAGCATAATGGCCCTCAAACGGGACCCTCACCACTGGGGCATAACCATTAGCAAACAAAAGACGAACCTGTAGCAGGGGCGAGAGGCAACGTTTCTGTTTTCTGGAGACATTGCTTGTAAGCCGAGAATCATACCTCAGTTAAGGGACCAGTAAATGGAAGATTTGGCAACAGCAAGGGATGGTATCCAACCGCAAACAAGCCTTTAAAAGACGGTTGGGGCAGGGCCATCATGTTCTGTAGAATACTATAAGAAGGGTTTGTATAGGGAACAACTAGAGGAAGCTATGTGAATGGAACACATCAGATTTTACTTATTTGTTCGGAAGCTATTTCCGAAATATTCTTTGTTATTGGGTTCAGTTTAAAATACTTATCTCAAACAGGAAGTCGTGCTGTTTTGTTTTGTTTTACTCGTGAGCATACTAAGAAGCAAAGTTATGTGATATATTACTTTCGCTCTAGCCTAGTGCATTCCATTAGTTCCCTTCTACTTATAAGTAACTAAATAATAAGACCATTCTACTAATATTTATCTCGATTAGTATGAAGTAGTTAGAAGAATAATATTTTTAAGAAGCTTGTTTGCAGAGCAGGTAGAGAAAGTCGTGTGAATGGCACTCATCAGAATTATTTTATGCTCATATTATTGCTGTAGTTAAATGAAACCAGGAAAATGTTATTTTAGAAGCATAACAGTAGAGAGGTTTCTCCTGGTGTGTCTTGAGGTAGGTGCTGTATATAAGTGTGTGTGACGTTGCTTTACCTCTTTGTAACATGGAAGGAACAATTTCTCTCATCTCCATAGCAACTCGGATCGTTATGTCACCACCCAATCACTAAAGTTTGACGTTTAATTGAAACCTAATTACAAGAAGATGCCATATTAACTAATGGCGTGGGAGACCTGACTGTTACGACAGAAGAAAAACAACACGCGAGTTTCAGCTCCTTGTTAACGTGACGAACAAAAATAAGGAAACGTGAGCAGGTAGGAGGGGGTAAAAGAAACAGATTTTAGGAACAAAAACAACCCTAGCTGTAGAAGAAAGAACACGGGTAAGAAATAACAACAGCAGCGAACAGTTAACACGTGATTGAGTGGAAAATTTTTCTGATAAATCTGATGTGTTCCATTTACATCTCTATCTGTTCTGCTGAAAAACTATTCTTATAAAAGATTATTCTTTTATCTACATAATATTGATCAAGATAAATATTGGATAGGTAGAGTCAGAATGAAAAATGCAATGCATAGCCGGGATTTGAAGCACAGATCTCCCGGTCTCTAGCCGATTGCTACCATTGTCACATACCGGCACAACATTAAATTTCTCAACTGACTCTTAATGCTGTGCAATTGGCTAGAAACCGGGAGATGGGGGGTTCAAATACCGGCTGTGGCATTGAATCTTTCAGTCTTACTCTACCTATCCAACTCGTGTCCTACGCATGGCTTGTGTGAAAAAAAAAAAAAAAAAAAAAATTAAATCAAGATAAATATTATCAGAAATGTAATTATTACCTAGTTCCTTATCAGTAAAAGGGAAATAAAGGAATACCCAACTAAAGTAACTTTGAAATCTTTTAAAAGTTCCCGCTATGCGATTGTCACTGAAAACTGGCTCTCTTTTCATACACAGGAGTAAAACAAAAGAGAAATGAAACGGATGAGGACTTCCCGTTTGAGAAGAGTTTTAAGTATTTTAAAATTGAAACCAATAACAGGGAATATCTCTGAAATGGTTAGTTCTACAAAACACTGTATATGACATAAATTGTGTGTTTTACGATATCTACATTTTTTTTATTTTATTTTATTTTATTTTATTTATTTATTTATTTATTTTTTTTTTTTTTTTTGCAGAAAGTGTTTGTGTATCTATTACGGTTTACCGGTTAAGCAAAAGTTTTCCAGAATTAAGAGGTCTTCAGAGGCTAGTCCCAGAAAATTCAAGATATATACTGTTTATTTGTCACGTAAACATTTTTAATATACGTCATTTTTAATCAAGATCGTTTGAGCAATTTTTTTTTAGAAAAACGAAAATTTCGAAAAGGTTTCCACGTAAAGGATAGTTGTGTGGGGGAGGATTTTCCTGAAAATCTTATTGCCACATGCTTGGAAGATACTATCCTTAATAGTCAAGTTGAGTACTTAACCGACTATATGTTTTTGAGTTATCCTGTCCACATACCACACACACACACACACACCACACACTCATTCACACACACAAACACTCACTCATGCACACACTCACTCACACACACACTCAGTCACACTCACACATACACACACTCACACATACATTCACACACACACTCACACACACGCGCACACACACTCACTCACACACACACACTCACTCACACACACCTCAAACACACTCACACACGCACACACTCACTCACTCACACACTCATTCACCAACACACACACACTTACAGACTCACACACACTCACTCACACACTCTCACACACACACACTCACACATACACTCACACACACACTCACACACACTCACACACACACTCCTCACACACATACACACTCACTCACACACACACACTCAAACACATACACTCACTCACACACTCAAACACACACACTCACACACACTCATTCACCAACACACACACTTACAGACTCACACACACTCACTCACACACTCTCACACACTCACACACACTCACACACACTCTCACACACACTCTCACACACACACTCACACACACATTTATACAGACATGCTTCTCCCTCACTACTGAGGCGGGATTTTTCGTTTTTGAATTATCCTATTTACACACACTCACACGCGGACACGCATATGCACACACTTACACAGACACATGCACACACAGATTCAGTGGTCTTCAAAACAGGTATTTCGGGTGAAATCATCAATCGGTATCAAGTTTTTGGGTGGAAGCAAATTTTCCCCTGCTTACTATAGAAAAAGCAGTAGTAGAAAAAGTAATAGACTTTCATGTAAGTTTCTTAAAGCCATTAAAGGAAGCATTATATTCCATCCGAAATTTCGATATAATTGCATCGGTAATAAAGGCCTTCTGAACCCCAAAAATTAGTTTTAGAAAAACTGTTGTGTTCCATTCACATTTCTCTACATCTCTGTAACAAATTATTGTTAATAAGCTTATTCTTCTATCGACTTCATGGTAATCGAAATAAGCATTAGTAGGAATTGTCCTTGTTACTTGGTTCCTTGTAAGTAGAAGGGAAAATCTAATTGTTCCTTTCACGTGATATCCTCTAGCTGTACGGCAAACAAATCTTTTATTCAAAATATTAATCTGTTATATACATTATACTAATCAAGATAAACATTAGCAGAATTAGTCTTATTACTAGCTGTGGAAGGGAAATTAGAAAATCCCTATGAGAAATAATAATTGGTATTCCAATCTCGTTACTTGTCAGGAGTAAACAAACGAGAAACAAAAGAAAGATGTTATACCGTTAGAGAAAAGTTTAAGTAGCTAAAAATGAAACTAATAATCCGGAATACCTCGAAAATGGTTAGCCCCACGAAAAAAGATATATGGCATAAGATCTAAATTTTTGGTGTAGTAAGTTTTTGTATATCTCTTATGGTTTGTCAGTTGTACAAAAGTCATCCAGAATGAAGAGGTCTTCAGAGGTTATTACCAGGAAATTCAAGACATACATTTCGTTTGCCATAAGAATATCTTAAACATAAGGTATTTTAATCAAAATCAGTACAGCCATTTTTTGAGAAAATCAAAATTTTCGAAAAATGTCCCATGTAAAAAAAAAATAAATGGAGTTCTGTTTATAGACGCTTTTTAACTACTGTGGTTCTCAGCGTCCCATTCTAAATTGGGCGTGAAAGACCGTTTAATTTTGCACAAAGGCCTCTCAATCAGGCTTGATGTTCTTTTACGTGCCGTAAATCTACGACACGGGACCAACGGCTTTACTTCCCTTCCAAAGGAAGCCATGCTAGGGATTTTTACACCTATAAAAAATCCATCGTTCTCCTCCGGGTTTGAATCCACGACCTTGGGTATAGGAAGTTAGCATGGTAACCATTACACCACGGAGGGCAACAAAATGTCCCATGTAAAGAATAGTTGGGGAGGGCGCGGGGATTTCTTGAAAATCTTCGTGTCACATCCTTGGAAAATACCAAACTTATATACCAAGTTAGCTAGATGACATCATGTGAATGGAACCAATTATACTTTTTCCCCTTCTACTTACAAGGAACCAAGCAATAAGTACAATTTTTGCTAATGTGTATCTCAATTATCATGATGTAGATAGAAGAATAAGCTTTTTAACAATAATTTGTTACAGAGATGTAGAGAAACTCTTGTGAAAAGAAGACATCAGATTTTTTCTGTATCTTATTCTTAATTGTTTTAATTGCAATTCCGAAGGTTTGAGATACTGCCATAAAATGCATATCTTAAATCTTCTGCAAAGATCAGTGATATACTCTTGAATTTGAAGCTTAAGATAATATTGTGTAACTGGAAAACTTTGAGATAAAAACAAGACCACTCGCCTCTCACCTAGACGGCCCGGGTTCGATCCCAAGCGAACGCATGTGAGATTTGTGGTGGACAAAACGGCGCTGGGCGGGTTTTCTCCGGGTTCTCCGGTTTCCCCCGCCATCGCATTCCACCGGTACTCCATCTTCATTCATGTATCATCAGTATCACCACCTGCAGTACCATAAGTAGTTAAAGCGGGCGTTAAACACTACCAAAAAAAAAATCTTGCGGATTTCTGCTGCCAAGCTTAGGTGAGTGAGCAAGAACATTTCTGTTTGGGAGCAGATAAACGTTTGCTATAAAGTCAGGACTTCAGCGCGCCTCTGCCGGCACTTCTTCCCGGCAGCTCTCGATTCTCATGCGCAGTGGAAAGAGTCTACAAGAGGGGGTACCTTATTATTTGACGACCATAAACAACTCATACAGAACTTGTTAAACTATGAAAATAGGTTAGATATAATATTTAAGACGTATTTCATGTTGTTCATCTGAATTTTGTTATGTCTAAATACTAAATGATATTGGCGATTATTTTATTTCTTATAGGATTATGCAAAGAGAATGAGTTATCAAGATATGACCTACTTTTCAAATAGTTTAAGGTGGTTTATTTGTGAAATTTGACCAAAATTGTGAAAAATTAAAAATATAGGTTTTTAAAATAAAATAATATAAATTTAAAACTTTAAGAAAATATATCCTTTTTCCTACTTGGTGAACTTGAACTACCATCAACTGAAGCTATAGATGGGTAGATGCATGCTTATTAATAGGCACTCCTAACTTTAAACCTTTTTTTTTTTTTCTTTGGCAAACTTTCTCCCAACGATTTCCGTACCCCAAATGTTTTACACGATGCAATTCTTCACTATCTTGTTTCAAAATGTTTACACTGGCTCTCAAAAACACAATAAAGAGAATGGTTATATTACTTTTCGAAATATTGCTGCAATTGTTATAATTACATTGTAAAATTTTGAAAAATCAAGAATTATGGAGAGTAAACAAAATAATAATTTTTTTACACTAAGTTATGTGAATGGAACACATACGATTTTTTTTTTTTTTTTTTTTTTGTCAGTGCTGCTCTAAGGAACCCCTCCCTGAATATATTTGCTGTTGTATAAAAAAGCTTATGTCTGTACAATTCATAGATAATAATGAATTTTAAACCACAATGTAATGCTAATTAGTAGGAACCGGATTATATGCAGTTACATGTTGCATATGCATTTGCATATTTAGCCCTTTTTCACCGGTTATTGCATATGTTAATCAAAAACTGGTGATGATGCATATTCAGGGCTATATTTACCATATCTTAGAAATCTAAAAGGACGGGCAAAAACTTGTACTCGTTTTGATGTTATATAGTGACGGCGGGTTCAAACCCGGCGGAGGACGATGGATTTTGTCGGGCTTAAAAATCCTTAGCATGGCTTCCTTTGGATGGGAGGTAAAGCCGTTGGTCCCGTGTTGTAAATTTACTGCACGTAAAAGAACCTCAAGCCTGAAAAGAGGCCTCTGAGCAAAATTAAGCGGTCTTTCACGCCCAGTATAGAATGGGACGCTGAGAACCACAGCAGTTCAAGAGCGTCCATAAATAAAACTCCATTTCCATTTTCACGTTGTTTGTCACACGTCTATTGTTTGTTTAGTTTTCTATTTATTTGTACAAAGTTCAACGCGTAGTGTGTAATGTGCAGTGCACCATGCCACCCGAAAAAAGAAATGCCGTTTCGTGGATAGCTGACTATCTGGAACATTTAGTCATGATGGAAATAAGTTATAGTGTCAAGTTAGGAAGAAAAACGTTTTGTGCACAAAAAAAGTTTCAAATAGACCAGCATGTCCTGGCAAGTCTTCATATTCGTAAAAGAAAGACCCTCGACAACAACTTTTAACAGCAGCAAATAACAGTTTCAGCGATTTAACCTCCAGTGGGGGGAGGGGACTCTTTAATATGGATCTATGTGTAGCATCTATTGGAAGTAATATTCATCTTCACAAACTTACAAACCCTATTTCCAAAGGTTTTCTGCGCAAATGTTGCTTAAATCAACATATACAAAATGAATCACCATTGTGTAAGAGTTACATGCCGACAATTTATCCACATGTTCTGGAAGAAATTCGCAATGGACAATGATAAAATCATTTGGAGTTCAGCTGATGAAACTGCATTCTTTTACCTATTTTGGTGGCCTGCAAAGAATTACAAAATGTAAATCATTCTACGATCGCCAGATTTGTGAATGAGGGCATTAAAAATATAGGTATATCCAGAATCTTCTGCAGATGAAAGGAGATGCTGCTCCCTAAATGATCGAAACTGGAAAATCCCTCCAAGTATTTTACACAAATATGATGCATGTGACGTGCTTCGCTCAGGAGTACATCACCTCGCTGAGGAAGTGCGATACCCGTTTGAGAATGTAAACAAACTGATGTCATCAACAAAGAAAGTGTTTCTTGTGGCACTGCCCGCATCAAGGCTTACAGAGAAAAACTGTAAAATGTGCCTTTACCTCCTGAAACAGTGGTAGCTCGTTGGGGTACCTGGGTCGAAGCTGTGTTGCTTTAGAATGAACATTTCGAGGCCATCAAAGGCGTAGTAAACTACCTCGATAGTGCAGAGGATTTGGCAGTTTGTCAGAGCAAAGAAGCATTTGACGATTCCGGTATTCAGAAAAACATTGCTGGGATTAGTACTCATTTTTTCCATTTACCTGCGAGTAATAAAACGCTCTAAAACTCTAGGTTGGCTGGATCAATTCACTTAATGCCTAAAATCCATCTAGTGAACTCCTCCTTGCCGGAGGTATTCCCGAGGAAACCTAAAAGTTTACCAATATTTTTAACAATAACCCAGGCTTTGAACCTTTGTGTCAAATTGGCAGTTTTATTAATGGGACTGGTGAAATTTTACCAGAAACAACAAGTGCCAGATAGCATCCAAATTCAAATACTGTCCAGTGACCTCAGTTGATGTAGAACAGTCCTTTTCTGCTTAAATGTTTGAGCGATCGATGACACCTTATACTATTGATCATTTGGAAGAGTACCTGATCGTTTCTGTTTACCATAGTAACAAAATGTAAACTAATTTGTAAACGATACTTTTTTCTGATGAACTTAATAATAAAAACTGCAGATTGTATATTACTTTTGAAAAAATATAAATATATAAAGCTAATCATTACTTTGTGTTATTTGATGTTGTTATTTTGACACTTGTCATGCATATTTTAAGCAGTTTTCATGCATATTTGTATGCATATTTCAGGCTTTTATGTTGCATATTTCTACTACTTAGCAATGAATTCTATTATTGTAATGAAATACTATTTAAAAACATAGTTTTATAAGTTGAAATAATTATTACATGTTATGGTTTAACAAATTATTATTTATATCAATTGTTTTTTCCACAAGCTGTTGTAGAACAGGAATTGGATAGATGATATATTATATATGTCATTCAGAATGAGAACTTCACGGGCTATTCTCAGAAAATGCAAGATATACGGTTTATTTTTCATACACATATCTCAAAGGCGTATATTTACTATAAATCATTAGAGCCATATTTGAGAAAATAAGAAAATAACTATAAGTTTCCATGTGAAAATATTTGAATGAGGAGGCTTTCTTGGATCTTAGGAAGACTAAGTTCGGTATTTAACCGAATTTTCTTTCCTAAGTTATGAGGGTCTTTTTTTTTTCAACCTCCGATAGGCTATAAATAAAAGATAAGTTCATAGAAAAAATTATTTTATTACTAAAAGTTTTATACACTTATGGTCACCGTAAAGATTGAGACATTTACCGTGCCTGTGCACAAGCTTTGCAGTACCCGCATGTTGCCGCCAATGATTTCAAATGAGCATTGACGTTGTTTTGAAGATCTTCATTGGTTTGAAAGTGCTGCCCTCCTAGCCACGTCTTCAGTTCAGGGAAAAGGTGAAAGTCGCTGTGTGGCAGGTCAGGACTGTACGGCGGATGAGCGAAAACGTCACATTGAAATTGTTCAAGGACCCGATGGGTTGTGCCAGCAGTGTGTGGACAAGCGCTGTCATGGATCAACACAATTCCTAATTCCAGCATTCCTCTTCGTTTATTTTGAACGGCTCTCCTCAAACGTCATAAAGTACGAAGATCTTCAAATGTTCATTTGAAATCAATGGCGGCAGCAGTTTTTGAAGCGGGTATTGCAAAGCTTGTGCACAGGCATGATAAATGTCTCAATCTTTTCGTTGATTATGTTGAAAAGTACTCATAAGTGTACAAAACTTTTAGTAACAGAATAATTGTTTCCTATGAACTTGTCTTTTGTTTATAGCCTATCGGAGGTTGAAAAAAACGGCCCTCGTATATTGTCACGTGCGCGCACACACACACACACACACACACACACCCTCAATAGGGACAAGCAGTCATATGCAAACAGCTTGAGCTTTTACTAAAAATGTTTATTTGAGGGAGGGGGGTTGGGCGAGATTGGGAAGTCTCACAATGTGTGTTTCCGTTGAAGCACCGGCATCGAATTTTAGATGGATCCTTTAGAAAATATAAAAAAGAAACATGTGAACAAGGATGAAGGTTTCTTTCCATTGTGAAGGTACCCTTAGAAATGTTACAAATTAAGCATTTTATAGAAATGTGTGTTCTATCACTTTCATCGATAATTATGTGCTTATTAAATAATTTGCATGGTTTTACAAACATTATAGTTTCGTATTTCCTTAAACGCCAAGAGGAAGTTATTCTGACCTTCAAGAACACTTTGTGCAAAGAACGCCTTCATGTAGCAGCGCACTTTGGACAAACTCTCTTTACGCTTGGCATACGCTGGAATCAAAAGAAAATGAAGTCACCAAACCGGTATGTCACAGATTACAACCTCCAGCTTCAGTAATACCTTACTAGCTGAACGAATGTTCGCTTCCTTACGGCCAGTTCAAACTTCAATTCCAAAATCTGGATCTTATAAAAGAGAAACTAATGTTAGAATACGTGGGAAAGACGTATTGAGGTGAACAATGTTGTAAATGGCAGAATAAAAGACAGTTCATGAAAAATGTTAGAGCAAGAGGAAAAGTATGACTCGATATATTCTACTTCAGGAATAATGCAAATAACGTCTAGGTTAGTGCTCTAATCGCGATTATATCTACTTATCTGCTTAGACGATTAATGTTATCGGGACAATGATTTCTCTGGAAGAGATAATGGGCACATATTTATGTGGTTTGCTTGTTTTTGTGAGTATAAATTAAAATAAAAGAACAGAATTTAGAATACAATTATACTAAATAAATACAATGAATATTTTAAGAAAAGTTAAACCCAATTTTGAAAGAAAGAACGAAAGAAAGAAAAAAGAACCCGTTTAGTAATAAAGAACAAGTCCTTCACTGCAAACACATCTCCTTTTTTTTTTTCTGGGCATCTGAATATCTTGATGTTCACGATAATACTGAACCTATTTCCCACTCTTCGTTTCTTTCAGTAAATATCTTATTTAATGTTCCAACTGAATTGCTTTTCTAATCAGTTTCACGTTGATCTACCTTTGCCCTGTTCAAAACAGTTTTATTGCCGCCTATTTAATGCTCCGTTCTTCCTCATTTTGATATTTAAAAATATTTTAACTATTTTTTTCTCATTTCATTATGGTATTTCCATTCTATATAACACCATACTCCACACAAAATATTATTCTTTCTTCGATATTCCACAAAAACACCCTTTATCTATCAAAACCTTCCTTTAAAAGTGTTACCCCCTGTTTGCCTTCTTCATAACAGTTCATATAAATACTCATGTTACATCCCACATATCTAAAACTTTCCATTTGCTCTACTAACTCATTTGAATACGAATGGGAAACTATACTTCACTTGCTTTTATCTCTATAGCATAACTAAAATTTTAAGAGAGAGAGGAAGAAAGAACATCATATACAAATAATAGAAAACAGAGAAAAAAAAAATACATTGAAATCTTTACGTTTTCTGAAATCATGATTTTTAAAAACATTTATATATCGTGCGGGTTGGCTCAGGGGGACTGTGGCCGCTTTCGGGAGGCCCTCGGTTCATATCCATGTGCACACAAATGGCTAAGGTTTTTTTCGTGGTTTTCCTCAGTCGAAGGCAAATGCCGGATTGGATATTTAACAACATCATCCAAAGTGCTGCCTTCAGTCTAAAACAACAGTAAAACGGAAATAAAAAAAAAAAATAGATAGTAATTGTGATTAGTTGATTACACTGTCATTTGCCCAGTATGAGAGCAGCTAGACCGGAAGGTACACCAGCTCAAAGTAGTATAGTGCATAAGGCATGGGACACAGAAGGCTGAATACAGAATATGGTAAACAAAAAAACAAAACAAAAAAAAAACAAAAACAAAAAAAACAGATGGATGGCACCCTTACGAAACGAAAGTGATATGGGCACGGGGAAAGGACGATGAAGGCTATTTCCCACCATACTGATCAACGGACTATCACGAACAGAACCATCACGATATGACCAAGCATATAAAGCACCGGTAAATAAACAGAATTAAAAAAATATATCGATATTTAAACTACTGGCTGTATTTTACACTTTATCTTTCAAAAAATATTCTAGCATATATGTATTAGCAGAAAAACCTTCGAAAGGTTTCGAACTGGAGGCTCTGAGCTCTGATATAAAGGGAAATGTTAACACTTGTTTGACAGACAGCCCTGCACAGGGTTTGCGCTCCCGAAGCCGGCTCGCAGTTCGCGAGCGGAGTACAGGTACTGGCAGCGCTCTTGTTTGCGAGTGGACAGAGAGGGGAGGTATCGTACAGTACGAACACGAAAAGAAGTACAAGCTTTAATAAAAGATTTCTCAAAATATTATTTTACTAATTTATGGTTAAGAAAAACATTTATTTTAAACAAATTATTGCCTTCTATAGCAGATTAAATCCGCGTACAAACTAATTATATGACCTTAATGAAACGTCAGTCATAGATGTTCGATACCTGTTTTTATTTAAGTTCATGATAGAAAACAGCTGTTCACAGGCGTATGCCGAACCAAACATTGAGATCCTTTTCGCAGAGAGCCTGTGTAGTCGTGGATATTTTTGTTGAGGTACAGTCTAGTAAAAATCATTCAGGTTAGTGGTATTGTTGAAACGATCTTTAGCTCTTATATCACACTGAAGAACAATAAGTTCAAGCTGTAAATCATGAGACACCGTTTCAACTGATGTTGAGAAAGGAATTTCGAGAATTTGAAATTCCTTCTCAAGTGAATCAATGTTTTGAAATCTAGAATCGAACTCATTTTGAATTTCAATTAATACTTCAACATAATCACTGAACACCGCTCCATCACAAGCACTTTGTAAGGCACAGAGAATTTGTTCCAGATACTATGAAAAAGTAATCGTTTTCCCACACAACGTTGAAAGTATTTGTCTGATGGTCACTTTTCCGCCGTTTAGATTCCTCCATTATAGAAGGATACGTAAGCAAGGAGCGTTAGTAACCGGTTGCACACAACACATAATCCACCAGACAACTGCTTTAAAACTGCCCTACGTCATTCTTCTCTATCACACAATCAGCACTCTACGAGCTGCCATTGTGGCTCGCCCGCTCCTACCGAGCGCTCACGCTCTAAGAGCACTGTTTGTGCACCCATGCTCTAGAAAATCAACACACGTGATGTTTAGCAGAAAGGTTATTTTGACTAAGGTATCTGAAGATACATAGGATTTTGAAATCGATATGAATGGATTTGAGATCTCTGAATAGAATCCCAAATGTAATCCTACCAAAAATAGGATTAAATTGCGTTGAGCATTAACATATAAGTGCGGATCGAACCTACTCGAATCACATGAAAATTGCATATCCATTACATATGTGGTACCAACCTTCGCATATAAATACAAGTAACTTCTCTGTTTGGATAACCCTGTATGTAGTCAAAACCAGCTCTGAGTTTCTAAATTAAAATGAATTCATAATAGCCTTGCTGTAATTATTTAATCGCGGTTAAAATACCAATTAAAAGAGCGGAATCTAAATTGGTTTTAAGTTTGTATTCAATTGATTTCAAATTTGTTTCAAATGGATTGTAGGTCCTCTGCATAAGCTAAATACTTATTTGAGCTAAAATCATTATACATATTTATATAAATTTTAAATCAAAAGAAAAAACAAAAATGTAATTATTTTTCTGCAGCATGTTTTAAGCCCAACTCAGCTTCTTAAATAAATAATCAGGATAAAGCAAAAATCGCGATTATCGAATGTGCCTGTAAATACAGTGCAGAAAATGCAGAAAAATGCTCAGTATCCGAAAATTTCAGAGAGCGGCTACTCAAATGAAGAAATAAAATTTGCTAAGAGCAATAGAGAATATTTTTGTATGTTGGCATGATAATAATACTGCCTGGATTATAGACAGCCGTGCCAACATGCAAGGCTATTGGGTAATATACACAAATCATCATGCAGGCTTCACTGCAGTGATCATTAGTATTCTTTTTCTTTTTTTATTGTTGTTTGAAACGATTCCCTTTCTCATTTTAAACTATTGTTATGCATTCTCTTATAAGCTCAAACGTACACATATATGTAATGTTTGAAAGGGTCTTTGATCATCGTAATCAACAAGTGGACGTATTAGTATTACAGTTTAAATCTAACATGCTGTAACTGTGATACAATAATTTCTAGTCTGGAATTCCTGTACTAAAGTACAGTATTTTTCTTTAGCCTGACAAAAAATGAACATTATGGAATTCGGAGCATACGTTCCTTACACTAGCCACACCGGTTGTCAGCGGTAACATTCTGGTTCATTTAACATATTATGGAATTGCAGAAGCTCTCAAGTAGTCAGAAGAAAAGCGATTAAAAGCTTTAAAAGTGTATTGCACATCGAAAAAGTATTTTTCCCTTCTAAAGGAAGTTTGTCAGGTGCATGTTTCGCCCTTCTGGCCTGCCGACCTTGGGAATGTGAGTGCTAGAGCCAATGAAATCACTCGTCTTGTAGCAATGACCAATGGAACAGCGTTTTACTGAGCGGTCTCTCCAGGGTCAACAAATCTTCGCAGCTTTGGTAAAACAGCCGACTTTTGAGCAGCCATATTGAAGCAGTCTACAAAGTGCCGTGCAGCTAATATAAACTAAAGGGAATTTGTGTGTGTCAGCAAGTGTTTTATTCAAGTTTTTATTTATTTGTCATCGGAGATACAGCAGTGTTTGCGACGAGCCGAGGTGTGGTGGGAACAACTCTTGAATTACATAAACTCGGTGTGTTTTGGTGTGGTTTATCATCAGGACCTTGAAACTAATGGATTGCACGATTGAAGGGAATGAGTAGAGGAAAGTATTCAGAATGCCGGCAACTTATTCAGGTAGGAGGAAATTGTCTCATAAATAAACCCAAAAGGTTTTGTTGGCATTGGCAACAGTGCAAAGTTGACGTCAAACTTATTAATCAATACTCATCAATAGTGTTTACCATGTCACTCTATGGTTATATTTGAATACCAAGAGGTTGCTAGCAGCAATACCATAATTTGTGACCAAATCATTGAATTAAATGACACCGGTATGTATATCAAATTTGTAAATTTGTGATAGTACAGGTTATTAACCCATGTTGCCAACATTGGCATTTCAGTATCCTACCTTGTGCTCAAACGTGATATGGGTGGAAGTAGCTTTGAGCTAGTGATTAAATCTGAGAGTGTTTTACACTTTGTGAATTCAATATTTTAGGTTTTGTGCTGTGTGTGTGCAGATGAATACATGTGGAAACTACACAAAATTGTTGGACATTGTTGCCAACAGAATCAACATTTTGACAAAAAAGACGTAATAGAATCGCATTGTTATTTTTAAACGGTTCAACTATGTTTTATAAACTTTATTTTATCAATTTTTTATCATAGTGTGAAAATATGATCAATCAGATTCAAAGTTACAGAATAAACATTACAATTATGAATTGGTTAGGTTATGTCTGAATTAATTTTCAGTGTTTATGAATAACATTGCCGATGTTTACATCATTTGTAAAGACAAAGGCTTGATATAGTTAGTACTGATGAACCTTGAAAGGTAAACACATAACTTGTCATATATTTCCACAATGACATTAGCTGTCACGGTGTGATTGGCATATCATTTCACAGTGTGTGTTTCAACTGTAGTATTTATATTCAACTATCTGATGGTAAATGGTGTTCTGCCAATGGAATCACAATCTGAAGGCTCTTTAGCAACATATAAATTTAATATATACCTCAAGTGAATAACTCAAATCAGGTTTGCAAAGGAGATTTTTTAGCCCCTTCATGAAAAATGCTTTCGCACATTGAACACAATACAGTTATGAGATATCTCAAGATGTAAGTAACCTTTTGTCAAGGTCACTTTTCTTTTATTATCTTTAAACCACCACCATTTCAAGAGTGAACTTCTCAACATGCATTAATGTAATGTGACTGTATTTTCTCAAGCTAAAAATACACTTTTCACTAGTTTTTTTAAAATTAGCTTTAGATCTCTTAAGTTGATGCAATTAACAGTCTGCTTATATGTTTATTACAAACATAAGCATGATTATCAAAATACTCAACATAATGTTGTATTAAAATCAATGTTATTACATGTGGAGCATACAATTTTACTATTACAACAAATATAGAATAAAATGATAGTGTTATATCTATACTTTTGTACTAATATTGAAAAAGAGAAAATTTGTGTGTGTATGTAAGGATACTCTTACACCCCTCAACTGATTTTGATGATTTTTGCCCTATTGAAAAGCCCAATTTGTTATCGCAGCCTATAAGGCGCCTTCTAATTTCATTTCGTAAATGACTAAAATTAAAAAACCTTTTCAAAGCCTTTATACTTTAATATGAATACATTGGAGCTATAAAAGAACATGCTGTGAAGAAGACTAATGTGTCATTTAGTTGAGAATGCTATGGTGTAGAAAATGTTGATGTTAAGCCTGGATTACACTGACATAACATGAAATTAAGGGAGGTTTATTGGGATGTACCTAATGAGATAGGAATCACTCTTGATTGGTAGTTCTTTTATCACCTAATGCCACTGCTTTTCGCTGGTTGATTCTAATGCCCATAGGACATCCAACTTAATGTAATGGGAAAGAAAAGTTTAGTTTTGGCAAACCCTTAAGTTATGTCAAGTTAAGTCTACCCTAAGTAGTTCCATTTAATACATGTTAAATCAATTGTCAAGTCATATTATGTTAAGTTCATCATAATCCTGACATTTCGACATAGAATATAACAGTTGCTGCACAGAATTCCTTGCAAAGAAGCATAACAAAAAGACTGTTGCAGTTTATTGCAGGGAATAAATGCAGTTGGGCAGATGTAAACATTTCAGCAAACAGAAGCAATATTTGATCCTGTGTTATATTTGTTTCTTTAATTGCCTGTTATCAAATAATGCAGATGTGCATATAATAAAAGTGTCCAAACCTATGGTTAACGTTTATTCTAGTTCTATAGATATATGCACTGAAGTTTATGGATGCGAAAACCTTCTAATAACCCTAATATTAGAAAGTTTTGTATTATTTCCTACTTATTTATGTTGTAATCAAATTCATTATCAGAGCAAGCAAAATAATTGTATAAAAAGAGAAAACTGCTGACATCAGAAATCAGTGAATAGATAAAATGTATATGGGAATTAACCTATAAAATTGTTATATAAAATAAAAGAAGAGAATAGAAATAAAAATATATATAGGTCCTTTATTAACTTTTTTCTACTTTATATTAACTGAGAGGATTAAAAATAAAGTACAAAGGTTTAAAATTTAAAGTCCTATAATTAGTACCATTCCAACCAAGGATTCTTCCACCACCAAAGGGTAGTTAGGCTATGAAACATTTGCAGAATTTGAAGATTAGGGGATGATTAAGGAATTGAATGTTCTATCGATGTTACACGTCCTTTTGTGTGAATATCAGGCAATTTTTCATCAATTATTTGAAATAGTCAGAACTGCACATAATGACAATAGTAAGGGATAAAGAGGAGGAGTGACTATAAAAATCTCCAGACCATTGTACAATAAATTTGTAAAGAATGGGGGTAGTAGGTAGTTGAAATTAATTTGTCATTAAAGTTTAAAAAGCCAAATGTACACCATTGGGTAAGCCAGCTAGTAACTCATAAAGCTGTTGGCTTACTGAATGCCTATAGTTTCCCATATTTCTGCCCTATGTACTGGATATTTACATGTTACATGGTCTGTTAAACAAATCCTCCATAGAATTTGGGAAGAGAGCTAAAGAAATCATTTTAAATCTTTCTGGTAATTGTTTGTTGCTTAGGATGCTTAATAGCTTAGGGAACATGGTATTATAAATTTAACTAAGAGTTTATATTTATTACAGTAGCTAATCTATCATGTTTAAGAGGAGAAAATTACTTTATTATCCACTACAGAGAGTTTAGAAGTCATGATGGGACAATCTCCCATACTTATCACCTTATCCCTTTATGACTGTGGTTTATGTGCATAAGTCCCTCAACTATACCCTATCATTCTGCAGCTGTGGCCACTGGACTCCTCTCCTTCTAAAAATAATTTCTGTAATAGCAGTTGCTTATGCTTTGTCGCTTAAGGCCCTCAATATTGGGCTTGCTTAATATGCATTCAAAAAGAGAGGGACAAGTATGGGAGACTTGTTTCTTGGTCATATATTTTTATTGAAGCTCCTTTAAAATTATTAAACATTTTTAGTAATACATTATAGCGTGTATTAGTAATACATAGATTTAAAGGGAGTTTTAGTATTGTTAGTAATGTAACTAAATTTTTAATGCAGAATAGTAACATCCCTTTTGGAACAGTTTTAAGTGATTTGGTCTGTGCAAATCACTTGCATGCCTCGTTTTGTGGACATCTGCAGCAAGGTTTGCTGTGCAGTTATTGTAATTATCTGCAAGGTAGCTCAAGAGAGAATGTATGTATTCACAAGCAAGAATAAGAATTTGTTTGGTATTAAATATAAGCCTTCATGAATGACGGGGCCCAACATCACTGATAATGTGGATGGCCTTTATTTGTTATATAAAAACCTGTTTACTGTATGCTGAATTACGCCATATTACCAAAGGGAGTGAAAATATACAAAATATGCTGCTGTTAAGGTATTTCAGCTAAGGAATTTGTCAAGTTCCTTATAGTAAAATAAGCAGAGCTTAGTTTTGTAGCATGATTTTTTATCTGCTTTCTCCAGCTGATCTCTTCATCTAATTGAACACCAAGAAATTTTGTACGAGTTTCTTTGATTATGCTGTAATTGTTGTACCTGATAATTCATTTATTTGCTTGTACTGAGTTTTGAATTCAATAAAGTTTGTTTTTTTATAGTTTAAGAAAGCTTATTAGTTCCAATCAAATGTTTAGTTTTTTATGCATTATTGACTGAGTTTCTTAAATGCTGATATGATCTTTCAGTTATAAGTACATTAGTATCATCTGCATAGAGCACTGCTGTTGACTCTTTGCGTGATTATATGAAGGATCATTTATAAGCATTAAAAATAACATTGGGCAGAGCATAGAACCTTGTTGAGCAGCTTTATTAATAACTTTTGGTTCAGGATCATAACCATTAGCTCTGATTTTCTGTTTAAATAATATCTGAACCAATTTATAGGGATCTCATTGAAGCCATAAAATTTTAACTTTTAGAGTAAGAAGACATCTATGCTGTCAAATGTGTAGCTAAGTCACAAAATATTCCTAATGGCAATTCCTCTTTATCCAAGATAGTTACTACTACATAAGTATGTATGCAACATTTTCTATTGTCACCTTTTCCTAAATCTAAACTGGGATGCTTAGAGAATGCTCCATGTATTTTATAACACAATTATATGCAGCTTTTTCCATTACCTTATAGAAGGTTTTCAAATGAGAGATGGGCATGCAATTCTTGGAGGTCAGGTTTTTGCTTCCATTTTTTTAAGATGGCTTAATAATTGTGTTTTCATTTATTCAGTAAATATCCCTTGTGTATCAACTCAGAGGGTTACGGCCAAAATTTGGAAAGGGCACTAAAACTGCCCTTTACACTGCAATCACCACTGATGAGTGTACTTCCCTTTCCTATTAGTATCCAAGGATAAGCTCTTTATGGAAGAATTCACAATTTTTAGTGATGCTCCTTGGAATTCCTCTAAAATATAGGGACCTTTTATCCAAGTGCGTTTCCCTTAATATTGCTAGAGGGTCACCTTCTTGTTACATCTATGACAAGTTGGATCTTATTTTCCCAATTTTGTGTAGAAGCCCTTTCAGCTGGCAGTGTCCAAAAGAGGTACATGCTCAACTCTGGTTGGCTATATTTTAACAAATTGGTGCTTATCTCATCCCATTCATGAGATGATTTAATTTTAATGAGATAGTAATCTTTTCTATCTTTGTGGGAGCTGTAGACTCCATATCATTTACAGCTTATTTTCATTTATAACTTTTTCAGAATTTTTATTGTAGATGAGTTTGCATCTGATCTGTATGTTTTGCTTTTTGGTACATTAAAGACATATATGCTAAAGGTGTAAGCAAGGTCACAGTTATTACAGACTTCTTTATTTCCCATAGTTATCTAAGGGTTACAAATTACCTTAAAGCTAGAGATACATTTATTAGTTTTAAGGGTGCCACAGTCAAAGGTGAATTCATGTTTTTCTCTGTCAAATTTGGAAAGTTGATGTTCCTATGGTGTAAAGGTGCAGTATGTGTGAGATGGAGCATCTTCCATATCTTCAATAGCTTGTTGAGGCATTTTCTTAGCTCCTCATTCTTATCACCAAGATTTCAAAGAAAAGATTCACGTGAACAATTTTAAAAATAATATCTTATGAACACAAAGATATTTTGAATTACTCCAGTATATTTTCAAGAAATGCAGTCTAGTTTACACTAATGTTATTGTAATTGCATCCTTCTTAATTATGTTTGATGATTTGAAACAGCCTAATACAAAAAAAAAAAAAAATATGTTAATCAGCATACCAAAACCGCAAAATAGCTATAATTTTTAAGAAAACATATCTACTGTATTATGTTCCAGCTAAACAGTATTTTTGTCTTCTTAGTTTTTATTATTATTATTATTGTTGTTATTATTTATTAATACTGTTACTATTATTATTTTATCGTTTTTAATCCTTTGCAATACAGGTATTATTGTTTGTATTTCCACCATTTTAGTTTAATTTAGCAAATAAAGACAATAAAGTTTGTTGCAAATTTTCTGATTGTCTTAATGTAAAGTTGTTTAAACTGTTTTAATCAATTTTGATGTAATGCACACGCCAGCACTGACACAGTGACATTTGTGTATTGTAAGAAGTCATTTGAAAGGCAAAGGAGTGTAGCAATGAAAGGGGTGAAACAGGGATTTCTCTTGGGAAGTGGCACATATCTGTAATTTTGAACATTTTTTATGTGGGGTGCATTCTAGGCTGTGATATAGTGTGGATAGGAGAAGAAAATAAAAAGAAATCTATAAACCTATCCATGAGGGTGTGTCTCAAGGTCATTGATGCACAAGGTCAGTGAATTCCTCTTTTACCTTTAAGCTGTTACTTGCTTCTCCATAAAATATACTATATTTATGCTCCTTTGAGAGTTTTGTTTCCTACATTATTTTAGCATACATGGTGGTTTGTAGATGCAAGCTCTATTTCAGAAATATATTTGATATCAGATTATGGCAAGAATTATATGTAAAGTACTATTTGTGAGAAATTTTATGAATGTACATTATAATAAGTTAAATAGGCGAAAGTGAAGGTAGATGTAGGAAGATCAAGTGAAAGATCCACATAACCTGCAAACCATGGCAAACATTGCAGCAATCCCATGTGGATTGCTGGAGGGTAGGGTTTTTACTTTCCCTTCCATGCACATGCCAGCAAACAATTTTTACAAAAAGGTCCATGTGTGTCTGAGCAGCTGGCTCAAAAATGAAAAATTGGTTAAATAGCAAACTTGATATATCAGTTCCTCATTTTCCAAGGAAGTGCCACAAAGATGTTCCATAAAGGCCCCCCCCCCCCAAACTGCCCTTTACATTTTACAAAACAATTGATTTTTCCTAAAATGGCTCTTAACACTTTTGATTAAAATATATGTTTTAAGATATTTTTATGCTAACTAAATATGTATTTTGAATTTTCTAGTGTCTGAGTTCCTGTTCATTCTGGATAACTTTTGCATAACTGATAAACCATAAGAGATGGAGCAAACCTTACTACATAAAAAATGTAGATCTCATTAAAACACACAACTTATGCCAAATATATAAATTCCTGTGGAGTTAATGCATTTCTCAGATATTCCTGGTTATTGCTTTCAATTTTAAAGTATTTTTATATTTCTGAAATGAAAAATCCATTATTCATTTTTCTCCTCGCCAATCAAAGAGAACAGAATGTAGGTGTATCACATCATGACCAGCTTTTGAAAGATTGGACTATCTCTTTAGCCTAGTGTATTCCATTATTCCTATGTATAAACACAGGAGTATAGTAAAAGTATTTCTGCAAATGTTTAAATTAATATACTTGAAGTAGATAGAAAAATGAACTTTTTCAGAATATATAGAGAAAGTCATGTGAATGTAATGCACCAGAATTTTTATTTAGTGAGGATTATTCCCTCTCATTTTTATGCTCTGGAAGTGCAGAGAGATGTAAGTGTGCAATATTTAATAACAAAAAAAGTTCTATTAATGGAAACTGCACATTATTGCTGGTGGGCCACGAGGACAGAGATAAAGGTAAACATCATTTGTTCAACCCTAATAATGTTTTAGCCTATATATTCCATTATGGAATATAATGCTACATTTACAGGGAATTACATAAGTTAAATCATCACAATATTTTAATAGTTAAAGCAAACTATATATTTTTACTTTCTTTATACGTACTATGTACATAGTGTATAGAGAAGGTATTGCACTTCACCAAAAAATTTAATACCGAGATTTCACCAGAAATATATGTTTTAGGGTCCCCTGTATCCAAAAAAAGTATTTTCAGAAAAAGGTCAATGTGTCTGTGAACACGATAACTCAACGAATAGTTGGTAAAATACCAAACTTGGTATTTAAGTTTAGTATCTTCCAGGGATGCGACACGAAGATTTTGAGAAAAATCCCTCCACCCCAAACTACCCTTTACATGGAACTTTTTTCGAAAATTTTGATTTTCTAAAAAATGGCTCTTAACGATTTTGATTAAAATATTGTATATTAAAGATATTTACCTGACAAATAAAATGTATTTTTTTAATTTTCTGGGAATAGCCTCTGAAGACCACTTTATTCTGAGTGAATTTTACAGAATTTTGCATAACTGCTAAACCGTAAGAGAGAGACAAAAACTTGCCACACAAAAATGTAGAGCACATTAAAACACACAATTTACGTTGTATATTTCTTTTTCATGGAATTGATCGTTTCTGAGATATTCCTTGTTTTTTGTTTTCAGGTTTGAAAAACTTAAATTTTCTCATAAGGAATTTGTCAACTCCTGTCCATACAAACAAAGGAACTTCAGTCACATAGCAACCAGCTTTTGATTATCACTTTAACCTATGCTACTCCCTTATTACAAGGAAGCAAGTAATAAGACTATTTCTGCTAATTTTTTGTCGATTAGCATGAAGTAAATAGAAGCATGAGCTTTTTAAAATTAATTTGTTGCCCAAAATTCAAACTTTTAACAACTGAAAACATTGGTTCCATTTAAATACTTTTTAGTTTATTTTTATACTCATTGATTCCATTTTTTTTTTAATTCTCATATGTAGAGAAAGTCATGCGAATGGAACACATCAGATTTTTCTACTATAAATGTAGATAGAAAATTAGTATCCACTGAGGAATAAGAAATGCAGACTTCATTTGGGTATGATAAATGAGTCTTTTTGTGTTTCTGTAAAACTCAAAAACACGTGAAAAAATGGTTGAGTACTAACAGTGCTTTTGTGCTCTGTATCGTGATTGAAATATAGGGGCAGATATTTTATTTGACAGAATTGTGCAAATGACTTTCACTGAGGAATTGATAGATAATAAAACGGTTTTCAAAGATTTTGGTTATACTTTCAAAGGAATACTAAAACCCTAAAAGGTAAAGGTTAAAGTTGTTCAAAACCTTTCAGTTGAATAGTGCAATATATTTAACTGGGTATAATATATTGTTCCATTCTGTGGACTTGAAGAATCTTGTGAATCATATTTTATTTTATATGTTGATTTTAAGAAATTAATCTTAATGTGTACCAACTCAGCTCAGATTTTTTTAGCTCTGTTTATCAAATAAGACTTCACAACAACCATTAATGCTAACCAGAACGTGCATGACAAAGCATTTGCAATTTTCTATTTTCTCAATAATGGCTATAACAATTTTGATTAAAATGTCATATATTAAACATATTTACATGCAAATAAAATGTAGATTCTAAATTTCTTGAGAATAACCCCAGAAGTCCTCTTCATTCTGAGTGACTTTTGCATAACTGGTAAGCATAAGAGATAGTTGGGAACTTACTGCACAGAAATGGATATCTCGTTAAAACACACAGTTTATCGTATGCAGTGTTTTTAGACCTAACCATTTCTGAGGTATTCTCTGTTTTTGATTTCATTTTTAAAGTACTTAAACTTTTCTCAAAGGGGAAGCCCTCATCTTTTTATATTATCCTTGACCATGGGAAGAGCACAGGATTTTAATAATAATAATAATAATTGCATAGTGACAGTTTTTAAAATATTTGACTGTTGTTTCAACCTAGTATATTCCTTTATTTCCCTTCTACATACAATGAAGCACTTCCATTGTATATATAAGTAATAAAACCACTTCCGCTAATGTTAACCTCAGTTAGTATGAATTAGATAGAACAGTAAGTTTTTATAAGAATAGTTTTTACTGCAGATAAGATAGAGGAAATCATGTGAATAGAACACACAAGATTTTTCATGTTTTAAATTATTGTTATAGTAAATTCTCATTTAGTGTAATCTAATTCTTGGGCTCACCTATTGCATTAACCAGATGACAAACAGTGCAGCATGCTGCTATTTGTATTGCTATGTAATGAATGGTATATCTACCTGTAACTTCAACATAATTCCCTTAATAATGGCAATAATAATAATTCAATTTCTACAATGTATAGAAATAATAATAATAATAACTATATTATTATTATTATTATTATATGTTACTGTGTTCTATTACCTTATGAGCAACTTTTTTGTGGTTTAGTTGTATGCAAAGAATATCTCAATAATGGCTAACTCCAAAAAAAGGTGTAATTGACATAAATTGTTTTTAATCTAATTTTTTGTGTAATAAACCAATAAAATGTGAATAACTCTTTACATGTATTAAAAGATTCCAATGAATTAAACGACATGATGTTCTGTGCTTGCTATCAGTAATTTTCATATATATTCTTCTAATTATGCATACAAAAACTGGTTTTCCATCTGTTTCTTGTTAATCACGATGGTGGCAGAAAAGATTTCAACCCATAATTTAAAGCAGATACATAAGATCATATAGGAGGCTGAAGCAACATCAGCTGATTTATGTCTGCCTTGATATTGGATACACTTTACTCAAAAGTTACTGATGCTATGGAACTAAACTGTTTAACAAGAACTGATGTTTTAATGAGTTTCACATTCCTTCTGAAGTAATTAGTCTCTGTTTGTTATTCCCCCCCCCCCCATGTTATATAAAATTTAATCAGAATGAAGTGAACTTAAAAAGACAATGTACATTTCGTTTAACATATTAATGTCATGTATGATATTTGATTAGCGTTGTTGGAGCCATTTTTGTAAAAGATAAATGAAATGCAACTTTCTATATAAATGCAAGTTTTAGATACCCACAAAGGGCTTGTTACAACAAACACTTCCTTTGTGTATTCAGTGAACCACAAAACAAAAGTATTGGGAAAATTTAGATGCAATGTATACTTTCTATACTTACCATAGATAAGCTCTAAAGAAGTAACAAATTTGATGTGTGACATTTATATAACATGATATCCACTATTCTTACAAAAGTGTATTCTTCTATAATCAATAAAACCTATGTAGAAATGATGTAGGTACAATGGGAATAGAGAAATACAGAAAGTTCAAATGACAATCAAATCTTTTATGTCCTGGCTGTTATATTTGTTTTGAAATTTTACTCTCATTGAATGGTCAGGAGAAAAAACAAAATATGTTCCTGTTTGAGAAAAGTACAAGTTTTTTATAAATTAGGACCAATAATAAAATATATCTTGCAAATAGTTAACTCCACAAAAAAAGGTAATATAATACTTCTGTGAATTGTTGAAATCTACATTTGAGGTGAAGTAACATTGTGTGTGTGTATATAAGTTATGCAAAAGACATTCAAAGTGAAGAGGACTACAGAGACTATTCCCAAAAGTTCAAGATACACATTTCAATTGTCATCATATGCCTTAAGCATATGTATTTTAATCTAAATAGCCATTTTTGAGAAAATCAAACCTTTCTTTTATTTAAAGGATAATTGAGGTTGAGGGAGTTTTGTGAAAATCTCTGTGCTGCATGCTTACCACGTTTTGTATGTATCCAAGTTTTCTATTTTGGGAGTGGCATGCCATGGTCGCCTTACAACTGTGCCTGGGTTAAATCCCAGGGGACTGCATGTTGGATTTGTAATGGACAAAGTGTCATCTGGGCAGGTTTTCTCTGGGTCCCCTGCCATTAATTTTTCTACTTCCTCTCTCGCATACCAGGCATTGGGCTGGTCCCCCATCCCTAGATATTCTTATTTGATTTGTGGCCCATCTACTCCTCAATAGGTATCTGACCCCAGGCATTGGCTTATGAGAGTTGGTGGGGGTGTAGGTCCTTATGATAAGCGTAAGCAGGCAGAGAAGGAGGTTTTTTTTTTTTTTTTAGTTCAGGGTGGGACACAGTATTTCCTCTATTTACTGCAAGAGTGAAGTAAATCAAGTGAAAAGTATTGTGTGGTAATCTGGTTTTCCAGTATTATGTTTCACTTAGTAAACATTGAGTGTGGAAAACCAGGACTGAAGCTAAAGTTCAGTTTTCTGGACTATTTTATTTTTGATCCAACTGTTGAAATTTCAGCTGCTTAGGGCTTGTTTGTAAACATGTTGCTTGCAAGGGAATTCCTTACTTTCTTTTAACAGTTGTGTAAGACAAGAAGATTATATAAGACACTGATATACATTCACATGATATTCTCTACCTATTCTGCAGCAAATTAATTATTTGAAAACCTATTTCTCTATCTATTCTATGCTATTCAAGATAAACATTAACAAAAATGGTTTTATTATGTATTTCATTTTAGGTACAAGAGAAATAAGGGAATACAGTAGTAATAGCCAAATATTTTAAAAGCTGGTCGCTAGGGTGATATAAAATTCCATTCTTTTTGCATGGTCGGAGTAAAAAAGGAAGATGAATGTAGACTTTCTATTTGAGAAAATAAAAGTATTGGCAAATTTAAACCAACAATAAAGAATATCTTGGAAATGGTTGTCACCAAAAATGTACTAGCCATAAATTGTGTTTTCTAATACAATCTGCGGTCGTCTCCTTAGCGCGGTGGTAGCGCAGCTGCCTACCAAGCGGGAGACCTGGGTTCGATTCCCAGTACCGGCGTGGAGATTTTTCCCCCGCTGGGAGACCTGGACCGGGGTGCACTCAGCCTCGTGAGGTCCCTGGGGGGCCAATTGAGGAGCTACTTGATGGAGAAGTAGCGGCTCCAGGTCGTGAGGACCGCATTAACCGGCCGGGAGGGGCTCGAGGCGCTGACCACGTCTCACCCTCCAATACTGCACCCCATCCATGACGTCTGTAGTGGACCGAGATGGGGGACGCAGCGGCCGGGCGGTAGGCCAAGGTTCCCCGTGAGCCGTCGTGCCATGGAGTTAATACAATCTGCATTATATGTTGAGTAACATTTTGTCTTATCATCTACAGCTTACCAGTTACATAAAACTCATCCAGAATAAAGAAGGCTTCAGAGACTATTTCCAGAACATTCAAGACATGTATATAATTTGTGATAAATATCTTTAATATATGGCATTTTAATCAAAACCATTAAAAGCCGTTTTTGAAAAAATAATAATTTCTGAAAAATCTTCCATGTAAAGTATGGGTTGATTTGGGTGTGAGGATTTCCCTGAAAATCTGTGTAACATCCATGAAAGAAGCAGAACTTAAATACAAAGTTAGATAGAATAGATATGCATTTCACTGTTAGGGGATGGGCCAGTGCCAACACTGTCGTGTGTTAGTACAATGTAAAAATTATATAATTATTATATAAGGTTGAAATAGTAATAATAATATTGATAATAATTATATACTCTGTTAGAGTAATAATGCAATGTCATATTTATCATACACTGTATATATTGGTCAATTCTCGTTACAAAATCTTTATGCTGCAGATAAGCAATAGAAAAAGTAAACATTATTGTTTGTAAAAGAAGGGAAAGGAGTTATCACAGAAATATCTTTCTGCTGAATTCTCTCCATCCCAAACAACCCTTCACATGGGGAAAAAAATATTAGGGCCATTTATGAGAAAATAGTAGTATATTCCAAATAGCATGTTTACATTTAGCCAAGATATGACATGGCAAATATATTCAGGAGAAGTAAAAGAAGTTAATAAATTTGATTTTCTAATGTTTACTTTTATAAAAATCTGATGTGTTCCTTTCACATGACTTTCTCTACTACCTGCTCTGCAAACAAACTTTTTACTAAAGATTATTATTTTTTTCTGTTTCATGTCAATCGAGATAAACATTAACAGACTAGTATTAATACTTAATTCCTTATAAATAGAAGAGAACTAAGGAAAAAATGCTAAGCTAAAGTGCTAGTCAAATGTTTTAAAAATTGTCGCCATGCGATTGTCATTGTTCGCTTCTTTGCATGGCCAGGAGTAAAAGAAAAGAAACATTGACGAATTCCTGTTTGAGAAAAGTATAAGTATTTTAAAATATAAACCAATAATAGGAAATATTTTGGAAATAGCTCTACAACAAAAATGCAAGGACATAAGTTGTGTGTTTTGTTTATCTCATGATTTACCAGTTATGTAAGCCATTCAGAATGAAGAAAAAAATGACGTGTTATTTATGGACGCTCTTTAACTACGGTAGTTCTCAGCGTCCCATTCTATATTGGGCGTGAAAGACCGCTTAACTTAGCTCAGAGGCTTCTCTATTGGACTTGAGGTTCTTTTACGTGCCGTAAATCTACGACACGGGACCAACGGATTTACTTCCCTTCCGAAGGAAGCCATGCTAAGGATTTTTACGCCCGAAAAAATCCATCGTCCTCCGCCGGGTTTGAACCCGCGACCTTGGGCATATGAAGTTAGCATGGAGAGGTCTTCAGAGATTTTTCTCAGGAAATTCAAGATATACATTTTATTTTTCATGTAAATATCTTTAATATAGGTCTTTTTATTAAAATCGTTAGAACAGTTTTTGGAAAAATCGAAGCTTTCGAAAATGTTTCCATGTAAAGGAGGTGGGGGCTTTTATTGAAAAATATTCATGTCATATCCACGAGAGATACTAAACTTCAATAATAAGTTTGGTATTTAACGTATTTTTCGTTTTTGAGTTATGCTGCCCACAGACATACACATACCTTTTTCTAAAAACCCTTTTTATGAATTCAGAGCACCTCAAAACATGTGTTTCCTGCGAGATTTTCGTATCGAATTTTTGGGTGGGATACAATACCTTTTCTACCTACTATGTACTTTGTACTTCCATGTTACAGAAGCTAAAAATACAAGAGTTAAGCTTTTGACAAATATTACCGTTTTTGCTCTTAGACTGTTTAAAGGCTCGCTTTTATGTTTACCTTTCTTTTACAACCAAGTAATAGGCATGGTTTACTTAATCACTTTATTACTTTCTCCATACGCACTATGTACATAGTGTATAGAGAAAGTATTGCACTCCACCAAAAATTCGATACCGAGATTTCACCGGAAATATATGTTTTAGGGTCCCCAATATCCAAAAAAAGCATTTTCAAAAAAGGTCCGTGTGTGTGTGTCAGTGAACACGATAACTCAAAAACGAAAAGTCGGTAAAATACCAAACTTGGTATTTAAGTTTAATATCTTCCAGGGATGTGACACGAAGATTTTGAGAAAATACCCCCACCCCCAGCTACCCTTTACATGGAACTTTTTTCGAAAATTTTGATTTTCTCAAAAATGGCTCTAACGATTTTGATTAAAATTTCAGATATTAAATACATTTACCTGACAAATGAAATGTATATCTTGAATTTTTCGGGAATAGCCTCTGAAGAGTAGTTTATTCTGGATGAATTTTACTTAATTTTGAATAACTGCTAAACCGTAAGAGATGGACAAAAACTTACTACACAAAAAATGTAGAGCACATTAAAACACACAATTTATGTTATATACATTTTTTTCGTGGAGTTCGTCGTTTTTGTGACATTCCTTCTTTTTGGTTTCTGCTATGAAAAACGTATACTTTTCTCATACTGGAACTTGTCAACTCCTATCCATATAAACAAAGGAACTTCATTGACATAGCAACCAGCTTTTGACTATCACTAACCTAGGTTGTCCCTTATTTCGCTTCTACTTACAAGGATGCGAGTAATAAGACTATTTCTGCTACTTTTTTCTGATTAGCATAAAGTAAATAGAAGTATAAGCTTTTTAAGAATTATTTGTTGCAAGGATATGGAGAAAGTCATGTGAATGGTACACATCAGATTTTTTTCTTTTCTTTCTTAGCTTTCAGACTTTCATTGAAATTACTACAAAAGTGATGGAGCGTTTGAAACGTATTTTGCTCTAGCTCTTACTTGGAAGTGTAATGCTTCTATACTCTTTATTGCATTTATATGTTATGGTTCATATACATTTTATTATGCATTTATAAGAGGAGTAATATTGTTATCCATAGTACTATAGCAACAGCTTTAGCTTTCTTTAAACATGGGGGTGAAATCATTCTGGGGAGCTAGAACATTTAACTGGTTGAATGATTTGATGCCCTCCGTGTTGTAGTACTTACCATGCTAACTTCATATACCCAAGGTCGCGGGTTCAAACCCCGTGAAGGACGATGGCTTTTTTCGGGCGTAAAAATCCTTAGCATGGCTTCCTTCGGAAGGGAAGTAAAGCCGTTGGTCCCGTGTCGTAGATTTACGGCACGTAAAAGAACCTCACGCCTGATAGAGTCCTCTGTGTAAAATTAAGCGGTCTTTCATGGAGGCTGAGAACTACCTCAGTTAGAGGGTCCATAAATAAAACTCTTTTTTCATTTTTTGTAATTAATAAAATATAGTTCAGTGGTTAAATTTATTATTTTGTGCCTGTGATCAAATTTTCAGAAGTTTATGATTATAAGACATTTCGTAAATACTCACCTTAGGTCCCATACACATGGCACACCAATTCTCTCAGCGCTACACATGTACAGGAATTTGAAAACTGTGCTAGAATCCTTGCATTGAAAGACAAATATTTTGGGATTATCTGGAGGGAAATGTCCTTAAGTCCTATTTTTCTGTCTCATATGTTAAAGGAGAATTGAAGTTTGGCATACTGCCGAATGAAGAGAAAACTGAACAGTAGTTGCTGGAAGACTGAGATGATTTACCAGAATGCTTCTGGGCTTACACATTTCTTCACAACCGTGTCTTTGTAAGTATTGTCTTAATGACACAGTGAAAGTGTCGATCAACGAATCTATTTGCGTTCACACTAATGAGGTCTATTTTGGTCACCGTGCCTACACACTCGTCTCTCAAGAAAACGTAATTATCCGGTTTTATTTCAGGCACCAAAACGAGGATTCTCTGGGTGGTTCTTTGCTGCATTTGTTGCGACGCTTACATATAAAAATCTGATGTCCTGCATTCACATAACTTCCTCTACATCTTTGTTACAAATTATTGTTAATAAGCTTATTGTTCCATTTATTTAATGCTAAAACATAAGCAGAAACGGTCTGATTATTTAGTTCTTTTATAAGTAGATGGGAAATAAAGGAATACACCAGGCTAAACCGACAGTCAAATGTTCTACAAAGTGGTTGTTATGCGATTGAAATCCGTTTCTTTGTGTGGCCAAGCGTTGACAAGTTCCCGTATGAGAAAAGTTCAAGTATTTTAAAACTGAAATCAATAACAAGGAATACCGCGAAAGCGGCCACACTCGATGTGTGTTTTATCGTGATCCACATTTTTTGTTGAGTAAGTTTTTGTCTGTCTCTTATGGTTTACCAGTATGCAAAATTCAATAAAATCATCCAGAATAAAGAGGTCTTTAGAGGTTATTTAAAAAAAATTCAAGACATACATTTTATTTGACATATAAACATCTTAAATATAAGATATTTTAATCAACATCGTTAGAGCCATTTTTGAGAAAATCAAACATTTCGAAATATTTTCCATGTAAAGGGTAGTTTGAGGTGGGGGGATTTTCTGAAAATCTTCGTGTCGCACCCTTGGAAGAAACCAAACTTAAATACTAAGTTTGGTGTTTAACAGTCTTTTCGTTTTTGAGACACACACGGACCTTTTTCTAAAAATCTTTTTTTATTCATGGGGGCCCAAAACGTGTATTTCCAGTGAAATCTCGACATCGAGATTTTTGGATGCAATGCAATACCTTCCCTATACGGTATGTACATAATACGTGTAGAGAAATTAAAAATAATGGTGATAAGTTTAGTAATCGAGAAGCATACGGCAGAACTCAGACATTTAAAACTTGGATAACTGATGATAATACGGCTGACAGTACTGAGCATGACGGTATGTACATAATACGTGTAGAGAAATTAAAAATAATGGTGATAAGTTTAGTAATCGAGAAGCATACGGCAGTACTCAGACATTTAAAACTTGGATAACTGATGATAATACGGCTGACAGTACTGAGCATGGTTATAAAAACTGAGTATTAGGTAATAAACCCACCTATCTGCAATCAAAATAGCCATTGGTAGTTTTATTCTTGACAAAGAGCTTATTTCATTAAGCCTTCTATCGATGTCAGTGTCACAGTCATCAAATGAGGGTATGAATGAGAATACGTCTCATTTTACTCAACCATCAATATGAAACTATTTTTTTGGCTTGTCAGTCGTGCAGCACTCAGTGGGCGAAGTAACAGCCTGTCTTGCTTTGTTTCGTTTTCGTTTCTGACAATTATTGCATTTCAGTCAAGATTTCAGTATGAATATATCTATAAAATACACGTTTTGGGATCTGCTGAACTGAAGATGAGCAATATTACAAAAAATCGCTATGCGTGTGAAGGAGAACACAGCAAGTTGGGATAAATGTCAAAATTCCCAGATATGAGATGATATTCAAGAAACTCCCGACCACCGTGTCACTCTTTTATATTAAAATATTTCATTTTCTCAAAAATGGATGTAACGATTTTGATTAAATACCTGTGTCAAATATTTTGCATGAACAACAATGTGCATATTTTAGATTTTCTGCGCGTAGGTTATATATATACCTCCAATTCAGAATGAATTTAGTATAACTGGTAAAGCATAAGAGATGGAAACTTACTCCAGGAAAAATGTTTAAATCTTTAAAATTGATAATTATTTTATACCGTTAATGCCGCTTGAAATATTCTAGATGCTTATGCTTCAATAAACGGGCTTGCAATCCTTCTTTAAAATATATTATAGTCACATGAGAAAAAAATTACCATTTTTTTTTTTGTAACAGAATGACAATGAAATTATAAAATGAATTACCTATTTACAATAACAAAAAAAAAAAAAAAAAAAAAAAAAAAAAACAGAAAAAAAAGCTAGTTAACTGTATTGATTTAAGTGATATGTATATTTTCTGATTGGTATTTAGAGATTCTATGCCCTTATACTTATTAATTTTGAGATTTGAAATAATGCATATTTAATCTGTAGCTGAAGATTGACTATACATTGACATTAGTGGTTCTAGAATAGTTTTAAAATAAAACTGAAGCTCAAAAGCATGACTACAGAGTTTTTGCAATAATCATGGGTAATTTCTTTGTTAATTAGTATATTTTCAATTTTTGTGACGCATGTCCAAGTTCCCATAGAACTGCCCTTGA
Organism: Hymenopus coronatus; assembly: GCA_030762935.1. Classification (NCBI taxonomy): domain Eukaryota; kingdom Metazoa; phylum Arthropoda; class Insecta; order Mantodea; family Hymenopodidae; genus Hymenopus; species Hymenopus coronatus. The sequence continues at coordinate 45,606,372 of CM060891.1, read as the reverse complement.
TTAACAATTCTGCGAAACTTTTCTTTTTATGACATAGCAAATTATATGAATAGCAAAACTAAAGAAGGCTGTGTTTAATTGTATTTGGTGTCACTCTATCCTCTTCTGCATTCGTACGATAACCATTGGTGTGAGGATAGCGAGTCTTTCTTATATTCAAAAGGTCGTGAGGTCGAATCTCGGTTAAGGTGTGGGGTAATTACATCGTTACCCCGGTAAGTTTTTTTTCTTTCTTTCTTTCTTTTGCTCCCGCTTTTTTGTATCCCCAGATTGCTTTCTTATACTGAGAATAGTAATGTAACCCCGCGCTCATTTGAGCATCATTTCATTCTTTAAAGTCTTTAAAAGCAGCAAGAAACGAATTATGTGGAAATGTTTTTTTAACAAATGTGAATAGCATTTTTAACTGCATATAATACCAATGTTTTCCTATGGTGCGTTTCGTGTGCATAAAGAATATTGCAGACACCAAAGGAAGAAAGAAACAGTCGTAACCAGATAACTTTACCACATGTTCTATTGGTAGGAAAAGTGTATGAATTCTTATTTATTAACAGATAGAGTCCTCACTACTGTCAAAAATATTTTGCGTTTACTTTTTTTAAACGAGCTAGCATTCATAAATTATTACTAGAATGGGATGTAGGTTTGTGAAGAGAATTAAATTGAGTATAATTATTGTCAGGATAGGTCTGATGGAGAGATGGATTTGCACCTCTTCGTGGTAGTGATGCTGCTGCTGCAGAATAAAGTTGATTTATTTTATTTTGTATTTAACTTCGTTTCGGGTTTTATTTAGATTTTTATTATTATTATTATTATTATTATTATTATTATTGGAATAGCACCCAGTCATGTTGCATTGCAAACAGGAGACCACGTGACTTATTTTTGTTCCTCCTGCTGATCCAACACGTGACTAATGCAGGGGAGATAAAAGTCCTGTGTGTGATTTCAGTATATTTTACGACATTCTAAATAGTGTAATGAATGTTAATTAATGGTACTTCTGTTTCTCACGAGTCCAAGATGGATGTTTATCTTCTTGCTTATAGAAGGGTTTAGTGGCGTTTCAGTCTCTTCCATGCTCTTGAGTACTTCTAGCAGAATTGTGGCAAATATATTATTATTTGGGGCATAATGTTTCTTGTAAATAAGTTGTAGAATAGATGTGAAACCGAAAGAGCCATTGATCGTACACTTGAGACATTTTAACCACAAAAACACTGCAATATTTAATAAACAAATCTTGAGCCTAATTTATCGGGCTGGGTAGCTCAGTTGGTTAAGCCCTGGCTTTCTAATCTCAAGATCGCGGTACAAGCCACCTGAGCTGGCAGTGGTTTTTTAAGTGTACTTAAAAGTGACAGCCCCATGCCAATAGATTTACTGGCATGTAAAGGAACTCCTGCGGGACAAAATTCCAGCTCACAAATGGCGCTGATATCCTGAAAATTGGTTAACAAACAATTTATTTGACCTTATTTTAACAGATATTTGTAATTTTCTGTCCGGTATTATTCATAAAGCTTGATTCGCTGGTGAATAGCGCCAATGACCATTATTTTCAGGAAGTTTTAATGACCTATGTAGTTTTAAAAATGTAGAAAATGTTATTGTGCAACAAGCATTAAGCGAGTTTGTCTCGTTGGTTTTCTTCGGTCTGATTTTCTACATGTTAGGTGTTAACGCGCGTAACATTCTGGACATGCGCCACCCCATCACTAAGCCAGTACGTATATCAGAAGCTCTGGCTGTTGGCTCCCCTTACAATGGTGCACAGAAAGGGAGGTTATGATAAGTTGGTAATCCTGATGGCAGCAAGGTTATGCAATTGTACTTTCACTCTTCTGCAACACGCCATGTTCATGGACACATACATCATGATGTTAAGATAGCAAACAAAGAATGCTATAATTCTGCCGCGCAGACATGCTGCATACGCAAATATTTCGTGCCCCTGCATGCTCTTTTTCAAGGGAGGACGTTGCATTACGTCACGATGGAACAGGGCCGCCGTTAATTATTCATTTTGCCTATAAAATCAATAGAACAAAGAAAGACAAAGCGTTTGAACCCTACAGATTGTCAGGGTAACGCGATACTGTGTACCGCTTTAAGGTATCATCAATATTTAGAAGGAAATGTTTAGCAATTTTGTCTAAAAGATCCTGGGAGGATTGTTGGGTGTGTAGTGCAGTTTAACTAAAAAGTTAATATAGAACTATTCAAAATATAAATATATATTAATCACTCAATTTATTCATTCTTAATACTCCATACATGACATTAGATACATCTGATGTGTTCCATTCACACGACTTTCTCTACATCTCTGCAACAAATTAATTGTTAAAAACCTTATGCTTCTTTTTACTTTATGCTAATCGAGAAAAAATTATCCGAAATAGTGTTATTACTTGCCTCCATGCAAGTAGAAGGGAAATATGGGAGTAGCATAGGCTAAAGAAGTAGCTGGTTACTTTGTGACTGAAGTTCCTTTATTTGCATGGACAGGAGTTGACAAATTCCCATATGAGAAAAGTATAAGTTTTTTAAAGCTGAAACTAGTAACAAGGAATATCTCAAAAAGATCCACCCCACGAAAAAAATGTATATATATAAATGTTGTGTTTTAACGAACTCTGCATTTTTTGTTAAGTTTTTGTCTATCTCTTACGGTTTAGCAGTTATGCAAAACTCAGTAAAATTCATCCAGAATAAAGTAGTCTTCAGAGGCTATTCCCAGAAAATTCAAGATATACATTTTATTTGTAAATATCTTTAATATTCGATATTTTAATCAAAATCGTTAGAGCCATTTTTAAGAAAATCAAAATGTTCGAAAATATTTCCATGTTAAGGGTGGGGGGCTTTTCTTGACAATCTTCGTGTCACATCCTTGGAAGATACTGAACTTAAATACCAAGTTTGGTATTTACGGACTTTTCGTTTTTGAGCTATGCTGTCCACACACACACCCACACCTTTTTCCAAAAATGCTTTTTTTTTATTCATGGGGACCCAAAACATGTATTTCCGATGAAATCTCGGTATCGAATTTTTGGGTGGAATGTAAAACCTTCTCTATACACTATGTACATACTACGTGTAGAGAGAGTAATTAAATATATATAAAAACATTGGTTAAATTAACAAAGTAGAGTATTTACAGCCAGAGAAAATATGATCAATGTATAGACTGAGATCAGCGTTTAGATATAGGTTTTCATTTGTTCATTTAGAAATAAATGCTTCTATGTGTGAATCTATTATATACACTTATTTTTTCAGCAGTAGAGATGCTCTACAATTATAAAAAGTTGGACAACTAAATTTCTTTAAAAGTTTGTGGCAATTTGTTGAATAATATAATACAGTTACATAGTGTGCTATATTCATACAATGCTGTATAATGGTGTGTGCTGCTTAATCCATTTCTGTTTTTTTGTGTAATAGTTTTGTCTGTCTTTATTTACTTGGGATTCTCTATGTGTACGCTAAAACTTCTAAAATATAAATGCAAGGTAATGTTTTTAAGGATTTAATAATGGTTTACATGATTGATGCACTATTTTTCTTTCATGCAATTATTTTGATCTTCCTTTTCTGCATTTAAAGATTTTATTTTCCCTTTGGGCCCAATATAATGAGATTGTGAAAGTATACGAAGTACAAGTATCAAGTATCTGGGTAGTGTGGTGGTAGCGTGTCTGCCTCACATTCAACAGGTCGTGAGTTCGAATCTCGCTTAGGCTGAGATACCGATAAGTTTTTTTCGGGGTTTTCCCTTATCCTGAGAAGACGAATTTCGAGTAACTTTAAGTTCCATGGACCCCGAGAGCATTTGAGCATCATTTCTCTAATTTCATTCATCGTCCGATATGACCAATCAGGTTAAAGGGCGTCACTATCATATGACTCGTCGTTTCCCTTATATTTTTTGAGGGCAAAGCATAATTGACCCAGCTTCGAGGTCAATATCTCACGATGGGTATTCCACTGTAAATTATTCACACCTAGGAATTTAAGGCCATGTAATTGTATTTATTTTATAATTCTATGAGAGGTTGATATGAATGACCATTTATTACTGATTATTACGTGACCAATTTTCTAGTTGCATTTTACCTTGCTTTTTATTTATTTATGTATTTTATTGTTTCATTTGCATAGCTCCCTAAATGCTATGGTCATATCGGGGGCTTTTAACTTGTGAAACAATAGGCAGTAAGCTGCCATTAGCTTATTCATTTTATAACATTAAACACACACGCATTCATTCTCAGACTCTGTAGGGGATAGGGAATAATTCTGGTTAAAGAAAAATTCGCCGCTTTACCGTACTTATACGGGCGCCTACTTTCCTGCCTCTCTCTCTCTCTCTCTCTCTCTCTCTCTCTTTCTCTCTCTCTTTCTCTTTTTTCTCTCTTCCTCTTTCTCTCTTCTCTCTCCACCATTAAAGGAAGGATTAATGTCATCTGCAAATAAGGTGTTCTGACATTTTTTAAGAAATTGGGTAAGTCATTTATGTATAAATAAGACAATAGCTATCTAGCTTTGATATCGCATTCTCTTTGCACGAGTTAATGCGAAACAGAAGAATCGACTTATCACTTCAGAGTTGCATCGCTTGAAATGTAAATCTTGTGCCCAAGATCGTGGTTCAAACCCGACTGAGGGCGAGGGTGATGATTTTTTTCGGGCGTAAAAATCTTTAGCATGCTTCCTTCCTAAGGAAATTAAAACCGTTGGTCCCTGTCGTAGATTTAAGGCATGTAAAGGAACCCCACGCCTGATAAAGAGACCTCTGAGCAAAATTAAGCTGTCTTTCACGCCCAATTGTAAATGGTATGGTGAGAACCATAGTAGTTAAAGATCGTCCATACATAAAAATTCATTTCATTTTTTAAATACTGAAAATATACAGCCACCATCAGAAAACGTCCTATAAGTGCTTAATGATAGTGTTTGAGAGGGAGGGGGGGACAAAGGAAGAAAACTTGTAACACAATTTGCATTTGTTAACGAGTTTTTGCATTTTGTCATGTAAATGTCTCTCTCTTTCTCTTATTTCTTCACAGCTATAAAAATTATCTAAAATTTCACGAAAATGAAGGGGCTTCATAAGCTATTCACTGGAAATTCAGTTTTTACGTTTTATTTGTTCTACCAATAAATTAAGGATATGGCATTTTAAATAAAACCTCCAGAGCTGCTCTTGAGAGAGAGAATATAAATTGACATTTTTCTACAGGTAATTTGGTTTGTCGAAACTTCAAGAAAACCTTCCAGTTGCTACGTACTTTTAAGATCTGCTCAGTTTGGTGTGTATACGTATAGCACTGTTCTCAGATACATACGTATGAACACTTTTATATAAATTTGATTACAGGTCGACATGAATATTTGGGAAAAAAAAAAAAAAAAAAAAGTGATTCCCTTATTCCAAGCTACGTTTACTGAAAAAATGTTTCGCAATTTATTTTCTCTAACACAACTATCTCTACATATTCTACTACAAACGATTTATTCCTTATTAATCGAGATAGACTATTAATATTTTTCTCCATGACACTTATGTCATACCCATTGCCATTAAGTTGTCTAAATAAGAGTTGTTTTTGCATTTCAGTATGCATATGACGGATTCAATAGGCTGAAGCCTGTCATATTTTAAAAGCTGATCGTTATGTGATGGTTTTGTAATTCCAATCTCTGCGTGACCATAGGAAAGTAATCAATAGCGACGTATGACTTGAAAAAGGTAAAAGTGTTTGAAAGGTCAACCCAATAACAAGAAAATATCTCGGAAATTCTTAACGCCAAAAATTTTTTTAATCTTAAATTGTATACTTAACGAAAGATACTCTTTGTAACTGGTTTTTTTCCCCCTCGAAGTGCATGCGATTTCGTAGTCTGCAACATTAAGTATTGTAAAAGAAGCTCTTGTGAAAACAGTAGAAAGTGTGTAGATAAAGTTATGTTCAAGATTGTGTTTACAATGTAAAAAGGGTAAACGATATGCATTTAAGGGCTTCCCGCATGTTTTCTTTTGTATTTTCAAGATATAAATCTTTCTTTGTGCATTAAATTGCGGCTTAGTTATAATTGGAAATCTTACGCGCTAGCTGAATATGATTATTTATAATATTAGTTTTTTCTGTAATGCTACTGGTTTGAATAAAACCTGTTTTATTCAAAACTGATCTGCAAATGTTTATTTAAAGAGTGAAAGGAGAGAAAACGATAATACTCTACTTGGATAAGTAGGTAAGCGTATAGTTTGAAAACTAATGACTAATGACATTGTTTTAAGCAGAGAAAAAAATAAATATTGCCCCATTTCAAATTTTATGTTGCAGAATCTTCGAAGTTGTATCAATGTTTTATATCGAAGTTTTATAAAATATTTAGTAATCTCTTGAGAGATTATATATAATTGTCAGTTTGAACAACTTAATCTGTACCTCAAGAAACATTTGACGTAATTTTAAGCAAAATGGCTTCAATTACAGAAACTGGTAAATTTTGCGTCTCTCATAAAGACAGATAGATATTCGATGCTAGCGCTAAAACTGGTGTCTGTGCGAGTCGTGATAATTTCCTATCCTATTATAATATATTCCTCTGTATCTAAGGTCACTTTGGTGTCCGCTCTGACTATTGCTTGCGTAACGGTGAAGAAATCGTGACTGCCACTTCCGAAGTCCACGACTGGTTTCTCACATCCCCAAGTTCCCAAATATCCGTATTAAAGCAATCCGTTATAAAAATCTATGCACGATTGTAGAGAAACCGATAAATGCTGGATGTGTCTTGGTTTTCTGGAATTCATTCAATGCAACAGTCTAATATCTCAAACTATTGCTAATTAATTTAAAATGCAGGAGCGTTTTTATAGAGAATGACCACATGTTGGGTTATCATTTGTTATATCGGCTTTGACAAATCTTTGGAAAGAGGTTGGAGGGTGTAATATAGTGTATGCTTCGTTTTAATTCAATTTTTTTATACATATGTTAATAAGTCGTGGCGTACGTCATTATTTCAAAGGGATGCTTGTTGGGAATCGGTGTAAGCTATTTTGGAAGAGCTTCAGGAATTGTAATTTCATGTGATCACTTTCCTTTTTAACGTTCCCTGCCACGTATCTTGGGTAGACAGAAGTATCTTATTCCATTTAAAAATTCGCTTCGAAATATCATCGCAGCCTCGAGGTCCCTTGAAGATGCTCCAAAGCAGTTTTCACGTGACTTTCTCCACCTATTTTGCAGCAGTTTATTCTTACAAAAGCCATTCTTCTCTCTACTTTGTGCTAATCTAGATAAACGTTAGCAAACATCGTTTTATTACTTATTATTTCTAAGTAGAAAGGAAATGAGGGAATACACTAAAGCGATAATCATTTTCTTTTAAAAGCTGTGATGCAATGAAAATTCTATTCTCTTTGCATTACCAGGATGAAAAAAGCAAATGACTTCTAACGTGAGAAAAGTTTTAAATATTAAATTTTTTAAAAACAATAAGCATATCCCGGAAATGGTTAGCAGAAAAAAATACAATACATAAATATATTTAAATTTCTTAAAGAAATTACCTCTAAAATTCTAAAAATCTACTTGGCTTTGATTGTGTGTTTTTAAACTCTACATTTTTTTTGTGTATTAAAGTTTTTGTTTTTAATTTACAAGTTATTCAAATGTCATTCAAAATGAAGGGAACTTCAGGGGCTATTCCCAAGAAATTCTAGATATACATATTAAATTGTCATGCGAACAGCTTTAACATGTGGCATTTTAATCAAAATAGTTAGACATTTTTTAGAAAATAAAAAATGTAAAAAATGTTCCATGTAATGGGTAGTATGGGTTGGTGGAGTTTCTGAAAATTTCGTGTCGTACCCTTGAAAAATACTAAACTTAAATAAAAAGCTGGTGTTTAATGAAACGTTCGTTTTACACGCCGAACTTTTTCTAAAAATACTTTTTATTCAGAGGTCCTCAAAACGTGTGCTTCCGCTGAAATATCGGTATCGAATTTTAGAATGCAATATAATACCTTGTCTACTTACTATATACATTGTAATACTTGCTAGGGAAAATAATAAAAACTTAATAAACGAAAAAAAACAAAAAAAAAAAAACGTAGACCTCGTTAAAACACAATTTGTGACATTTAGCATTTCCGAAGAAAGTTGTATTGGCTTGAATTTTCCGAACTGCTGTACATTTTTTAAGTGTTGGATCACCTATTTGTTTCTCAACTAGAAAATCCTGCCTAAGAAGATATAAAATCTGACACATATCCTCAATTAAACAAGGGACCAAAAAATGAAGACAAAGCACTTCAAGAGAGAAGGGAATATGGAAGAAACAAGTTTAAATTAAAAGTGACCATAGCCGGATGTATTCATTTCAAAGATTCCATTCATCATTACCGTGGTGGGGTAAAGTTTTCTATCGTGAAACGAACAGGTATATTGTGCTGAATTCTGTTTTTATTTGTTTTCTTCCCAACCAGGGCCATGGGCACGCATCTCGCGATTTCCAATGCCTTTTCAGCTAAAATGTCCTATGCAAAATTGAGCATAAGGCGGCAATTCCATTTCGTTAATTTAGGTTCTCGAATTCTCTCTTGAAATGTTTTATGCTTGTGTTGTATGCAAATAGTTCGACTCTTGGAGCGCAAATAGGACATAATTATGGCCGTCGACGCGAATTATCCTGGTTCGATTCTTGGAGCGCGCTTACAGAGACGCTCCTTGTTGTCTGTACCTCGGCAAGAAAGGCGTGGGCGGGTTGCATTCATCACGTGCAGTCGGAAAAGTTGGCGCTGCGATGAAGGCCATAAGACGCATGCCCAGCTTAAAACTCGTGACATACCACACCGGTCTATAATTAGTTCCATCATGCTTGTCCACAAGATGTAAACAAATACATGTGATTGGTTACGAGGCACAATGTTCCAATTATATTTTTCAGCTTTTAGTGGCTGTGATGAGCGTAGGGGAGTGGCTTAAATACTCGTTTTTTTATATAGGAACACTCGTTTTTCGCTATTTTGGAAAAGAGATTTAAAGTTACAAACAGCTGTGACTATTAATAAACTACGAAACTTGTAGAATAAATCGCCACCTTGACAAATAAACGCTTACTGAAGGTCCTCCAAGGTTAAATATTGAATTCGCTTGACAACGTGGCTGACAGATTTCCGTACTAAGATGTTACATATAATGCTATTCTTAATAACCACTGGGGCTCATATGGCACGTATAGTTGATATTAAATATATATTTATTATAATCAAATGGCCTCAGCAAGATTTTTGATGTCTGAAAATCACGTATCACGGAAACTCAGTTCAGACTTTAGTTATATAAATACATCCAGGAATTTACAACACATAGCCGAGAATCTATCATTGCATTAATACATAAATAAGTTAACAGCTTCAGTAACATTCATACCATTACAGTTTCAAAAATACAAGCTTCCAATTTTTTTTTCTTAGTCGGCTTACCCTCCCCGTATGTAGGACTTATAAGCGGGTGCCTAGGGGTCAGAAGCCTATCGGGGAGCCAACGGCACGTAATCACGGAATGAAGAACCTGGAACAAGTGGTCGGCCCATAGCCGTGACATGAGCGTGATGAAGTGGATGATATGAAATGAAAGCGAAATGGATGATAGGAAATATGATGACGGAGCAATTGTTGGAATGAGTGGCGGGGAAAACCGGAGGACCCGGAGAAAACCCGCCCAGATGTCGTTTCGTCCACCACAAATCCCAAATGCGGACGCTTGGGATCGAATCCGGGCCGCCTAGGGAGGCGAGAGCCAGGTTCCAAATAAGTGTTTCAAAACAACAGTCAGGTACTTCCATGAGTAGGTATTTATTACTCATACGTAACCGTAAGAGGAAAATGCAACTCTTTTACGATATTATTTTTGAGTTTCCTGCATTCAGTGTTGATGCTTTATCTACCTGCATGTTTTACCTATTATATTGCACTTGCGCAATCATCTAACTTTTGAATAAGGACTTAGTGTTGCATAATATATAATAAAAATATTCCTAGTTGAACTTAACATTTAAATCGACCTTGAGTTTTTACTTCCTTTTTGCTTTCTCTACTGCTTCCAGCCATAAAATCGATATGAAAATGAAGTGGAAAATGCAGATTTTGAGGATATCTGAATATTTTTTAGAAAATAGTCCGCGTGCGCATGTGTGAACAGCATACCCAAACACGAAATGTCTGCTAAATACCGAACTTTGGATTTAAGTTTAGCCTCTTCGAAGAATTCGAAACGAAGATTTTGCAACAAAAAAAAATACTTAACATTTTTCTCTACAAGGTCATTATTTTCTCAAAAATGACTAGATAACGTTTTGATTAAGATATCACATGTTTTAAGATATATGCATATTTTGAGTTTTTCTTTGCGAATTGCCCGTGAATAACTTGTAGAAGTGGCAAACCGTAAGAAATGAATATCTTATTACACAAATATACATAGCGTATAGAAAAGGTACTGTATTCCACCCAAAATTCGATAAATAGATTTCTCCGGAAATACATATTTTGAGACCCCCTGAGCCAAAAAAGGATTTTTAGAAAAAGGTCAGTGTATATGTGTGTGTCTGTGGACAACATAGCTCCAAACTTGGCATTTAGCTTGTCTCCCAAGGATGCGACACGAAGACTTAAAAAAAAAATCCCCTCCACTCCCGAACTACCTTTAGCTGGAAAAGTTTTCGTTTTTTTTTATTTTCTCAAAAAATGGCTTTAACGAATTTGATTAAGGTATTGTATATTAAAGATATTTACATGACAAATAAAATGTATATCTTATTTTCTGGGAATAGCCTCAGAAGATGAATTTTGCATAATTGCTAAACCGTCAAAGATAGACAAAACTTACTACACAAAAAATGTAGAACTCGTTAAAACGCAATGTATGTCACATACATTTTTATTATTTATTTATTTTGAGCTGACCGTTTCTGAGATATTCCTTGTCATTGTTTTTAGCTTTAAAATGTTTATACTTTTCTCATACGGGAATTTTTCAATTCCTGGCCAAACAAACAAAGGAATTTAAATCGCATAGCAACCAGTTTTTAAGAGATTTTAATATCGTTTTAGCCTATGTAACTTCCTGTTTCCCTTGTACACACATGGAAGCAAGTAATAGGACTATTTTTGCCAATTTTATATCTGTTAGTATGAAACTTTTTAACAATAATTTGTGACATGTTTAGAGAAAGTCATGTGAATGGAACGCTTTCTTTTAAGTTGCTATTCGTTTTTCTGGTGGTCTTGCAAGAAACATGGGGTTTCAAAGCCATCACTAGGTTGTGTTTGTACGTACCGAAATTACTAATGAAAAGTTATCTCTCACTAAAAATGTAGAAGTAGAAGAATAAACTTTTTTTAAGAATCGTTTAAAGAAGGATGAGTAAAAGTCATGTGAATGTAACCTTCAGCTATATTTGTTAACATTTACTTGCTATTTAATTAATGCAGTAACAAGGTATGGTTACAAGTTGGTATTGATCCTTTTAAGGTCAACAACCAGGTTTGGAAATCGATCTTCCCCTAGCGTCCAAGGTTAATGTTGTGATCTTGCAGCTGGAACCACAGTGCTCAACAGCTGTTAGTAAAATTTTAATTATATTTTCTCGTAAGTACTGCTACTATTATCATCGAAAACAATAGTGTGCTGTACACATGCGTTAAGTGCATTGAGAATCTCGGACTTTCGACTAAAACCTCTTGCATATGATCAAACATGTTTTTCAATTCAGGAGTTCACAAGAAAAATTGTCAATTGTTGAAAAAATGTTTAACAGCATTGGACAAGGTTTGACAAGACCTGGCAACATGACGTTGCCATAAAATTGTATATATTTACATGCTGTCCTTTTGCCAAATTGAACCCCTTTAGAACACATTGATGCTAATTTATCACGTGTAAAGTTATTTACTATTTACGTCACCGCTCGACAATTTGCAATATAATATTGTTTCTTGCATAATTATGTAGCACTTTCACGTGTAACATCAGATCGCCCACATCATCAGCTTACGAATGCAGTGGAATACGATAAGTTGATAAGTTAACTGCACTATATCAAATTATTGTACACTCTGGAAATCTACCGGACAGTTTCTTCCTGCGCCGCGTTTTCGTTTTGTGGTGGTCCACCGATTCCACAAGGTCAGATTTTGTCAAACTAAACTCTTGTACACGATCAATTTTTTTTATTTATTTTTTTTTTTTGAAATTCAGTGCTTTACAAAACTTTCAAGAGTTGTGAGAGCGTCACAGATTTTCTTGTCAAATTGCTTGCAATTATTTTAAAGTCTTTCAATGTCTTCAAAGTAAATAAAATGACTTGAGCCAATGAAAAAATACGCCAAGAAATCTGCAACAAAATTGCTACTACTTAGGCAAGGGTGAGCTGATTAGGCTTTAATTTTACGAAAGCTGGACACGTACATATGTACCTTATGGGCTTCGTGGATCAAGGTGAAATTGGGTGTTATTTATGGATACTCTTTTAACTTCTGTGGTTCTCAGCGTCCCATTCTATATTGGTCGTAAAATAACACCTTAATTTTGCTCAGATGCCTCTTTATTATACTTGAGGCTCTACGACACGGTACCAACGGTACTTTCCTTCCGAAGGAAACCATTCTCAGGAATTTCACGCCCGAAAAAAATTCATCGCCCTCCGCTGGGTTTGAACCCGCGATATTTGGAACCAGAGACTAGCATGTTACCCCAGACATGAACGACGACACAAGGTGTTGAAGACGCGGCACATGATGAAACTGCAAGGCAGATTTTCAGAGCATACAAATTCAATGAATATAGTGCAGTTAATCTTATCAATCCGCATGGTTTCGTGATCTGATGTTATACGCAATTGTGCCATATAATTACTATTCATTTGCAAACTTTTATACTGCGATGCTAACAATTTAATACTTTGCACGTTTAAAATATCAGTGTGTTCTGAAGCGATTTAGTTTGGCAAAAAAAAAAAATAAAAATAAAATAAAATTAAATAGCATTTATGACACGTCAAGCCCTGCCAGGTCTTGTCAAACCTTGTTCAATATTATCAAATATTTTTCAACATTTGACGAAGTGTTTTTTTTAAACCTTTGAATTGAACAATAAGTTTGACTATGTACAAGGGGCTTAATCAGTTAGCGTAGATATCCCCTGCCCAGGTAACAATTGTTTATTTTTCGCTTTCAAACATTTTGCAGATTTCGTGACGCACTTGTAAATATTTGCATTGGTCAAAGCCATCAAATCTTGGACGCTAAGAGCATGTTCTTATTTGCTTTCAAGACTATTCAAATAATTTAAAAGTATTGGAAGTAAGTTGCTTCCATAACATTTAAGATGTTTTATTTGCCAAGTAAATATCTTAGAATGTTAATCAAAATCGCCATTTTGAGAAAATCAGATATAACGATATGCTTTTCATGTAAAGAATATTTGGGAGGGGGGGTTTCTTGGAAGTTCTTCGCATTGAAGTAAGACGCCGAGCTGAGATACCAAGTTTGGTATTGAGCCGACTTTTTGCTTTTGGGCCATGTTGTAATTATGATAAATCGTAAATTAATTTAAGACAAAGAAAATAATTCTGTAATATTCTTTAAATATTTTATATTAAATGTTTAACCTTTGTTAAAAATGTAGATTTTAAATGATGAAATTGTAATAACATGCCGAATAAATTACTTAAACAAAAAAAAAAAAAAAAATAGCACTCATTCTTCTTCTAAAAATCTTTATTTTTTCTCGGATTTACAGAGTCTCTAAACGTGTGTGTGTGTGTGTGTGTGTGAGTGTGATCTCGGTATCGAATTTTTCGGTGAAATGCAGTACTTTTTTCTCTATCAGTATTAGAGAAATTAGCCACTCAACTAACCGAGCCTTTATAATATTTATCAATATTTGTATCGCCTTCTTTCTAATCTTGCAAATAATTGAAGTGTACATGAATTAGAACTACGTTTAAATAGCGAAATTCTTTGTTCAGAGGAATGCTTTTAAGATAACCACGTTTTACTGATTTTAAGTTTCATTTCTTTGTTGTGAAATAATTACTTGTAATGTCTGCATGGAAAGAAAAATGTATGACTAAGAATAATAACTAAATATTAGTGTATTTGATTATATTAATAATATGTGCTGAGAAAAACAGCTGGAAATATATTGTATGCTCGTTTAAAAATGAAGATATTAGAGATATGTCCTGTCTGCGACATCATAGAAGGAAAAACGAATAGGATGAACATATAATATCCAGAATATCTGAGGGGAAAAAAAAAAAAAAATAGTACGGATAGCAAGAGTAAACATCCCAGAAGGAAAAGAAGTTTTCGACGCTAAAACGAAATGGATTTCTTGCTTGCGTTAATATTATTCTCATTTTACCACTACAGGATACAACCAAAAGCATAAAGACAAAAATAACGTATGTAAGCCAAGGTTCTTACAGCTTGCCCAAGCCGGGTTTTGTCGTACTTGAATGGGAGTAATAACTGCTCTGACTGAATTAATCTGCGACAGACTTGCTTGTTAAAAAGATCTACTATAGTGCTAAACTGAAAAAAGACCTGGTAGTGAGATCGTTGGTTTATGAAGAGAACCCAGAGAAAGAGCACATTTTGAGGTTGAAACTGTCGTTGTAGTTTGCTCGCAGCTCCCGCTGTTATATTCACTAAGTAGCATTGATATGTGATAAAGAATGCTTGTCACTGTTACAAAGTGAGCACTTTTGTTCTGTGAGAGATATGTTTAATTATTTTAATGGCATATGCGTTATTTACGAGATAGAATTGTGCACAAATATTGGTCATAGTTTGCAGTAACATATACAACTGCTCTTTATAAATTCTCTTTGGAAACAGTTCTCCCCCCCCCCCCCGTTTGTGTATTTACTCGCCTTTGTGACATTTCTGCCACAGGGTTGCGAAACAATAGTTGTTTAACGAAGAAAAGGTTTAAAATAAATGTCATTAATGCAGAAAATGACAAAAGCAATGGCAAACAGCGTTTAACTAATAATTTAATAATTCACGATGTTGGTAGCGAATATCCACTGAGTTTGTTATTTTACAGTATCAAAATAAAGCCAAGTTCTGCTAAAAATTTGGAGTGTAACAGTTACAGGCTTACACACACGCTTTGATACATTTTTAGAAAAAGAACCTGTGTGTGTGGAAAGCATAGCTCAACAAGAAAAGACCATTAAAAACCAAATTTCATTTTATAGTATCTTCCAAGGATGTGACACGAAGATTTTCAAGACAATCCCCCCACCCCAAACTACTCTTTACGTGGAACATGTTTTGAAAAATTTGCCTTTCTCAAAAATGGCTAACGATTTTGATTAAAATCCCGTATATTAAAAATATGTTCATGATGAAGAAAATGTATATTTTGAATTTTCTGGTAGTAGCCAGTGAAGTCCTCTTCATTCTGGATGAGTTTTGCATAACTGGCAAACCGTAAGAGATGGACAATAACTTACTCCACAAAAAATACATATGTAATATATATATAACATTATGTCTTATACATGTGTTTTGTAGAGTTACCCGTTTCGAGATATTCTTGTTATTGATTTCAATTTTAAGCTACTTAATCGTTTCTCAAACGGGAGGTCATCTTTCGTTCCACCTCTCTTTAGTTTTACTCCTAGCCGTGCAAAGCGCCCCGATTTTGAATTGTTTTACTTAGCGGCCAGTTTCTTAAAATATTTGACTATCATTTTAGCCTTCTAATTAGAATGAACTAATACAACCATTTCTGTTAATGTTTATCTCGATTACTATGATGCACATAAAGGAATAATCTTTTGTAACAATAGTTTGTAAAGAAAGTCGTGTAAATGAACTCCACTTCATGTTAAGGTGGGTGATGGTTGAGTGTCTGGCCTTTTTGAAGGAGCATTATAATAGCAGCAGCAACAACAATAATAATAATAATAATAATGTACCTAACCCTAGATTACATTTTTGTCAATCTTTCAGAGACCTACAATGCTTGGAAGTACTTTCTTTGTTATTATTTAACGTCCTCTAACCTGGTAGGTCATATCGGACAGAAAAGGGTGAAATGATGCTCAAATTAGTTCTGGGCCCATGGAGCTTAAACTTATTCTCGGCATTCGTCTTCTCAGAAGAAGAGAAACCCTCCGGAAACAAAAACTTATACGGGTAAGTCTCCATAACCGAGATTCGAACTCAGGACCTCTTGTAGTGAGGGAGGTACGTTAACCCTACACTACAGATGCCGGCGGAAATACATTTAAATGCCAGTAGCTATTTATGTATCAGATGTGCAAAGTAAGAATTTAAAGCTTTTGTGTATGTTAGTCTTTTATAGTAAAGGGCTCTCCAAATTATATGGGCAATTTAAAGTTATGCATTAGGTATTCAAAACCAGTTTTAGAGTGTCTATAAATTAAGTAAACGATATGAGCTATAACCTTAGTGTATTCGCTAGTTTGTTACTCTGTCGTATAAAGTTGTTAACAAAATAAATTATATAGTTAATTACACATTAAAACTGTGATTTTATGTAATTGTTACCTGTGCGTATATCATGTTTTCAGCTACATACGAATACCGATGTCTTTTGTAAGCAACGACACATGGAACATTTTAGTTATGAAAGGCTTTGTGTAAATTTGTAAAATATGTGATAATCGATACTCCCCAAGAAATTTTAATCCGCGTTAGAAGCAACTGAATTTGCTAACTCTACCAAGCCAATAGCTTTAATAAGATTTTTGTAGTCCAAAAAGTTATAAGGTGAGTTACGTGACTGAAGTCTCAAAAAATACATTTTATTTAAAAAAAAAACTGAATAGAATGATATATTATTGGTTTTGATGTGTATGGTATAAGAATTTGAATGGTCATTTAATGGTTAAAGCTTGCCATGCTTCCACTTTAAATAATTGTTTTCTTTGTTGTATATACAGTTTCTTTAAAAGTAATGGGCCAGTCGTAGTAAAGCTTTGCAGAACATGTAAATATAATGCCTGCTTATTTTTCCCTTTATGCACAAATGAGTAATCTGTTTATAATTTACAATACGTATATACATTAGTGAATATAATGTATATAATAAAATGTATTTTTCTTCAGTAAAATTGTTTCATGAATTGTACTTTTTCTGAAAGTTTTAATAAAACTATCAGATTCATCTCGATCAGATAAAAGAATTCAATGCTCAAGAGAGTGTACAAATTTCAAAAGTTGAATCATTAATAGTTTCTCCAAAAACTGAGAATAAAGTTCTAATAAAAAAATCTGATGTGTACGATCTCATGACTTTCTCTGACCATTATCGTTTAGTAGTAGCTATAAAAACATTCTTACCAATTCTTACTTATTTTTATGTAATTAATTTTAATTGAGATTTTACAGAAATAGCACATTGCACATTTAGTTATCAGATGCAAAGAGAATAACGATAGTCAAATGTTTAGAAAAGTGACACTGTTTATACTAAATTATTTTATTTGTTAACGATGCTGTCAAAAGCATGAATATCAGCAGGTGTGCCGGAATTTCATCCCGCAGTACTTTACGTGCCAATAAATCTGCTCACAAGAGGCTGTCTCTGTAAAGCACAATTAAAAATAATCGGTTTGGCTGGGTTTGAACCCGCGACATTGGGCTAAGAATGCCAGCTTCTAATCAACTGAGCCAGCCAGATCAATGCTGACCTTAAAATTCCATATTCTTTGCATACAATCGTGAGAAACAACTGAAAATCCATAGGATGTTAAAAGAATTACACGAGTACATTTGTTGTTAACGACGCTTCAGAATATATCAGCGCCGCCAGTGAACCGGAATTTCGTCCCGCAGGTGTCGTTTTGCCAATAAATCAATTGACATGGCGCTGTCACTTTTAAGCACACTTAAAAACCATCGGTGTAGGCCGAGTTTGAACCTGCCTTTAAAAGAGGGAAAGGTGTATCTAATAAGGATGTCTCGGAAATAGCGTACGTCACAAAAAAGGTTGTTATGAATAAATTCCTGTTTTAAAGATTCTGCGTTTTTATGGAATGTTTACCACTTATACAGGGGTCTTAGGATTTATTCGGCGTTTGGCGCCTGTCGTTTCCCCGCACACGAGTCAGTACGAGGTAGCGTTTTATCACGCATTGTTTCTTGCTGAGGACTAATGAACGATGAGTAGGAGGATGGATGTGACCTTAGTGAGCCCGCGCACTTTCTGAGGTGAAAATTGTAGGATTAAGGTTCGAATTACTACAACATTTACTGTATTCACTCGATTGGACCGCCAGTGATTTTTTCATTATTGTTTCCAAACTTGAAAAAGTGGCTCTGCGGAAAACGATTCACGTCTAACGAAGAGGTCATCTCCCAAACAGATGCATATTTTGAGGGCCTTCCGAAATCCTAATTTTTGGAAGGCTTAAAACAATTGGAGAAACGCTAGGAAAAGTGTATTGATCTAAAAGGAGATTTATGTTGAAAAATGAATTTGTTTTCCTATCTTTTTCTCTTTTTCTAAGGACTTGGTGAACGCCACTCGTACTAGGAGGGTAGTAATAAGTACTTTTCTGCTAATGTTTATCTGGATTTGCATAAAGTAGATAGAAGAATAAGCTTTTTAACAACAATAACTTGTTACAGAGAATAGAGAAAGTCATGTGAATGGAACATATTAGATATTTTTTAAAGTCCTTTCGAATTTGTGTTTTCTTACGATTGCATGCATTGAACTAAATGTGTACTGTAGCTATTTTTGTAAAGATTTATCTCAAAGTGAGGTAGAAAGTAATATAAACTTTCGCAAAAATAGTTTAAGAGAAATTCATGTCCATGTAATACATAAGATTTTTATTTGGAATATTGTTGAACATTATTCAGTTATATAGATAATCACGGACAAATGATACTGTGAAACGAAATTTTTAATGCGTTGTCGGTAATACTGCAAAATATACCTATGATTAAAAATCTGTTCAACCACTTCAGAATTATTTCCAAAGGGTCACCATTACCAGACTCAAAAGTGTTTGATGGACATGGAATACAAATCAGGAGAGAGCGAATTTCAGAATTGCAGTTTTGCCGTTTGATGTTTAGATTAATTTGGGAAAGCCAATGCCACTATTAATAATAAAATTAATTTAAAACCAGTGAGATACACCTGCTTTTGAATGCATCGAATGTAACAAATTAGAAATGTAACATTCATACGGCTTTCTGTACTCATTACCTCTTCATGAACTGATATATGAAAAGCTCATTTTTCTATCCACTTGTGCAGCAAAATGTTACGCTTCGTTGCCATGCATGTATACAAAAGTCGTCACTTTGAAATGTTACATGTTTGTAGCCCTACAGATATACACGCAGTTATAAAAACGAGACTCTACTATCTCTTTTTAGTTCCTCTACTGCTACAAAATAAGTGCGGATAGAATATTTTACCCAAAAATTCGTTACAAAGTTTTCAATGGAAATTTTGAAGTTCCTAAATTCAAACATACCACATTTTTAGTATGTATGTGTTTGCGTGCGTGTCCGAGCGTGTGTCTGTGAACAGCAGAACTAAAAATGAAAATTATGAAACTTGTTCAGCATCTATCAAAAGAATGGAGGGATAATTGTAATTAAATCAACTCTATCAGTAATATCTTTATTGGTGCTTTACAAAAATTTTCAAGAAAATATACCCGCTTCAAACTATCCTGTACACGGAAAAATGTTCAAAAATAGCTCTTGACGATTTTGTTTAAAACATGAATATATACAGGGTTTTCAGATTTATTCAGCCTTTGCCGCCAGTCATTTGCGTATGTTGTCAATTCTAGGTAGCGAGTTTATCACGCATTGCCTCTTACAGAGGACTAGTGAACAATGAGTAGAAGGGGATGGATGTGACCATAGTGAAATGGGACTTGTATCTTACCTTTGCAATAATTACTTTTGGAACATTCGCTTGCATCTCATAAACTCGCAATCGCAGCATTTATGCTGATAGGTAACATATTCTACCAGTTCAGAAGTAGCACTCAGCCATGCACATTCTGTGATCAGTGGTCACTTCCTTCTAGCGTGAAAAGAACGCACAAAATGTCTTAATGAAACACAATTTGCACCGCCCATTACATCAACCTGTTTACGAAGTTGGCAATGTGTGCTCTCCAAAGTTCATTTCCGCACCTCCCCTTTGAGACAAGGGGCTCGCTGAACTAAAGTCGAAGAGATCCACAGTGATCCCTGACAATTGCCTTACTTCGTGGCCGCTCCGTCACCCTGTTGCTACTTCGTCCCGTCCACAGCTGCAGCACCAAACCTCTCAGTCGCTGAGCAGCAGTTCTTCTCGTAAATCATCTTCATCGTCAACTTCATCTTCGATCTTCGTCTTCTAAAGTCGCGGTTACTGTCATCATTGCTTACACTTACAATTACACTGGGATTAGTCGGCGCCAACTGAAACTGCATTGAGGAATGTTTGTTGCATCTTGCAACGTAATATGAATCTATTGGCAGAAAGGCAGACACACTTATCAGCTGAGACAGAGCGCTGGCCGTCAGGGATCACTATGGATCACATCGAGTTTAAAAATGACGTCGTGCATCTAAATCCACTGGTTCTAAAGACTGAATAAATCTGATGATGCGGTCACCTCCCCCCCCCATACACACACACACATATGCGCACACTACTGGAGATTGCCTCTGAAGTCGTTTTCATTCTGTATTACTTTTGCATAACTGATAAATTGTTGTACAATGATTTGGAAGATTTTCAAAGTTTAGTCCTCCCATTTTTGTTACCCCATACAAATGTAATTTTATACAGCCATTCCTTAAAATCCCCTGATATTCACGCAAACGAAATTAATTAGGCCGCCTGTCTCTCATCAAAAGGAGCCCGGGTTTGATTCAGAGGATCTATGTGGATTTGTGGTGGAGAACGGGGCATCTGAGCGGGTTTTCTCGGAATTCTCCGGTTTTCCCGCTATTTATATCGCCACCTGATACATAATAATTTTTCTTTTCATCCAATTCAGAATTTCATATCACCTTCCTCATGTTTACCAGGCATCGAACTGATCACCAATCCTGGCTACTCTCTCTCTCTGATGAATAAAGGCGACCCGCTCACGTATCTGCTGATGAGGAAGAGGGGATAAAACGAAGGCCGCTCAGGCCAGTTCCTTACGGCGGATTTTATAATTCTTCTTTTCACCATTTCAAATCATCTTTCTCGCTCTTACCAGGCATAGGACTGATCACCAATCCTGGCTACTCCTGATCTAGAATATAAGCTAACCCCTCACGTCTCCGTTGATAAGGAAGAAGGGGTAAAACGAAGGTCGTTCAGGCCAGTTCTTTACTGGCGGGTTTTAACATGAAATAGTCCCGTTGATTTCTGCAACTCTTTTAACACACATGGGGCAGTTGGGTCACCTGGTATACTCTGGCGCTGAAACATCCATCGGTCGAAATAATCGAGTAGCCTTTGTACTTTCTCTTTGTTCCATAGTTATTTATAAATTAAAAGTGCATATTTTACACATAACATAGCGATGTAGAACCGTTAGCTTTAAGATTTGTTACTCCTAGACCACTAGGTTAATCTTTTTGGAAAAGCCATAGCCTGCAACGTTGGAAAAAATGGAAAAATATCACATTCTCTTTCAATACAATTATTTGAATATTTTGCTAGCGAATTTGATTACACTATAAGTACAAAGGAAATAAGTGAAATGCCATGTGGCGATTATTAAAATATTTTGGCACTGATATCTCAAGGCATATCGTATCGTTATTTACAAATTAAATGATCTTATTATGCTGTGTCTTAATTTATGAATCGTGACCATCTACATTTATATTGCTTGGTATTAAATATCCGCTGTATTTATATAATTTTATATGCATATTCTGTGGACTACTACTACTTTATACTCCATGACATTCTCAGTTAAAAGTGAAGGCCTTCGTCAAAAGCATGCATTTTTATAATCCAATGAGTTAGTTTTCAAATACAAGGGCTTTATAAATAGTTTTTTTTTTAATCCTTAAATAATTTATGCAATAAAATCAGGTGTTTTACAGGTCCATGTCTTTTAGAACGAATTGGGGTTTTCAATGATGAAAGAATTCTCAAAAATGTAGAATGTTTTTAGATTACGTGCTCTGTATACACACATTTTCTGTCTATATTAAGATAATCAGTGTTATTATTTCCTTTAGCTCCTAAGTGGTGCATAGGGCATCGTTACGATGTTTCCGTGATTTGAATTTGTAGTTTTTTAAGTTTGCCTCTATGCGCCATGGTGATGAGGGTTCAGCTTGTCGCCCATAGATGGCACTGTAGGACGAAATCACGACTTGCGGACGCCAAATGGCGGGATTTTGCCCAGGAACTTTCTTCTTTCAAGGTATGGGGGTTCTTTTACGTGCAACTAAACATTACACGGAACCACCGGCTTTACTTCCCTACTGAAAGAAGCTTTTCTAAGGATTCTGGAATTTATAAAATTCACAGTATGTAAGACATTTTGTTGAAATTTATAACATTCATTAGAATTACAGTTGTATGTTCCAATATTCTGAGTTGCATAGTTATTTAAATAATAAATTTTATGCTCTAAATACGCTGTTCTATAAAAGTGTTATACAGGAACCATTTTAAAAACATTATAAAATGATAACTTTACAGTAAATAAGTAAAATAGATTTATTAATCATATGTTTATATTAATCTTTAATTATTACAGACATTTATTAGATTTGTATTTTCCAAAGGTATTTTTCAGAGGTTGCTTATTTATTTCTCAAAATTGGAACATTAATTGAAGAAAAAAAAAACACGGTTATTCTCTTTAAAATACTTTTGAAATGCAGTACAAAAGCTATAAAGATAGTAGTTGGACAATTAGCTGAATCTTGTGAATCTTTTGAGTATGTAAAAAGTTGGGGTGGGAGAATTGGGAGAAGCTATGGTTTAAAGTTGGGTGTATGTATTAATAAACATACGCCTCTCCATTATAGTTTCAGTTAACTGGTAGCTAAAGTATCCAAATTAGAAGAAAAAAATATTATTTTAATAACGTTTTCAATTATTATTTTATTTACAGACATATGCAATATAATATATATTACAATTTTTGGTCAGATTTCAGATGTACCAATTAAGTTCCATCACGCCATGTATATTGGGCGTATATTGGACCGCCTTTACAGTGGTTTCTTGATCAGGAAAATTCTAGTTCGCAAATTCACCACTAGATGCACGAGATTAACTCATCGTCCATAGATGACACAAGAGGGCAAAATCACGGCTTGCTTATTTGAAACTTGGCGAATAAGACCAGGGACCTTTTCTTTCGAGGTCTGGGGCCTTAATAAACATATGGGACCAACGGCTTTACTTACCTCCTGAAGGAAGTCATGGTAAGGTTTTTTTTTTTTTTTTTTATCTCCGAACAAATCCATCACCCTCCACTGTGTTTGAACCGCAACCTAGGATATTAGAAGTAACATCATCTTCACCGCGGGTTGTGACTCAGATAAAGAAAGTAACATGCGTTTTCTGTGTTCAGTGGACCTCTAAATTCCTGTTTAGAAATATCTACATTAATATTTTATGGGAAGTGTACAGTTTCTTGAAAATGTTTAAACACAAAACAAAGCTGCAATAATTAGGAGAGTCAGGCCTGGGGTAAAACCTTATCGGAATCTTCTGCGGTTCAGCTTACAAGGCGGAGGAAGTACGCCGAGGAATTGCAAGGCAGGGAACAATAATGATAAAGACTTGGGGTCAGCCACAAAGGGCAGGTGTGGCAGCTGCAAACTTTTGTTTATTGTGTGCGAATTTAAATACCACTGCATTACCCATATGGCAAGCAGAGCAGGTGTGTGGCTTTTACACTTTCCCGTGGTTTTAAGTTTCCTTACGTGAGAATATCCCTTTCGAGAGAAAAGCTGCTCATTCGCTCTGAAGTCCTTGAATAAGCGTGAACATTTCCATCATTTTGCTTTCTATAATATTATTTATTTTTGCTTTGCTATTATAGGTAATACGACGAGGCATTTAGTCTAGACTTTCAGCCAGTCGCATCTAATATATACAATGTCATTCCCATATACAATTTGATTAGCCCAGTTGGTTAGGCGCTGGCCTTCGGAACTCAAGGTCGCGGGTTCAAATCCGGCCCATACCGATGGCTTCTAAGTGTTAGAATATTTATTGTTATGTTAAAGAACTTCTTTTCATACAACATGTGATTAGGAGTCACAATGTACTCGGGGTGCAATTTAATATATTGGGCACAATGATATCATTATGCTTTATTTAAATGTGATTTGGTTGAACAAATAGAAACTCAAACCAACATGTAAGCATTAGCACTTCCGTTCTTTAAACTAAAAATCACCCCCTTGAGGTGAGAAATTAAAATTAAACCCCAACCTTCAAATCGGGAATTGAGAGAACCTGTGTCAACAGATCTTTTGATACACTGCAGTGAACGTTCGCCTGTTGGAAAGCTGAAATCGCCGGTGTATCCCTCGCAGTATTGATAGATTCCCCAGTTGCAGCGTAAATAGAATGAATATCCGATAATTCAGCATATGTAAAGTCATTCATTGTATAAAGAAAAGTTTGCGACTGAATCGGTCCCTCCATTCCTCGTGAGTCACGTGAGAATGCAGGTCAGCGGTGTGCGAGTTATACTAAACATAGGAGCTGACAGTTGCTTAATGTATGATGGTCGGCTGATATGTCCGGATCCTCACACAGATATGGCGCCACTAGGCTAGTTAGACGGTAGCACTGAATAGTTTGACTCTAGACTAGCTTGTGTCCATAGTTTCAGGTCAATAGCTTGTTTAGTTTTCGAATGACAGCATTTTAAACAGACAACTTGAGAGTTTTCACGAAAATGGAGGATTTGGAAAAAACGAGCGATGATTAAATACTTCCATTTGAAAGGCTTAACGCCTAAAGAAATCAAGGAGGAAATGGACAGCACATTGAAAGACTGCCCCTTCAGATGATTAAAAGGTGGGTTGCAGCGTTTAAAATGTGACGTACGAGCGCTAGTGATGAGCCTCGCTCTGGACACTCTGTAGAAGTGACACTCCAGAGATCATTCAAAAAATTCATCGTTTAGTACTGGAAAACCGCAGATTAAAGTTGTTTGAGATAGCAGAGGCTGTAACCATATCAAAAGAAGTGTAGGTAATATTTTAAATAATGTTTATGGCTTTCACAAGGCCTGTGCAAGAAGGGTACCGCGTTTGTTGACACCTGGGCAAAAGTTGCAAAGAAAAACTTTCTGTTAAGAATATGGAGCTCTACCGTAAAAATCCCAGTGAATTTTTGAAACGGCCTATTACCATGGATGGAACTTGGATGCATCACTACACTCAGAGAGTAAATCACAGTAAAAACAGTGGATTGCGCCAGGTGAACCAACTCCAAAAAAAGCAAAGTCAATTTTGTCACCTAACAAGCTTATGGCGAGTGTTTTCTGGATGCACAGGGAATTATGTTTTTGATTACTTGGAAAAGGGTATCACTGGTGACTACTACGCAAGCTTACTATAACGTTTGAGTGATGAGGTGAAAAGAAAAAGATCTCATATGGAAAAAAAAAAAAAAAAAATCTTGTCTCATCACGACAATTCTCCGGCCCATCACTTAGTCATTACAATGGGAACAATGTGCTTATTAAAGTTGGGAATTGCTTGGACATCCACCCTATTCGCCAGATCTAGCACCAAGTGACTACCACCTGTTCCCAAACTTAAAAAAAAAATCTTGGAGACCTTGATAAATCGCACTACAGAGATGGTTTAATTAAATTAGAACACCAATATGACAAATGTATTACCCTTTCTGGAGACTATGTTGAGAAATGAAGCAAAAACAATTTTTTTAAATGCTGTTTTCAATGAGAGTCAAGGGACTTATCAGCCGAACCTCGTATGTAAACACAAGAAAGACATAACGTAGGACCATGGAAAATAACACCCTGAAATCTATGCTTCATTTATGACGATGCTTTTAGTAAGCGGACAAAATGAGATACTCGTGCGTAAAACGCATTATTATCTATTAAACATCAAAGTATTTGCACCTTTTTACCTCCCACTCTGTATAAGTTGGGGTAGGCAGTATGTATATTTGACGCAGTTTTGTGGTGTTCGGTTTGACATCTGATGTTGCAAGTTTATATTAAGCCAAGCCGGGTTAAAAGATGCTTTAGAACAGTCATGCCATTTAGTGACTCTCGATATCAGTCCCGGTGCATTTTAACTGCGGACTAAACACGATATCCTAACTGCGTACCCGCGATGTATACCAGACTTCCAAGTTGCGTAGATATGCCTTTGAGAATCATATTGTATATTGAGATATCAGAGTTGTGTATCGCACTTCTTTTTTTTTTAACACTTAAGCACTCTGAGTGGCCACCAAGCCCTCTACAAGGCAGGTGTTATTAAAATGTGTAACTGAATGTTGTAAAATTTATGTAAAGGTTTATTTTCAATGGTGTATTGTTACCTCAAATTTTTATGCTACGGCTTTGATGTACTGTACTGCTACTTATTTCGCCAATACGTGAATTAGAATATTTTTACTGTAGAAATTCCTCTTTGTTCACCGCTTCGTCTGCTGTTAGTCAAATTCACACTTCAGTTTTATGTAAGCGGTGGTTTGTAATTCACTGATGACTTCCAATAATTGAAATAGGTGCAGGTGCGAATGATAGAATATACCGCTCAGCTTCGAATAGAAATTTTCGCACACATTCGTTGTTCATGTCAGAGAAGAGGAGAATTCTATCCATAGTGATGGTGGAAATTTACGTTCCATAATATCTTGTCTGCAACTGATACGAGTGTGTTTACAGCTCGCCGTGTATCCGCAACTCTGATATTTATTACAGGGCCTCCAATAGAACCATCCCTGGCTAGTTTACAGTTGCCAATCATTTACTTTCTCTTTCCAACTTCGTTGGGATGGTCGGATTCTGAAGAGTCTTAGTATGTAGAATACATGCTCCTTGAATGGTAGGCAAAGCAAAGAACGAAAGCAGTACGTTAAAGCGCATATCTCTGCCAGTGACAGCTGCTTTGGCAGCTTACAAATTACTTTTTTTTAGCAGCTCCTTATCAGCGTTTTCAAGATTTATGTCAAAATATCTCAAATCTCGAACTAATCATTTGACTATACGAACTGAACAACGATATTAACTGCCTCTTTGCTGCCTTTTGTATAGCTGTAGGCTACTACATAAGTATCTCTTTCTGCTCGTGCGGCTTGATACATACAAATAAAGTTGATATTCCGTAGGTCATGTGCTGGATTTTGTCGTGCAGTTATTTTTATTTTTTAAAAGATGAAATATAGAATCATCAAGGACTCGATTTTGATGTTAACAATTACTGCCGCTTACTTTTCTTTTTATTTATAGTTGCATTTAAACCTCGCGTTTAACTCCAATCATCGTAACGCGACCTTTGGAATATATTTCCTATCGATATTGGCATCAACTCCTATACATTATTATTATTATTATTATTATTATTATTAGTAGTAGTAGTAGTAGTTTAACGTCCTTTGACGTGGTAGGTCATATCGGACGATGAATGACATCGGTGAAATGAAGCTCAAATGAGCCCGTGGTCCATGGAGCTTAAAGTTACATGACATTCTTCTTCTCAGGATAAGGGAAACCCCGGAAAAGCCCGTATTCGGGTAACTCACTCTAGCTGAGATTCGTACTCGGGACCTCGTGAATGTCAGGCAGGTATAAACTAACACTACAGAAGCGGGCTCGTGCACAGTTGTCGTTGGATTTTGGTTCTCTGGGTTCATTAGAATGCACAGATATTCATAGCTCCAAACTATGGGGATAGAAAAATTCCCACCTTTAGCCGGAATCGAATCCGTGACCCCTCCCACAGCTATCAGGTGCGGAGCCAGCGCACCATTTTCTTGTTAAGGTTCACTGTAGTTGGTAAGCTGAGGATTGCTGTGAGGTAACATGGTGAACATTTATAACGTGGTTTAGCAATATAGGTAAAAATATCCTGATAGACGCCAACCATACTCTCTCCACTTTCCGGGCCAGCCATAAGCGTTTGCAAGAGTATGGCATCTTCAGTGTAAATAGGGGTGATGTGAGTGCTAGACGAGCTCAGTGCGCAGTGCACTGTTTGAGGAAAATGTCCTCCAGAGAAGAGGTGTATGTACGAGCAACACCCGCGCTGTGACACGTGCACTGGAGACTAATCACGTTAGCGTGTGTGGAAAGCCATACACCAAGAACTTCATCCCTTTCAACGTTTGACGGGGGGCCGCGCCGTGGCCGAGTGGTTAGATCACTCGACTCTCACCTAGATGGCCCGGGTCCGGTGCTCCATCTTCATTCCATGTATCACCAGTGTCATCGCCTGCGGTGCCACAAGTTGTAAAAGCGAGCGTTAAACATTACAAAAAAAAAAAAAAAAAAAAAAAAACCGCCTGAAGGGCCTCGTGTGCAATTTTGTGACTGGACTGTGGTGCAGCAGCCAGAGTTCTTTTCGACTCTGACGAAGCCGGGTTCAGAGATAGACTAGCTTTAAACTTAAAAACACACACGAAGGACTACGTCGATTCACAGTGTTGTGGAGAAGTCGACAACAGATGTTTCCCATAAGCATATAGGTTGAAATTACTTAAATTCGTGTCCAGATGTTCCTCTTCTTTGGTTAATTGGGTATGTTTATTTTCATTTGTTGCAGAATAGTTAATTAGCGTTTTTAGAAGATGTGCTTCTGCAGTTGTGATCCCACATTTAAGTGTGCTTAAAAGCGACAGCCCCAACTCGGTAGATTTATTGGCATGTTAAAGAACTCCTGCGGGACAAAATTCTGGCACACCGGTGGCGTCGATATCCTGACAACATTAACGAACGCTTTTTTTTCCGCACATGCTACGTTTAATGCATATACAACGCGCAGCTCCTCCCCATTGCTCCCTGTCTATATATGAGAAAACATCTGAAACCAAACCCTTACTGCTCGATGGATCGAAGGGGAGTCCATCTAGCGTTGGACACCGCACTGTTGGGACCTCAGTCCTATTGATTTCTTTCTCTAGGGTAACCTCTTACCTAAACATCCATCAACTCTAAGGTGTTAATTACTCGAATAAACCATGTTTTTATAGCCTTGCCCCGATAACATGTATCGTTCATTTCCTCTGATTGGTTAACGAATGGCGATGCAACTAAAAGCAAAGTCGAGGCGATGAAAGCGATATAGACGCATTCTCGTTCAGAAGCAGGTGCTTTCGCCATCCTGAGAGGCAGTTTAAAACGAAGGTTCTTCCTATAATAAACCGCTACAGATGAATTAACTCTAGTACATAGTATATTTCATTAATACGGCTATGTAACTGTAAATTTGTCTTTTCTTTTTGAATAATATACAGGATCTTCTATATAAAACCTGGCCGCTCGCACAGGGGTTCATTTCTGCGTAGCGCGACGTCTCACAGCCGGCCATGTCAGTACTTGTTCTTCGCTTCTTAAAGCTGCATTGCTGTCGACCGTCTGCAGGTAAACAAACTCGGTACCGATTCTACACATTTAGATTGACACGGTTTAGCTTGACCACTGTAATATTTCATATTTCAGTTCATTTGTTTTTCTTAATTTTCTCCAATATGTGGCGAGCGTTCCAGATATTGCCAGTGTAATGTTTCTTTTGCCATCACTTTACGTCTTCACAATATTTGTTACGCTGAACCAGTTGTCTGACATTTATCACAAAATCGTGAATTGAAATTCTGAAAGGAGGCAATTATGCAGGAAACTTCACAGTGAATTTTATTCTTCACGAACGATCCCGACGAGCCCATTCGTAATTAAAATAGCATTTACATACAAATATACGTTGTTCTAAAGATAGCTGCCTTCCTATCTTCGCAAATGAAAGTGGACCACTGACGCTGACCACGTGTTAGCTAAAGGGCAGAGAGGCTGTCGTGTGTTGGTGAACGGGGAAACCAGCAGGCATTGCTCTGACGCACACCTTGCGAACGGTCAGGTTTACACCGAAGATCGTGTATAAAGGTAGATTGTGAGGTTAATAAGGAATTATTTTCTATCGCTCAGTAGTCTATTTCACGACAGCAACCAATGAGAAGTTGACTAGTGCAAGTGACAGTTAAGGGTTACGGGACAAAGTTATAAGGACTAGAGTTCAGTTGCAGCCTGTAATATTATTCAACATAACCAAGAATATTTTGACCGAGTACGGCTTTAGTTCTTATGCTGTTGTCAGCTTTACTGTATCGCCACGGATGTTTTCCTCCCTCCCTCATTGTTTCACCCTTTAAACCATTCACGCTATTAAGTGCACCATAAACATATAGCATTAAATATGAGCAAACTAGAGGTTATAATTAGATACGTTAATATGTTAAGTTTTAATATATAAATTGATTATATAGATTATAAATATATTTTTTTTCCTTCTCAAAAAGAAAATAAATACGAAATTCGAAAAGAAATTACCTCTTCCTACTCGAAAACTAAACCGATAACAATCGCGCTAGAGAAAAATGCTCATAAACTCGTTTCTCTCTCTCTCTCTCTCTCTCTCTCTCTCTCTCTCTCTCTCTCTCTCTCTCTCTCTCTCCCTCCCCCTCCCTCCAGCTTTTCTGTTTTTAACAGGAATATATATAATTATTATTATTATTATTATTATTATATATACACATGCCCAAGGCTGAAATCGGACCCACGGCTACTATCCACAAGGACGCAGCACCAAAGTCAAATGCTCTAGCGACCATGGTCACGACGACCGACATCGCCTGTTATTGTGTATTATAGTTTGGCACCTGTAGTAGCCAATGAGTACTGCGCTTTAAGGCCATAACTTCGAAGTTCGAACAGAATAGCCAATTACCACCTAACTTCAAGCTTTATGTTTCATCTAGTTCGAAGAATCTGTTTCAGGAGTCCGATTTATTGTTTAAATGGCTTAAGTGTTTTTCCTTTCTCTACTTAGGTATTGCATTCCACCCAAATATTCGATTCATTGGAAATTAACGTTTTAGTATCCCCTGTATGAAAATAAAATTCTGATGTGTTCCATTCACATGACTTTCTCTGCCTCTTTTGCAAACAAAAGTATTCTTACAGGAGATTATTCGTTTATCTACATCATGCAAATAGAGGTAAACATTAACGATATGGTCTTATTTGTTACTTCCATGTAAGTAGAAGAGAAATGAAGGAATACACACGGCTAAAGCGATAGTCCAATCCTTTCAAAGACAGTCGATATTTGAAACAATTGAAATTCTATCTCTTTGCATGCCCAGGAGTGAAACGAAAGAGATGGAAATGAATGGCGACTTTCCATTTGAGAAAAGTTTATACATTTTAAAATTGAAACCAATATCATGGAATATCTTGAAAACGGTTAGCTCTATGAAAATTTTTAGAGCCATTTTTTTAGAAAAATCTACTGAACTTAAGTACCATGTTTGATATCTAACCGACTTTGTTTTTGAGTTATACTGATCCCCCCCCTCCGACACACACGCACACAAGGAACCTTTTCTAATTTTTTTATTCAGCGAACGTTAAAACGTGGAACACGTCAGATTTGCCCCCCCCCAAGTTTTGTGCATTGAATTTATGCGTACGTGCTGCAATTCGTGTTTTGTTTCGTGCGTACAGACGGAGGAATAGATAAAGCGCCGATTGATCAATAGGTATCCCGCAGCTATAAGGTCTTTACATCTCTCTAACATATTTTTACAACTCTATTTTTATTTTCTGCTGCGAAGAGTTGATAAAATACTAAGCGCTTTATCAATGGAACATTTGTAATACTTTTACTTGATCAGTTTAATTCGATTTTTTTTTTTTTTTTTTTTTTTTTATAAGACTCAAAAAAGCAGGTCGTGAAATATTGGATACTACAAAGAGAGCTCTGATGCTTATTGGACAGTTGAATAGCGTGGCTGTACCTGCGTGATGAAACATTAAGACCGTTTTCTGAGAATTGATTTTTACCACCACTGTCAAAACATGGCTTAAGTAAAAAATTGTAGTTCTATTCAACTTTCTGGCATGAAACTTTTATACTCAATACCCCGTTTCGACATCAAGGTCTCCAGAATGTTGGCAGACTAATGAATTATTCTGGTACATCAACACCGGCTTCTGAGTGCGGTCACTGACCAGTTACTAATAAGGTCCAAGAACGGTGTTCGTTTGCAAATTTATCGCTTAATGTTTCTGTTGAAATAGTTTTAGACTACACAGTAATAACTCTGAAAGATATAAAAAAAACGTGAGCTCTCTGGAATTAGACGTAAGCTCGACATGAAATATGTTTGGCCGATGGTGGATATTCATTCGGAAGTGATAAATACTCCCGGTGAGGTTGTTCTTTATAAACATAGCATTAAAGACCTGTTACGGTGCTCTCGAGTTTTTCCATCAGTTAACATTTAAATATTCTTTACATAATTATTATTCTATTCCAAGTTTTCTATCCAATTCATTGAAATCACAAAATAATGCGTAGATACTATTTCAAATTGCACTATCTATTGTTTGTCATTTGTATTCCCCCATGGGTACATGCCCAAACAAGTGAAAATGACAGTATAAATCATTGTTTTTTGAAAGAGTGGGATGAAGAATCATGCAGGCTCAAAATATTCATTCCTGGGGACAAAGTTAGGCTTCTACCTGGAAACAACTTAACGCCTAAAACGTGTATATTGAAGTTATTTTATTCAAATTAAGAATTTAACTCGAAAGTTTTTCTTCCGCAAATTTGTGAGTATTTTTACTTTCTCTATACTCACTATGTACATAGTGAATAGAGAATGTATTGCACTCCACCAAAAAATTCGATACCGAGATTTCACCGGAAATATATGTTTTAGGGTCCCCTGTAACCAAAAAAAGCATTTTCACAAAAAGGTCCGTTTGTCCGTGTGTGCGTGTGTGTGTGTGTGTGTGTGTGTGTGTGTGTGTGTGTGTGTGTCCGTGTGTCTGTGAACACGATAACTCAAAAACGAAAAGTCGCTAAAATACCAAACTGGGTATTTAAGTTTAGTATCTTCCAGGGATGCGACACGAAGATTTTGAGAAAAATTCCCCCACCCCCAACTACCCTTTACATGGAACTTTTTTCGAAAATTTTGATTTTCTCAAAAATGGCTCTAACGATTTTGATTAAAATTTCGTATATTAAAGATATTTATCTGACAAATAAAATGTATATCTTGAATTTTCTGGGAATAGCCTCTGAAGACTACTTTATTCTGGATGAATTTTTCATAACTACTAAAGCGTAAGAGATGGATAAAAACTTAACACACCAAAAATGTAGAGCACGTTAAAACACACAATTTATGTTATACACATTTTTTTCGTGGAGTTGATCGTTTTTGAGATATTCCTTTTTCTTGGTTTCAGTTTTGAAAAACTTATACTTTCTCATACAGGAATTTGTCAACTCCTGTCCATACAAACAAAGGAACATCAGTCACATAGCAACCAGCTTTTGGCTTTCACTTTAACCTGTGGTACTGCCTTATTTCGCTTCTACTTACAAAGAGGCAAGTAATAAAACTATTTCTCCTAATCTTTTCTGATTTGCATAAAGTAAATAGAAGTATAAGCTTTTTAAGAATAATTTGTTGCAGAGGTATAGAGAAAGTTATGTGAAGGTACACATCAGATTTTTTACTTTCTCCATACGCACTATGTACATAGTGTATAGAGAAAGTATTGCACTCCACCAAAAATTCGATACAGAGATTTCACCGGAAATATGTTTTAGGGTCTCCAATACCCAAAAAAAGCATTTTCTTAAAAAGGTCCGTGTGTGTATGTGTGTGTGTGTGTGTATGTCCGTGTGTCTGTGAACACGATAACTCAAAAACGAAAAGTCGCTAAAATACCAAACTTGGTATTTAAGTTTAGTATCTTCCAGGGATGCGACACGAAGATTTTGAGAAAAATTCCCCCACCCCCAACTACCCTTTACATGGAACTTTTTTCGAAAATTTTGATTTCTCAAAAATGGCTCTAACGATTTTGATTAAAATTTCGTATATTAAAGATATTTATCTGACAAATGAAATGTATATCTTGCATTTTCTGGGAATAGCCTCTGAAGACTACTTTATTCTGGATGAATTTTTCATAACTACTAAACCGTAAGAGATGGACAAAAACTTACTACACAAACAATGTAGAGCACTTTAAAACCCACAATTTATGTTATATACATTTTTTTCGTGGAGTTCGTCGTTTTTGTGACATTCCTTATTTTTGGTTTCTGCTATGAAAAACGTATACTTTTCTCATACAGAAACTTGTCAACTCCTATCCATATAAACAAAGGAATTTCATTGACATAGCAACCAGCTTTTGACTATCACTTTAACCTACGGATGTCCCTTATTTTGCTTCTACTTACAAGGAAGCGAGTAATAAGATTATTTCTGCTACTTTTTTCTGATTAGCATAAAGTAAATAGAAGTATAAGCTTTTTAAGAATTATTTGCTGCAGGGATATGGAGAAAGTCATGTGAATGGTACACATCAGATTTTTTGTTTTGTTTTCTTTTGTACTTTCTCTACAACATACTATATACATAATAGGTAGAGAAGGAATTGCATTCCACCCCAAAAAATCTGACGTGTTCTATTCACATGACTTTCTCTAGATGTTCCACAAATAACTTTTTTTACAAAAGATTGTTCTTTTATCTCTATCATGTTAATCGAGATAAAATTACCAGAGGCGTCCTTATTACTTGCGTCTTTTTAGTTGAAGGGAAATAAGGGAGTGCACTAGGCTAAAGCGATAGTCAACCTTTTAAAAGCTGGTCCCTGTGTTGAACAATTGAAATTCGGTTCTCTTTGCTCGCTAGGGGTAACAAAAAAGATACGAAAAGAAAGATGTCTTCCCATTTGAGGAAAGTTTAAGTTGCTTAAAACTGAAACCAATGAATGACTCGGACTATTTCGAAAGCGGCTAATTCCACAAAAAATGTATATAACATAAATTATGTGTTTTAACGAGATCTACATGTTCTGTGCAGTAAGTTTTTGTCTTATCTCTTACGATTTAACAGTTATACAAAATTTATACAAAAGTCATCGAGAATGAAGACTTCTTCAGAGGCTATTCCCAGAAAATTCAAGATATATATTTCGTTTGTCAAGAAAATATCTTAAAAATATGGCATTTTAATCAAAATCATTAGATCTTTTTTTGAGAAAGCCAACATTTTCGAAAAATGTTCCATATAAAGGGTAGTTGGGGATTTCTTGAAAATCTCCTCTACTCATTCGGAAGTGTTTTAACGCCACAACATATATGACGAAAATTATGAACTTTAACGAGAACTACTTTTATCTTTTGTGCACATAGCTAGAGAAGGAACTGCATTCCACCCAAAAATTCCATCGAAAATATGTTTTCAGGTCCCCTGGACAAAAAAAAATGTGTCTGTGAACAGCACAGCTCAAAAACGAAAATACCGTTAAATACCTAACTTGGTATTTAAGTTTAGTATCTTCCAAGGAAGCAACAAGAAAATCCTCCACCTTAAACTATCGTTTCCATGCGTACTTTCTTTTTAATCTTGTTTTTCTCAAAATGACCCTAACATATTAAAAATATTTACATGACAAATAAGATGTATATCTTAAATTTTCGGGCAATAACTTCTGAATCTGATTACTTTTTGCATAACTAATAAATCGTAAGAGATAGACAAGAAATAACTACTCATTTCTTTCTTTTTTCTGAGTTAAACATTTCCGAGATGTTCCTTGCTTTCAGTTTTAAATTACTTAAATTTGTCGTACGGGAAGTCATATTTTATTATATTTCTCTTTTGTTTTACTACTGGCTATGCAAATAGAACCGAACAGGATGCAAGCAATAAGATTATTTCTGCTAATGTTTATATCGATATGTAGATAGATTCTTTTGTAAGAATAACTTGCAGAACAGGTAGAGAAAGTCCTGTGAATGGAGTACATCAGATTTGTAAAGTAAGATGTTGTGAATCTTTTACGATTTACCAGTTCTGCAAACGTCATGAAGAGGACTTCACGGTCTCTTGCTAGAAAATTCAGTATACACCTCGTATTTATCGCACAAATATCTTAAAACACATGCAATTTTAATAGCATTGTTTTAGCCATTTTAAAGGTGGAAAACGCTACACGTGTTTCTATAAAAGGGTATTTTGTGTTGGGACATTTTATTGAAAAGCGTGCCGAGATTAAATACTAAGTTTCGTATTCATCTGACTTATCATGTTTTAAGTTACGTCTTTCAGAGACTATGCGTACACACACAACCGAATATTTTTATAAACCGGTGTTTGGGGAGGGGGTGGGGTCTTCAAATTATTTCCGGTAATACCTCGACATCAAAGTTTTGGATAGAGTACTATTTGCTGAATAGTAAGTGCGTAGTAAAGAAAGTAAAATAAAATAACTATAGTATATAATAAGTAATGTGCAGTATTTCTGGTATCACCTTCATCAGTTTTGTTCAGAAGAAATATGTGTATCATGAATGTTGAACTTCACTCTAAACCTGCAGGTACAAGTAAGTTGGTAAATAATACTCTTCTCCTCCTGTTAATATATGCACAACTCTTGGCGGAAGGTTGTTTCATACAATTTTCATGAGCGTCGTGCTATCGCAGCGCATATACTTTACATAGGATACGAACAGTTAATTAAACGTTAGTAAAACACTTAATTTAGGGAGGCACCAAGTCACAAGACAAAGTGTAGAGTGAAGTTGTTTTTTTTTCTTTTCTCTACTCCAATAGCTTCGAGAAGCTGATTGGTAAATACAACACTAGTATGTTCAAGGAAATAAATGGCTGCTTCCGATCAAGTGGTAGTTCTGGCTTTCTTGCTCGATTCCCTGCTGAAGAATTTGCTTTAACCAGGGCCATTTCTCCGCAGAGACAAATCGTGAAAGGGAATGTGTTTCATATAAAACAATAAAACTAAAGTTCAAAGAAACTAAGAAGCTCTTCACAATGAAAATTAATCATTTAACATAACAACGCATAACTTGAAATGATGCATCTGTGAAATTTGGAAAGTCAACAGTAAGATATCTTGTTGAAATATATACCAGTTATACACAGTAACAGTGATATTTTTGCCTTGTTTCAAAATAATTCCAGCTTACATCATTATTTCAATAAAAAAGTTTCTCTTAATTCGTTCTAGTAAAACTGAACCACTATGCATTTTAAAAACTACTCGCATAAAAAATCAAAATTTGCAGTAAAAGTGTTTACAAATAGTCTGTCTATATCTTTTTTTATGTTAACCCTAATTCTTGTAGAAATTTTTTACTTTTCGTACTCTCCAAAACTCTTGATTTTCAAAATGTAATAGTGATTATATTATTTTTCAAAATTTGAGTATTATTTCGGAAAGCTATATGACAATTTTAATGTTTTTAAGAGGCAGTATATGATTTTGAAACAAATTAGTAAAAAACTACATCGTGTGGAGTATAGAAAAAGTGCTAGAAAAAGTTTGGGGGAAAACGAGGTTTAAAGTTGGACGTGCTTATTAATACGCATATACATATACATTTATAGTTTCAGTAAATTGGTAGTTAGTGACAAAATCGATATATTTTCTTAAATTTAGGATTCCATATAATATTATGAGAAAACAATTTTTATTTTTCAAAATTATGGTCAAATTACACGGATGCATCACCTTGCGATAATGAAATATCGGTATTAAACTTGCTTTTTCTGTATAACTATAATATTTACAAAAATGAACATTTGTACACGAGAAATACATATATCACTATGATATTTCTGAAGTAAAATATAAATATTAATATACTTTTGTAATATTCAAAATGACGACCGTTTCCCCCGCTAGCGCTTTTCTTCAATTCTGATATTTTTAAAACTATTTAAATTTTTTCATCTTATTGTTAGAGCTCATAATTACAATATAATTTATTTTCAGCACTATTTATAATATGTGTAATTTAGTGATGAGTACAATGTATTAACTTTTGGAAACAAATTACGGAATTTTTGTTTTTTTATCATTAAAATATTCAACAAAGAGATACAATAATGTATGATCTTGTAGATATAACTAACACAAACACACACAACGTTTCAGAGAAATATGTTTAGTAATTTTT
Source organism: Hymenopus coronatus (assembly GCA_030762935.1). Taxonomy (NCBI): domain Eukaryota; kingdom Metazoa; phylum Arthropoda; class Insecta; order Mantodea; family Hymenopodidae; genus Hymenopus; species Hymenopus coronatus. Next base: position 45,568,062 of record CM060891.1, on the reverse strand, counting down.
GACTTATCGGGAAAACGGATCTTTCGCGAAATGAGCATCAAAGATTTGCTGAAATATACGTGGGGCACTCCTCTCAGATGCTCATGCCATGATGCAGCATTTTCCCTGTTAGATGATAACTCGAAAATCATACAAAATATTTAAATAATATTTTCAGGAAAATATTCCGAAAAATGTTGTGATAACAGTAAAACTAGTTTGAACATTTAGTTTTTTGAAAATCTTATGCTGTATCTGCCCCTTTGCTCAATGTGTTGTAATCCGCAAATAGATATAAGCTGCAGCTAGTCTTGACAGAGCACACGAAAAAGAGGTTTTACCGGCTAGTATTGGGCAATCCGAATGAAACCTATCGAATTACTCGATAGTTGCCAACAATCGGTGGTTTCCGTCAGCATTCGACATTTCGTACTTATCAAGCTTTAAAGCGATAGTAGTTTTTCATTGTTTGTTCTACGTTTTAGAAATATACTTGTTTAGCTACTTCTAGCACAACGAATATCACATTTTCCCATGCGAGTAAATTTTTTGTCAGTATGCAGATAACGCTCCCAGCTGATGAGAGATATTCAAACCATCGCCAATCGACAGGTACAGTAGTAAACATACACATGCGCCTGTGTATGTGTGTTAGCGCGCGGGAGAAATTATCAAAAGCCAAGAGGTTTTTTTTTTTATTTCATTAGAATGTGCTAAAAATTCCACTGCCATAGCCGGGATTTTAACCGAGTTCTACTGCTCTCCGTGCGGTTGCTTTAACCATTGAGGTACCATGGAAATATGCTAGTAGGACATTAAATTCTGCAACTGATTTGAATTTTTGCGTGGTTGACTTTTTAAATTAAAGGTGACTAAACAGCTGAAACAATAAAGGAATAAAAAAAAAATGGAATATCTGATTTTCCTTTCCTGGAGAAGTGGTCTAATCCATTATCTAGGAGCAGTGATAGAAGTTGAAAGGGGGGGGGAGTGGGTGAGTGTGTGTAAGAAAGAAAGAGAGCAGCAAAGTTTAAAAACGAAAAGTCGCAAAACTATTAAACTTTGTATAAAGTCCACCATGTTTTAAAGATTCTACATGATTATCTAATCTCATAATATTCAATCTATATCATAATATCGTGAAGCTACCCCGTCCCAAAGTACTCTTTACACGGAAAATGATTCATTATTATTATTATTATTTGTTTTTTTTTTTTTTTATAATCCTCTATTTTGATGAAAATATTACATGCAACATATAGTGTAACATTGTGTATCCTGTTAAACCCTGCTTATTCTTCTTTTTCTTCTTATTATTATTATTATTATTATTTGTAAGTAACAGCGAAACCGTAAGGCTTAATAAAGGATTATTAAAATACAGTTTATGTTACTCCTTTTCTTAGTGAAACATTGCATCACATATGTTCCTCACATCTTCAAAAGGTCGTGAGTTCGAATCTCGCTTAGGGTGAGTTACCCGGGTAAGTTTTTTTCGGGGGTTTCCCTTATTCTGAGAAGAAATTGTCGAGTAACTTTAAGCTCCATTGACCCCGAGATCATATGAGCATAATTTCACCAATTTCATTCATCGACCGATATGACCAACCAGGTTAAAGGACATTAACCTACAAAAAGCAAATAAAAAAAGTTTACGTTTATGAACTAAAAAGCTTGGTTCCCTCATGATTGGATTGCAACTGGTGGACGTTGCAATCAGGTGTTCAGTTGATGCTCTGGACAGCCAGAGTTAAGCGAAAGCAGGTGTTTCCTATAATCGCGTAATGAAGTATGTTCTCTGCCAACAATACTTTGGACTTGTGGCGGAAATGGCATTCGGTGTTTGTTTATTTTCTCCAAAGCCGGCCTATGTAGCAGGAAGTTAGCGACAAATTGTCTCCAGATGTTGGCAACACGCATTCGTCTATATACCTGTGACACCAGCTCCCTCTGCTTTTCCTTTCTTGGCAACCGATCCTTATTTGTAACAGGTTCCAAGAGATTTCAAGTTCAATCTAATATCAGTATACATTCTTACTGACGTCTGTAAGATTGCAGGCTCTCTCCTAGCCTCTTAGCATCAAGTACTCCTTCAATTCACTCTTATTACTCCTATGATCATTTCTACAAAGTTTCTTGTTGCCTTATCTTTTTCTTTTGCTTTCTTTACTGTTTATTAAATAGAGGAACAATTCGATATCGAGATTTCATGGAAATTATTAATTTTGGGATACTTTGAATCTAAAATAGCATTTTTAGAAAAAAAAATTGCTGTAAACGTTTGTGAACAGCATAATTCAAAAACGAAATATGGGATGGATACCAGACTTAGTCATAGGTTGCGATACGAAAAATTTCGAGAAAATCCCCCAACCTCAAAGTAGTCTTTACATAAAATATTTATTTTATTATTTAATAAAAAAGGGCTCGTGACGATTATGATTAAAATATTATATGTTTAAGCTATTTTACCCGAGAAATAAAAAATATATATCCTATTTTTTTAAAAAATAAACTTTTCCGAATAAACTTTGTATTACATGTAAACTGTAACAAATAGGCATATGCATAACATATATAAAATATAGATTTCCTTAAAACATATATGTGAAGTACATTTTTTGTGGTATTAACGATTTCCGAAGTATTTTTGTTATAGGTTTTACCTCTGTTATATAATCAGTAAAGTAGAGGAGTCACAAAGTTCGATAGGTATCGAAATATATTTTACGGATATTGGTCTCAAAAAGGAAATGGTGGATAAATGCCAAACTTTGTACTTTAGTTCAGTAGGTTGCCAAAATTACTCCTGCAAGGAGGCATTTTCGAAATGTTAATATTCCCAAAAATAGTCCTTATAAATTTTAATTGAAATCCGTATGTTTAAAATGTTACATGCCAAAATGCATCTCTTAGATTTTCTGCGAGTAACCTGTGAATTTTGATGCAATTAGTTTAATTTAAGAGATGCATAAAAATGTATTAAAAGAAAATATGGATATCTGTAAAATTTGAAATGTATTTAAAATAACTCTTGTGGCATCAGTTACTGCCAGGTATTTGTGATTTTTGGTTTAAATTTATTAATGGTTTGTTGTTCACTTTGTCACCTACCTGTAATAAGATAAGATGAATTATTTTACTCCACTAAAATTTCGGTGTCAAAATGTCACCGGAAATACATTTTGAACACGACTTTGATTAAAATGCCACATACATAAAATATTTACATGAAAAATAAAATGTATACATATATTGAACTTTTCTGGGAATAAGCTGTGAAGACCTTTTCGTTCAGAAGGAATTTCATATTACCTCTTACAATGGTATGAATAATGAAAATGTAGATCTGTATAAAACACGCAATTCATCTCTTCATTCGCATATGGGAGGACTTGCAACCTCCTCCATGACTTACAAGCCAGCGCCTGGTGTAGATGCCTAAGACAGGCGAACCGTGGATCAGAGAGAACGGCTAATATGGGTGATTAATGCTTAGCGCGATACCTGTTACGACATTGGGGAAGATGACACGAAATATGCTGGAAAGGTGATTATGGAACAAGTGATGGTGTGAATGTCCTGAAGAACCCGAGAAAACCCGCCCAGGCACCGCTTTGTGCAACATACATCCGATATGCAGTCCTCTGAGATGAACCTGGTCCGCTTTGGTTAGAGGCGAGCGGTCTAGGCAACAGTTTAACTAGTCTAGTTGCAGTTTCTCTCAACATTTTTATAGCACGAGCTACTTCCGAGATACTTATCCGTTATTAATAGATCAAATGCTATATAGTTGTGCCATTCCTTGTAAGACCTATCTATAATCAATTGCTTATCGCGATTACATATTGCGATTACATTTGACTATCTCTATTCCCTTTGAATCTATACAATGTGTATTGTAGTTATTTTTGCAAAAATTTGTTGGATTAAAATGAAGTATATAGAAAAATAAGCTTTCGTAAGAATTGTTTGTAAAACGTTAGACGGTAGGGAAAATCGTGTGAATGCAACAGTAGTTAATATAGAGCGGTTCTGGCGCATTGGCAAGTGAGCATACACAGGAAAGATAGGGAATACAAGGCCGGTGTATACCCTAGCGTGAGCGTACATGGTAAAGATAGGGAATTCAAGGAGGAGGGGGGGGGACCCAAACCTAGGTTCAGTGTATTAGGGGTATTTGCCAGTCCTTGAGGGTGCTTTTCCAAGGCCGTCTGCATTGTTTTTTTCAGTTCCGTTTATGGTGTTTCCTAGAATTTCGACATGTTGAACGATTGTTCCGTATTGCGAGTGAATTGTTTGAGTGTTTCTTTTATTATTTTGCAGTGTTTGTTCGGCTTTTTGAGTACTTACAGACCATTTATAAGTCCTTTCTACGTTTTTCGGGTGCTAGGACAGCCTTTCATACCATTTGGATGGTGTTTAGGTCTGTAGGTCGGCTAGTTCAGGGTTCTTATCACACATTTTTTAGCTCTTTTTCAACTGATGTTACGTCATTTTGTGGGTATTTAGGACTCTATAGCTAGTCTTTTAGGCTTTTTCCAAACGTTTTTGCACATATTTTACAGTAGTTTCAATGCTTTTTAACACTTGTATAAGCCTTTTAGTATGTTTTAGTGTTATTTTTTGAGTGATTGTAGGGCTTTCACATTCATTTTTCAGGTTTTTTTAATGGTGATTTGTATCGTTGTCAATGTTGTTTAGCATACTTTTTAATGTCATGCCATGCCATTTGGGGATTAGGTCAGTGTACTGATGAGACATTTTAGATATTTTCCATACATCTCGAATCGTTTTGTTGGTACATAGGACTATGAAATAGATATTTTGACCCCTTTCTGGCGTATTACTAATATTTAACAGTATTTTACGGTGTTTTTAATGTTTTTAGCGCTTTTATAGACATTTTACGCATTTTGAATCTATTTAGCAGAATTTTGTAATGTTTTGTAGTGCTTTCTGTCACCCTACAGATCATTTACGATTTTGAGATATTCAGAACTACAGGGCAGTGTTAAACCCTTACGCTATAGGTATTTCAACTCACTTTGAATGCATTTTTGGAAGCTTTTTAAGAACTTTATAACGATGACGAAGGTGTACTACAGATATTTTTATACGTTTAGGAGCACTTTAAACGTATTTAAGACAATGTCCATTTCATGCAGTTTTCTTACGTCTGGTGGTGATTTGCTACATTTTGTGACGGTTTATGCCATTTTTAATGTTATGCTTTTGTTGTTGTTGTTTTTCACTAATTGATGTCACCGTTTCAGTGTTTCAGTCATTTTCACACTACTTTACTATGTTTTATAGAACTTTCATATGTTCCAGGATGATCTGAACGCTTTTTATAGACTATCTAGTATTTTATAGTTTTGTTATACTTTTCCATAGTTTGTACCCTTTAAGATCATTTCTGTATTCTGTTACAGTTTTTCTTTGCAGTCCTTTAAGACTCATATCATATATCTTTATCGCATGTTCAGATGATAACTTGTGAAGCGAGGGGATACATTTATATGGTTTACAGTCTTTCATAGGTTGTAAATTTACCGCCTGCGGTGCCATTAGTAGTTAAAGCGGGCGTTAAACACTACCAAAAAAAATAGGTTGTAAATCTCCATAACCTAACTTTTCGTTTTTTCAATTTTTTATTTACATGATGTCGCTCTTCCTATGATGTCGCTAGAAGAATGACCTAAGCTTTTGTTGCTGAAGTATTAACAGTATAGTGAACATTATGATTTTTCATGTTTTATTCGTCTGTTGTTGTTTTTGCCTTTATTGAAGATGTTTCTTCTCTAGGATAATGATATCGACATCTATTGTTGTTTCTGTTGAAGCGTTGAGCATATTTTCTTACTCATTTTGGTATTTTTAGTTTTTATATAAATATATCTAGCATGTGAGGTTAGGCGTCTCTCCTCTTTTATCTGGGCTTGAGACCAGCATTAGAACATTTATTCCAATGGCAGAGTTCCCGCCGACCCTCATTCTTATTCTTCTGTGCTTGCGTCTTTTACTAGATGCATGGGAGCGTTTGCAGTGTAAACTTCAATTTTCTTCCTTCGTTACAGATGATGAGCAATGCATGTAGTATTCTCTCATGATACGTTCACAATTTTGTAGTGACCATAAGCATAGGTTGATATTCCATCATCAGCAATCACTCTTTTATCATCATGGGGTGATAGAGCGATTTTGTTGACTTTTACAGAAGAAACGTTATGCTGTTGTGACATGATCAAATTCATAGGAGTTCTTATTATCTCGCTGTTTTTAAGGCAGTCTACATAACTATCGAATGTGATGTACTACTTAATATCGCTTCGTTTTATACCTTTAATCTTTTTGATCATTCCTCCATCAATATCAAGAGCATACATCTTAGGTCTCAGTCCGACAAAGCGTTGGATGATTTTTCCATTAGCTTCATCTTTAAACTTTCCCAACACTTTTTTGTTCTGTGTGGAGTGGCATATGTGGCTTACAGGGTAATCAGATGTATCCGAATGTTCAAGAAATTGCATTTTGTCCTGGTATATGTCGGCTGTTGTAACTCGATGAATGAAGGAGTCTGTATCCATGTACATAAGCTTCAGGTTTTCAGTCCCATAATACGGCAATAGCACATCATATTGGTATGAATACATGAGGGTTTTTGATATGTCCAGTACGCTCATTCCGATGTATATTGGCTTGTTGAATATAATCTGTCGTGAGGCCATATGAACAGCTGCTAGGGTAGGTCCATATATACTTCTATCGATGAATGTCGGCTTAGCAATAAGTTTTTCCAATGCTTTCACGTTTGTCACAAGGCGTATGTCCATGCGATTTCGTATATTCTCCATGGTTTTTCGAAACATAGCATTGTTGAAGAGTTTGTACAGATCCTTTTCAAAGTCATTACTAGCCTGTTGCCTCAGCTTGTTATTAAATGCTATGTAAGGTTTTAACCAGCACGATTGTTGAAATTGTAGCGCTCGATGGATTTTTGTCAGTCGTAGTCCATGTGAGAGTGCCTGTTTTAACGCCATGTAATGTACAACATACTTCTTCCTGCTATCAAGGTGAGCAATTAGTTTCTTTACACTTGAATTCTTTGGTTTAGGACACTCAGGTAGTAATGGCAAATCATTGTGTAGATCGTGAAGCTCAGTAGGGTAAGCCACATCAACTTCGAATATGTATCCAAGAGGATCATCTTCTTTTAGTGTTTCTATATTAATACTGTCGGTAGAAATCCATTGAAATCCTCCATAAGGCAGTGGATGCTGCATAGCCCATCCATATTGGTTATTTGCGTCTTCGTATGTAATAAATTGAGTTGGTTTATTAGGATCAAACTCCTCCATGTAAGTGTTGTTAGCCTGGGCGTACCGATGAGACACCTGGCGTAGTCCTCCTCTTATTCCTGATTCTACCATGAGAAGCTGCTCATAATCCATTAATAATTCTAGTTCAATTTCGGTATACAGAAGCATAGCGTCCCAGGTTAGTCCTGGAGATGTAAAGTAATGTGCAGGATCAACTTTATGAGTATTCAATGTTTGCTCTCTGAAGGCTTCAAAAGCATCTGCGAGTAGCAGAACATCTGAGGTTAAGTAGAGATCACTGTATTCCCCCAAATTTCGGATATTAAACTGATCCCATACATTTTTAGCATGTTCGTAGTCTTGATCATTGATTTCTTCTTCATCTAGTCTATTGTAGAACGCTTCCTTTGGAGGCAAGCATGTTTCTTTTAAAACATGCCATGATGTAATGTAACCATATGGAAATACTCCTTTGCGAGTCACCAAACCAATCTTCTCTTCTCCAAAGTATTTGCATGTCTCAGGAAACGTTGTTAGGGTTTTTGTTAGTTTATCCAAACTTGAATTGAGGAAACGGCATGTATCCACAAACCGAAACTTAATATCTCCAACATGCTTAGAGAATGAAATATACTTTTCTTCTGAGCACGGAATCACCTCCACTCTTTCACTTGTACAGCCTAACTGTTTAACGATGAAATGAGAATCATATCCGCTTAAGTTGTGCATGGAGTCAGGAACATACTTAGGCGTTTTGCAGCATAGATTGCATTCATTATGAAGACTTCCGCGATATTCCCCAGTCAAATGGTCATGATCCCTAACTTTCCAGTTTTCTTCAGTGAATTTTTTATCACACAAGTAGCATTCCGTAGAAGACTCGAAATCCTCCTGTTGTTGGTCCGATAGTTTAAGAGGTTTAGCAGATTTGTATATACTGCTAATCTTATTTGCAAGAGATATTAGATAATCCATAAATTTCTCAGCAGCATTCTCTGTATACATAAGGGACAATAGGAAGATCAGTCTGCAGCAGCTCAACAGATGACGCTGGTTTGACGTAAACTGCAAAACTCATTGGAGAATGCTTTTGATAGGGTGTTGTGTAGGAAGTTTCCGGATTAGACTCGCATGAGTAATACGGACTAAGAATACTCTCAAAATCCGCATAGATGAGTTTTAGCATCCTTTCCACATTTTTAAACTGAACGATAGAGGTCTCCTTTGTAGGCATAACTATCCTAGCGACAGCATGATTCCTACAGATAGCATGTTCCTTCAATTTTTGCACTCCACTTCGTCCATATCGCCCATCAAAGTGGGTGAAGCAGCGTTTACAGGTGTACGCTTGTCCTTCATATTTTGTCTTTTGTTCTCGAATAAGTTTCCCAAAGTTCTTGATATATACATAATGATGCGTGCCGTTTCCATCACTCAGAAGAAGAAGGTCGCGATGATCAGCAAGTTCTTCCTCCACAACCTTTATTGGAAACACTTCTTTCTTCTCATCCATTCCAAACACGTTGATAGATATATTATTTTTCTTTTCAAATGTTGGGATTTCAGACAATGATAGATGCAGGTAGAGGAATATAACTGCTTCCACGAAGAGAGTTGTACTGCCTGATTCCTGGTTTTGAAGGTCTTGTCTGTATTTTCTGCAGCACTATTTACAAATCGGCATTCCACTAGCAGGTTAATCTTCACAGCTTTATGCATGGGGAGCTCTTTTTGGACAGATTGCATAATCCTATGTTTAGCTTCCTGCAGGTAAGTCTTCATGTCCTTGCTTGAATTGCATCGGATGAAGTAAGATTTAAGACGTCCTTCAAACGAAGTCTCATACTCTTTCATGTCACACCCATTTTCCATTGTAGTCAATAGTTGATGTAGGGTAGGCTCGGTTTTTGTTTTATTCAGAGGCATGCCTGCTCCGCAATGCTCTTCATGACGAATTCCATTGTATCCGCTGCTGAAGGTTGCAGCACGATGCTTACATTTGAAGAGTTGTCCGCAGCTCATTTCATGGCGTCTCTTGTTATAGCTCCTTTGAAAGCTTTTTCCGCACTTAATACAACTGTAGCCAGAAGTAGAGCTCACAGATACCCCGCTGAATGTAGCTTTCTGCATGTCTCCAATCCGATAAATACTTCTAAGTGTGATAAAAATGACAGAACTTTTATCGCCGTAACACGTTCTTCTCGCTATTGGTAGCTAGTTTCACTGAGAGGAGCTAATAAACTCGACTCGAACCAAACTGTCACAATGAAGATCTGTTTTTGTTTGTATATAATAGGGGCGGCCCCACACCCGCCGCTCCCGGTGACGATCATCCTCGGAGGCTACATCGTCTTTCCATGCACATGCTGTTAGGCTAGAACATGCGAACCATGCAAGAGCAAGGGGTGCTTGTTAGTGTAATGCTGTTAGTATTCGGGTTCCGCTGAGCACCCCGGTTAGTGACGGACAGACTTCCTGGCCTGGTGCACACACGCACAAGTAAGTACGGGAAATTTCTGGGTGCTACTAATACCTAGGTCTGAGCAGTACCCAGGAGTACTGGGTTGTTAGTGTGTTTGAGGTGGTTATGGTATTAGGTTAGTTGGTGACAATACAGACTTGACGTCATTCTTGAATCTATCATGCACACAATAATACTTGGAATATATACATGCTCTTGGCTACGTGAGGCGGACGGACTTGACATTAATACAGTTCATGCATTGAAGTACGGGAATGCCTTGGTGAGGGTGGGTTTAGGTTTGGTTGACGGGTGTGTGTGTGTGTGTGAGTACCTGTTTGCCGTCATCTGGGCACTGTTACCTTTGAGTTTGTTGATGCTTGTGACAGCGATGGCTATTCTGGTGTTGGACTCCTGACCGTTCATCGGGATGAGTTGTGTTGGTTGCTATGCAGGTAGAAAGAGAAGCAGAATTTGTTTAATTAGTCGGGTTCATGAGTCTGTATAGGTGTACAGCTATATCTATGGCTGAGGTGTTACTTGATAGGGATCTATCAAACAGGTGGAGTGGTCTGTGATGTTTATTGTCATCAGTTGAGTAGTTGCCTATTTGTTGTATAAGTGGGTTGTGATGTAGTTTGATGCGGTCATAGAGGTCGGAGGCCGGTTTTTTAATGAACTCTTCGAGTGTGTGCATCTTGAGTTCCTCATATAGATTTCTTGCCGGTGCGAAATTTGGTAGTTTGGTGGTCAGTCGTAGGATTTTATTTTGGAATTTATTTAGTGATGTGATAGTGTTGGAGCAGCGTGTCCCCATACAAGGCAGGCATAGGTTAGTATGTGTCGGATAGAGTTTTATGCAGTGTGAGACCAAGTTTAGGACTGAGGGCACTGTGGAGGTTAATGAGAGGATGCAGTTTGCGTAGTTGAGCCTGAGCTTTGTGTTGAATGTCGGCTATGTGGGCTTTCCAGGTTAGACTTTGGTCCATTGTGAGGCCCAAGTATTTTACCTGAGGCAACCAAGAGATGTCTTCGCCAAATAGGTGCAACGGTCGGAGTGCGTGTGTAGGATATCTGTGTTTGTTTCTTTTTGTGATGATGGCTTGGGACTTTCGGTTGTTTACCTTTATACGCCATTTTTCAAGCCAAGGCTGTAGTGTAGTCAGTGCAATTTGGAGTCTGCTACGAATTAACTTGGGTTTGCCAGATTGGGCTGTGATGCAGGTATCGTCAGCATATAGGGATAGTAGGGTGTTGAGAGTTTTAGGGATGTCGTTTATATAGATGTTGAACAATACGGGTCCAAGTAGGCTGCCCTGGGGGACTCCCGCTCGCATTATATGTGGGTTGGACATGGTGTCGTCCACGGTTGAAACGAATTGCCTATCTCGGAGATAGTTTGCAATCAGTTTGATCATAGTGTCTGGTAGGCGGATGTTAATTAATTTCCGCAGCAGTCCACTATGCCACACCCGATCAAACGCGTTCTCTATGTCGAGCAATACTGCTCCTGTGGATTTGTTTATGTTGAATCCGTGTGTTATATGTTCAGTATTACGTAGTAGTTGAAGCGTGCTAGAATGTTTGGCACGGAAGCCGAACTGCTCATTAATGAGAATATTGTGTCTTATCAGGAATAACCGCCTACGGTGCCATTAGTAGTTAAAGCGGGCGTTAAACACTACCAAAAAAAATTATCAGGAATGCGTTTAGCGTTTTAGGATAATTTTCTCAAAAAGCTTGCTCAGTGTCTTTAGTAAGCTGATGGGTCGATAGTTTTTAGGGTTAGTTAAGTTTTTATTCTTTGTAGGGAACTGAAGAATTTTGGCTGTTTTCCAGGCTTCTGGGAAGAACCCGTTCTCAAGAGAGAAATTGAAGATTTGGTTGATTCTTTCCAGTGCTGTATCAGGAAGTTTTTTGAGTATGATGTTAGGTATGTCATCAAGTCCTGCTGCTTTACGATTGGGTAGGTGCCGGATGATCCATTTTATTTCAGGGGTGCAGGTTTTCCGTATCTTGCTATGCGTGCGAGCAATGTGCAGTTCGCGGGTAAGAATTTCCGTGTCATGTATGAAATTTGCATTTGAGGGCACCATATTCGGGGTTAGAGTATCTTGTAATGCATCCGCGAGCATTTCAACTTTGTCTCGATCAGAGGTTGCTACAAGTTGGTTGATTTCTAGGGGAGGGACAGTGGTTTTCTCCCTGGTGAGATATCTGGAAATGCGCCACACATTGGCGTGATTGGAGTCCAGGTTTGCGAGTGTGTGGGCCCATTGGTTGTGAATGAGCTCTGTTGTGTTACGCCTAAGGAGATATTGAGCGTGGTGTAGCTCATCTAGGTCTCTGGCTGTCTTGTCTGCTGCCACTTACGTCTAGCGCGGTTTCGGAGTCTCGTTAGATTCTGAATGTCCCGTGGTAGTTGGGTGTCCCTGTAGGATGGAACAGTGAGTGGGACTGCATTTATTGTCGCAAATTTGATGCGGTTTTCGAGGTTTATTACTGCCTGATTTAGTTCTGCCATCGATGTGATGGGCTCATGTGTGATTTCCGCAGTCACTGTGGCTTCAAATTGAGTCCAGTTGGCCTTGTTGTAGTTGCGCCGAGGCGGGAGCACCTTAGGAGCTAGTGAGCCTTGAATGGTGATGATAACTGGCAAGTGATCGGAGGAAAGTTCATTGGCAACAGTGAGGGTAAAACGGTAGTTAAGACCGCAGGTGAGTGTTATGTCCAGTACGTCTGGATTCAGTTGTTTGTTGTTGGGGATAAACGTGTGCTCTGCTGGGGCATGTATACATAGTCTGAGTTGTTTTCGTGTTGGAGGAGAACGGCACCCTCTTGATTTATTACGCGGGAGTTCCAAATTTGGTGCTTCGCATTCAGATCTCCTGCAATGATGATAGTGTGATTTAGTGCCAGAAGGGCATCTAAGTCCGCGGTAATTAGGTTGCCTGGAGGGTTGTATGCTGATATGATTAGTGTTCTGGTCCGATTTAGGTTAACATATATCCCCGTGGCTTCTACCCTGCTGAGGGCAGGCAGAGGGGCAGCTTCGTGATCTATTGTGTTTCTGATAATGTTCGCTGTGCCTCCGCCTCTTCTGTCTGTCGGTGCGGTAAATTTTGTGGTCTGGTATGGAGTATCTGGTGGTTTTTGCAAGTCGAGTTTCCTGTATGAGGAGTATGTCTATTTGGTGTCTGTTGATGAAGTCTGTGAGTTCGGCTTTTCGTCTGTAAAGTCCATTGGCATTCCACGTCAGTATTTTTGGGTTTGCGTTATCCATCAGTAGTCATGTTCAGGGTCAAAAAAGTTGGCTTCCGGGTCAATGAAGAGGGTGGAGAGGAGAGTGTGGGTGTTTTGGGGTTGGGTGAGGAGCTGGATGAGGATGTTCACAGCCTCGTGACGTGCCTGGTACCAGGTCATCCTTGGGAAGAGGAGGGATTGCTGGAGCTGGGTAGCGGAAATGGTTGGAGGGAGAAAGGTGTTACAGAGTTCTGCCGGGGTGTGGGTAGGAGCAGGGATTTGAGTAACCGGCGGGGTTGGGTTGTTGGGTTAAGCAGGATGGGGTGGAGGGTTCGCATTGGTCTGTGGAGCTGGGTTTCTGGTGTTGGGATTTCGGGTTGAAGGTGCAGTTTGGTTTAGGTTGGATGCAGAGGAGGGCGGATGGGAAGGGAGGAGGTCCCTAGCAGGGGGAGGGACAGGACGGGTGTGTGGAGCCTCCCTGGGCTGCCATTGGGAGGCATGCTGCTGTGCTCGGCTTGGGTGGGCCCGCGCATCTCGAATGCCGGTACCGAGCTCTTGGCGGGGACGTCGAGAGGCGTCGGTCGCCCTGAGCCGGTCCAGTTGTCGCCTGTACACAGGACAGGCTTTCCACCGGACTCCATGTCCCTCACCGGTGCAGAGCGCGCATTTACGGCCCTGGGGAGGAACGTTGCAGGTTCTTGAGTCGTGATGCAGGGTGCACATTTGAGCACACCTGCTGGGAAGCGGTGCAGCCTCGCTCGAAGTGTCCGAGACGTTGGCATCGTCCGCACTGCTGAAGAGTGAGAGGAGGCCTGTAGTTTTCTACCACTATACGGCAGTGGCACAGGGTTCTTTGGGTTAAGAGCGTGGTTCGATCCTCCTGAGTAGGGACCTCAACCAGGTATATAGGTAGAAGGGGACGCCCTCGCGTGAAGCGCCTGAGCTGAGTCACCCGGAGCACCCGAACCCCGGCACCCTGGAGTTCTCTTTTCAGCTCCTCCTGGACCCCGTCCAGGCGGAGATGTTTGACGACCAGCCTACAAGACTGGTCATCGAGACTCCTTGTCAGGGAGTATGCCTCGCCCCCTCTCCTCAAGAAACTGACACCAATTGGTGTAGCACTCCTGGGAGGAGGTGCGCAGCATCGCATCCCTCGACACGGGCGCCGTGGCTACTAAATGCTCCATGTGTCCGTAGCGCGTATCAAATTCCGTGACCAGGGAGCCCAGCGTGGCCGGGCTCCTTTGCACGTAAATGGGCGTTCTCTGCGCCGCCGCTTGGGCATAGGAGAGTGGACGTTGAGGTTGAGGAGGGTTTGAGGAAGGGAGGGGAGTTGGAGTAGTGGAAGGAGCAAGGTTTGGGTGTGGGGGCTGGGAGGGGCCAGGGGCGTTGGGAAGGTTAGCAGGTGCGGGAGAGGGTGCAGCAGGATTGCGGAAGTGGGGGGGGGCCAGGTGAGGAGGTGAGGTTGGGTGGATGAGAGAGGAGAGTAGGAGCAGGTGGGTTGGTGTTGGCCGAGGTGGTGCGGGAGGGGGTGGTGGAAGAGGAATGGGAGGAGAAATACTGGAAGGAGATGGAACAGGGTACGGGAAGGCTGTGTGGGTGGAGGCTGAGGCAGGTTTGGCTCGGTGACGGGGATCAGTGGGTCTCGAGGGTTGAGAGGGTGTGGCATGCATGGATCCCCTCCTATTTATACCAACGGCACGGACCTGCTAGGAGGTCACGTGACTTAAGCAATTTCCCTGTTTTTTCTGCGTCTCCTGCTCGAGGTAGAACTCACATTTTAGAGCCTTTAAGAAGTTCAATTATATATCAGATACGGTTTTGTCATGTTTAATAGATTTTATGGTTTTTATATACTTTTATCTGCATAAATCCATGAATTACCATATAATCGAGGATTAAGCATGTAAAGTTAAATATTCATTTCCCGTTGTTGGACCTCATAAAAGCCGTCCGACAGGTTAGTGCATCTACCTTCCCCTCCCTAAAACCGGTTTTAATGTTTTAACCCCTCCCCGTGCATGTTCTTCCCAACGTCATACGTCACTATTTAACATCACCTCCTAAAAGCCTTGTTTATATCATGCCTATTCTTGAAGCTTCATGTCCTTCCACGCCATACACTACCCCCGACAGAAGGATAGTAGCCAGAACAGATGTATACACCTTCCCCTCTAGTACAGCACACCCATATTTTAGAGGTTTTTAAGAAGTTAAATTATACGCCAATCGCATGTTTTTTTTTTTTTGTGTTTTAATGTCTCTATTAGCGTTTATATACCATTATACAGATAAATTCATACATTTTTATTTTTGGTAATGTTTAACGATCGCTTTTACTACTTGTGGCACCGCAGGCGATTCATTTTCATTTAAACTTATATTTTGCATGTGAAGTCGGAAACCTCTCAATCATCACCTGTTGTTTACACATAAACGTTATCCAACGGGCTAACTCATCTTCCTTCCCCTAAAGATCAGGCTTTCGTCGTATTTTCACTAATTTTTAGGCTATATAGCCCCAGGGTAGCATTGTAAGCACACCCCCTATCGGTAAAAGAATTATTTAATGTAGTTGCATTTTCTCCAAGTTTTAAGTAATCGAAGCCTAGAGCGTAAGGATTATGTAGTTCTATATAGCTAATTCAGCATATTAATACATTTATATAAGCGCTCCAGGGCTTATTCACCTTTAAAAGTTATAGTGCACATGAAATCTTAAAAAGTTCAGTCATGAAAGGACGGGAATCGAACCAGTGTTCTTTTTATAATGTTATTAACCAGTTTAACATTCCCAATACTAGCCCTTATTGTGCATATTTATTTAAGCTATATAACACTCTTAATTTAGAAGTTATAAAAACGGACCCTTTATAGACTCAAACTAAGTCCCTAATGCTATTTTTTTTTATTTGTATCAATGTTCAAGAACGGAGGGGAGGGGCAACCGCTTCCGCTTTATTCGCTCTCTTCAAGTCCATTCCTCTTAAGAGTTATTCACCTTGGAAATAAGGTCCATTAGAGTCGGAGATCGAAGTGGGTACTCTAGACTAAGAAGTACTTAGAATCTTAAATGCATGTGCTAAAAGCATCAATATACACATATTCCTGGTATTTTCGGTCTAATATTCGAGAATTACGCTCAAAACTTGAAATGTCCTCGAAAGTTATAAAGTCGAACCAAAGACCTACAACCATAATTTGTTCTCAAAACTGTTATCGTGTAACAATAACTATGTTGGAGGCTTTATTACATCTCGCTAGGATTAATAGTTCCTGAGATAATTATTTTTAAAGATTTTGCTCAAACCCAGGACCTTCAGGTAAATCTGTATATATTTAACATTGCCCGTAATGCTGTATACTGAATAAAGTTTGTTCGAAGTCAGTACCTAAATTAGTATAGGCCCTATGAGAGGTTAAAGTTTCATACATCAACCTAGAATCGAACCCAGGTCCTCAAGGTTAAAATCAATGTATAATCATAGTTCGACATGCTAAGATCATTAACACCAGCTTTTGTATGTTAATTTAGACCTTATAGTCCAGGTTTCAGCCTAAAACTTTAAAAGTCATCGAAAGTTATGGATTTGAACCAAGGACCCAGGATTACAAATTATAATTTAATCTGATGTAGCGCAATATTGCATACCATATAAACTGCGTTCCATCATGCTAGGACTAAAAGTTTCTGAGAAAATCAGGTTTAAGTTTTCACATCGAACCCAAGACTCTAAGGTAAACTGGTATGTATTTATAACATTACACCAATTTCTGTCTATTGAATGCACTTTATTCGAAGTCTTTATCTAAATTAGTTTAAGAGATATATGTAGATAAAGTTTAATATATCCACCCAGATTCGAACCCAAGGTATTTGGAGCCTCTGCGGTAACTGTCCTAGGACCGGCGTAAGCAGAGGAGTTGATCACCTTTTACCGCATTGTTCTATCTTAAGCCGTTCAGGAGATATAAGCCATCAAAGAGTAGTCTAAGAAGGTGGGTCCTGGCACACATTTGCAAAAAATCTGATGTGTTCCATTCACATGACTTTCTCTACCTCTCCAACAAATTATTGTTAAAAAGCTGATGCTTCTTTTTACTTCATGCTAATCGAGGAAAAATTGGTAGAAATAGTCTTATTACTTGCTTCCTTGTAAGTAGAAGTGAAATAAGGGAGTGCCATAGGTTAAAAGGATAGTGAAGTTTTTTAAAGTTGAAACCAAAAACCAGGAATATCTAAAAAACGATCAACTCACGAAACAAATGTATATGACATAAATTGTATGTTTTAACGTGCTCTACATTTTTGTGTGGTAACTTTTTCTCCATCTCTTACTGTTTAGCACTTATGCAAAATTCCGTAAAATTCTTCCAGAATAAATTAGTCTTCAGAGGCTATTCCTAGAAAAGTCAAGGTATACATTTTATTTGTCGGGTAAATATCTTTAATATACGATATTTTAATCAAAATCGTAGGAGCTATTTTTGAGAAAATCAAAAATTTCGAAAAAAATTCCATGTAAAGGGTAGTTTGGGGTGGGGGGATTTTTCTTAAAATCTTCGTGTCGTATCCCTGGAAGATTAATACAAAGTTTGGTACTTTACTGATTTTTCCTTTTTGAGTTATCGTGTTCACGGACACAAACGGATCTTTTTTCTGAAAATGCTTAGTTTGGACACATATTTCCGGTGAAATCTCGGTATCGAATTTTTGGGTGGAGTGCAATACCTTCTCTATACATTATGTACATAGTACGTATAGAGAAAGTAATAGTATATGCGAAAATAAAATTAATTACTACCAGCTGTTGAACATTGGTTCCAGTTGCAAGGCCACCAACATTATCCTTGGTGATGAACTGGCGGTCGATTATTCACGCCTGGCTGTTGACCTTAAAAATCAAAAGTTTTGCAGCTCATACGTAGCTGCTGCCTGAATTAAACCGAAGTAAACACCCCCAGGTAAGATTTAAATGATAATATTCAACTCTTAGATATGTTTTATGTATACAATAATAAATATATAAATAGTTACAGGATTTAATATAGTTCAGGCTTATATGTACTGCAGTAAACTATACAGAACACGCAGGGAGGTTTAGATTACCATCACTAATTGCCGAAAATTCAACTTTCCACCATAATAGCATGAACGGATAAAAATTCGATCATCGAAAAAAGATTTGATTCCTCACCCTACAATTGTACCAACAACGAAATGCATCTAAAATCACATCTAAATGTGATGTGTAAATGTATATTGATGCAAATGGAAGAATAGTGTATAGTATAGTATAGAAGTATTATATGCATAATGAGAAATACACCATACTTTTATTAGCATTCTTAGTTCTGAGGTTATTTTTACAGTTTCCTCGGCCAGTTTTAGCAATACACATAAATGACAGCACAGTACATTGGCACGTAGAATTATCGTACGTCGCACTGACAGTGTGCTAACTTCCGTGAGGGTCAAAGAATTCGGCAGTAGCAGTCGCCAGGAAGTGTTGAGCACGTTCAAGGACACTTGTGCCCCTGTACGCTGGGGCCCTCTACCCGAGCGCCTTACAACTTGTTGCCTGCCGACACTCCTTCGCCAGCGGGGGTAGCATTACGTCAGCCTTGTGACGTGACGAGTGTTACGTAAGCTGCACCGTACTATAACAAAGAGAGAATATCCCCAGCGTCGAGTAGCACTTCAGGTGACATTTTTCAAGTCTGCAGTGTTCAAGCATGTGTTATGATAATGTTGGGTGTCATTCCGGTAGAGTGGAATGAGAGTAATTACTAAATTACTGAATCCGCTACAGTGTGTATCCAAAATAATCCAGAGTACATTAAGCTAAATCAAATCTATTCGGCTTTTACTGCCACAGAATTTAAAATAATACGTAAGCGCTATTCAATGTGCCCTTCTAGGTCTGGACTAGTGCCAAAACAAAACTAACACCTACCAGAGCATTCCTAGTGGACTGGAAAGCACATGCCACGATTGGCAGATTCGACATATGACGGGAGCACGTGCATTCAAACTGTCGTATTCTCAGCATCTGGTTTCTCGCAGTTTAAACTTTCAGCACTTTTCGTTCTTTTGAATTGTTAGAGAAAAGCGGAATAATTTACTTGAAATTTGATCCTGTTGTTTTATAAAGTCTAATGAAAAATATGATAGATCTAATGAACACTTGAACTGCACTTCAAATATCGAAAAAGTTTTGTAAGAAAACTTCTGAAATATTGTTATAGAAATGAGCAATGAGAAATCAAACTTGGCATTTTTGGACATTAAGGTGATATGGGTACATTTAAGAAATTTTCCATTTTTAAGGCAATGTTGCCGAGTAGGAACATCGTTGTGCAGTGTTGCTCATGGTGACTGTGCTGGACGCGGTTTAGTGTGCTGATAACAGAAGCCCTGACTAATAAATTCCAAGTGAAGTACATTTGAATGCTCTGCAATATTAGGGCTATTATTATATTTCAGTTTATTTTCTTAAAATTCCACATTCAGAATCAGCTATTTTTCAAGAAATCCGTTAATGTCTTCATTCTTAGGTTAGCGTAGAAACATTTCTGGCGTGAGGTAGTATGGTTGAGCGTTGCATATTTTCCAGTACCAATTTCTAAAGAAAGAAAAAGGGGGGGGAAGGCACTAAGGCATATATGGGCAGTGTGATTAAGGGTATTATGGGCATAAAACAATATTAGCGGATATCTTCTTTACATGGTGCTTGCTTTATTATTTATTTTAAATCTTATTTAATATATACAATATGTATAATTCAAAATTCAGGAATTTATGTAACCCTCAATTGATGGTGGTGAAGCAGCTGTGGGTGTGTACATTTCTGCTGAAGTGACAAATCGATTCCTGCTTAGTCTTCAATTTCACATCTTCTGGGCCATCCTCTCGCCGAACATCCAGTTCATCTTCAGGTTTTTATGCTCATGCAACTAGGTCATGTTCTACACTGAGTCCATCTTCATGTTCCAATCCTGAGCCATCTTCACATTAACTCCTGCCCTTCTTGAATCATCTTGCAGCACACTTTCCTCCATGAATCTATTGTAACAAATGACAACCGCATTAGAGCAGTACATGACGCTTCTACTTCTGTACCTTCGAAGTCAGCAGTATAACTTATTGAGGAATTGAGCCTATTTCCAAAACTAAAAACCACCACCAGCAATCGCGGGAGAAAGAAGAACATTACAAGAGAGTTTACAAGCGCAGAAGGTGTGGGTGGATTCACCAAAGAAAATAGTTAACTCGCGAGTCAGTAGGGGAGTTTTAGGAGCAAAATGGGAAAATCACAAGAAGCGCACTACATCCCATACTTTATTAGGTTTGTTTCGTTTTTAACGGAAATCATTATGATGAAAATCAGCGTCAGAAGTGGGCGCAGTGTTGTGGTTCATGTTCCCTGAGGTTCCTTGAGGAATGCATTCAGTTAAAAAATGATTTTTCTATTGTAATAATAACAAATGAAACGTTTTGTAGTTCTATTTCTGAAAATAATTTTGTTAGATATTAATTGTTCATGGTGTTAACTCAGCAGTTTATCTGCTTTGCATTGTTCCATAGGACAAAAAGTTATTTCTATACAGCATTTTAAACATAGAATTCTATGCTTTCTTTGTGCTGTAACATTTGGTTACCTGTCAATGTTTTATTACCGTTTTTTGAACGTTTCACAATTTACAGTTACTAAATAATTTCTTAAGTAATCTGTTAGTACAACGACAGAAATTGTTTGTAATCGTCAGTTGTTGGTCTGGGTAACTCAATTGGCTAGTTGCTGGCCTTCTGATCTCAAGGTTGGTGGTGTTTAAGTGTGTTCAAAAGCGACAGCCCCATGTCAAATTTACTGGCATGTTAAAGAACTCCTGTGGGACAAAATTCCGGCTCACCGGCCGCGCTTATATTATCTTGGCATCGTTTATAAGTAAATATTTTTAAAAAAGTTAATCGTCAATTAAAATCCTCATGCCCACATCCCCAAAAATTGTGCCCATACTGCCTTAACATTTTGTCATATATGGGCATTTGCTACGTTTTCTGTGAAGCTAAACTGCATTCGGAAGGATAGGAATTGGTTGTTGGTTCGTACGGTGTTCATTGAAAAGTTACAGTTTCATGATTTATTCCACGGAAATGGAAAGTGGTTTTCATCTTTTTATTTGCATATAAATATTTTGGTGCCCATGTTTGCCAGGTTTCTATTTGAGATTTTGAAAGTTAAAAGGAAGGAACTATTTATTTCAGAATATTTGTAAAAAATAACCATGTTTATAGAACTTTGCACTAATTAAACAATGTTTAATACAAAAGGAATGTATCCAAATTTTCAAAATGTTAACAAACTTTAGAAGATGGAAATTGCCAAGCTATAACTGTATTGTCTGCAATACGCTAAGATGTCAAAAAAGAATATTTCCAAACCTGTCCTGTGTATGTACACATTTTCCATATGCTGTTCCTTTTCTAAGAATCGCCTCTCGGACTTGTGGACATTTCTTGAGGCCGGAAATGCCTATTATACTTACTCTTTCCAAACGTTCTTGAAAGGATCGTCAAGAACTCTCTAAAGAAATGGAATAACTGCGTAGAAGACAGTCGAATGTCGAGGAAAATGCTTTTTCCTTGTGTTGTTGATTCGTCTGGTAACGCAAGGAGAGAGAAAAGATATTTTGGTTGCTATGTGCAACCGACAGTCTTATCGATAGTAATCGATAATAGGCAGCGTTCAGACCTTGCAAAAAGTGTCGTGTTGTTATTTCTTTTTCAATGCTGCACAGAGCCGTTCACCTAGACAGTAAAACAGCTAACGATATGCATAACTGTACACTTCAACATAAACGTGTTATTAACTGTAGATCATAACCAGATCATTATGATTTCTCAATTGAGAGTTTTACAGAAAACAAGAATAAGACACAGAAATGTTTACTTTATCCCGACATCTGCTGAGCTCCCCTTCTGCCTCCCTCCTCTCCGTCACCCTCACCCTCTCATCCCCCTCCTTTTATTTGATTTTAATTGTGAATATGCTGTGATTTAGCTGTGATATGCAGAAGTATTGCATTCCTCAAGTCTGACATCGATATTTTACCCACCAAAGCCATGTTTTAAGATTCCCTGAAATCCTCCACAAAATATTTGGGTGTCTACACTTCCAACTACTTTATATTGGAAAATATTTCGTACTTTTGTGATTTTCCAAAACATTCAACAGTTTTGATTAAAACACTGTATGTTAATATCTCTTTATGACCAATGAAATTCATATTTTGCTGCAAATAGTGTATGAAGTTCTTTTCATTATGAATTAATTTTGCACACTGCTGTATAATTGGGAAACAATAAGAAGCAGACAAAAATCTGCTGCAGGTTTCTTTTAAGCGGATATATTTATTTCAAAATGGTTGACCTACTAGTTGGCTAAACTATGAAGTGCGGGACTTAAAAAATACTTACGACATTGTAAGGAATTCTGGCTTGCTGCCCTAATAGCTGCAGTTGGTTAGAGTAACTTGATGGAAACTGGAAGATCTGTAATTCAAATACTGATAATGCATTCAGTCTGATTTTACTTTTTCAATTTGTGATAGGGTTTTTAGGTATTAAGATATGCGTAACGGATTGGGTACCAAATACAATTGGTGTAAAGTGGGGTTGTAAATTAAGTCCCATTTTATTTATTTATTGATGACACACTTCAAGATATAGTAAAAGAAAATTAACAATGTCCAGCAATAAAAATAAAGATATTCCTGATTTGCTGCGGATGATCTAGTAGTAGCAGCAGCAGCAATCATAAGTAGTGGTTTAAAGAAAGCAATAGAAGCAACAACTTAGAAATACTGCAAAAAATAAATAAAAATAAATCCAAAATCATAGTATGTAAGAACGGAAATAAGCTCAACAGAGAAGAGAGATGGTGGTTAGAGGGGAGTGAATTTAAACTTGTAAACAAGTTTGATTACTTAGGAGTAAGGCTAAATAACAATGGAAAATTGACAGAGCAAAGTAAAAATGCGCTAGATGATGGAAAAGTAGCTATTAATAGCTTAAAGAAAATACCAAACATGAGAGTAAACTGGCTAGAGAGAATATATGCGGCCACAATGGAATCAAGAATGATGTATGGAATAGAGATTTGGGGGACTGAAAAAGACTGGGAACGTATAGTCAAATTCATAATTCCTTTTGCAAAATGATATTGGGATTCCCAAGAGTAGCCGCAATGGGGTAGCACTAGTTGAATTGGGGAAGAGCTATGAGGGAGGGATCAGTGGTCAAATGGATAGTGAAATATTGGAACAGGATTCAAGTATTAGAGGAAGGAAATATTTATTGTCAAAGACTGTTTATGGGCACAATAATCAGCAAAATGGGAAAGAGGTTGGATATGTCAATTAAAGGAAATTGTTAGAGAAGTTGAATTGGGCAAGTTAGCCTATCAACAGACAATAGAGGACAAAGATTATGGATTAAAGTGAAATCTAGGATAGACGACATAGAGAACAAATAATTGGTAGCTTAAGGGATAAGAGTATATTAATATTATATAGGAATGTTAAGAAAAAAAATAGGGAAGAAAATACACTGATGTTTGTAAAATGGAAAGAGAGGGTCTGGCATGGGCTAGGACAGGAATACCTAATGTTATTTTAAGGTCTAAAAGTTGATAAAGATCTAAGCCCACTATGTGACAATGTCCATAAAAATTTACACTTGAGTGTGAGGAAACCAAAATGTGGAGAGAGATAATATGGAACAAACACTGTGAAAAGTTAATGGCAGATATATTGCACTTAAAACTGTTTGGAAACAATAGGAAAGAATTTCTGAAACAACTAGGTAATTTTACAGGGAAAGTAAGAGAGAAATTGGGAGGAAAATCGCCAAAGAAAGGGAGGATCTTAACAATAGAACCGAGGTTGTAATTTATAGAAGAGGTGAATATATTAAGTTGGTAGCTTGGTAGGATATAAAAATGTACAAATAGAGAGAAAAGTACATATATACAAATAACCAGGGTGTTAAGTTTGTATGATACCAAATTCAACAACTCCAGGAAAGTAAACCATATATGTATGATTGTAACTTGAAAAGATGAAATAATCTCTGTTGGACCTAATAGTTGGCTAAACAATTAAGTCCGGGACTTAAAAAGTACTTACGACATTGTAAGGCATGATGGATTGTTCCCTGATAGCTTAATTGGTTAGAGCAGCAGAACGGAAACTGGAAGATCCGTAGTTCAAATACTACTAATGGCATTGCACTGTCGCCCTCCGTGGTGTAATGATTGCCATGCTAATTTTATATACCCAAGGTCGCGGGTTCAAACCCGGCGGAGGACGATGGTTTTTTTCGGGTGTAAAACTCCTTAGCATTGCTTCCTTCAGAAGGGAAGTAGAGCCGTTGGTCCCGTGTTGTAGATTTACGGCACGTAAAAGAACCTCAAGCCTGAAAGAGAGGCCTCTGAGCAAAATTAAGCGGTCTTTCATGTCCAATTTAGAATGGGACGCTGAGAACCAGAGTAGTTAAAGAGCGTTCATAAATAACATGCCATTTATTTATTTTGGCATTGCACTTTTAAGTCTGATTTTACCTTTTCAATTTGTGACTAAATTTATTTTTGCATCATGATATCCGATATTAGTTGCTCTTTGTTTGAACTTTCTAATACTGTATCCTACAGTTTTTAACGACACAGTGGTCATTCTTTTGCCTCGTGATATGCAAGAGTTATGGAAATTCATGCCAGCAAATAGTGACCCCGCAATTTTAATTTTTATCGTTTCCGCCTTCTCTATCCATCTTGTATCCTTAATTAAATGAACAGTGAAACTATTTATACAAAAATTTACCTCGATTAACATTAAGTTGATAAAATATTTACAGGAATAAAAATAACGATATGTAAAATTCATATGACTGTAATATAAATATTTTTGCATCTCTGTTTCAGAATCAACAACGGTGTTCCTTTTAGACACACCAAATTAAGTTGCAGTAATTGATCGTGTAGAGTATTTTAATGCTCAGCATTCGCCCCCCCCCCCAAATAAAACACGGAGCACAAAGGCGTGTAAGAAAGAAATGCATTTGTTGGTAACATATTTAACGATAGTTTCTAATGTTTCATTGGACTCAAAGTAGGTACTATCTATTCTTTCTGTTCCTAAGTTTGTTTCTTTTTGTCATCTCTTTATATTTATTGTATGTTTAGAGTCGTTTATTCATATCAAGCGAAGAGTGAGCATTTTGAAATGAATGAGCAAACTTGTTTCTGATTTTAAGACATTACAACTTACACAATATGCAGTCTTATGAACTGAGCAGAAACTCTGATAAAAAATTAATCCAAGTAGCTTGGGGCCAGCTGGTTTGGAACTCTGGTCAGCAGAATAACATTTGAACTTGGGATTTTGGAATACGCGGTTTCTTTTGATATCAAAGCTGGGAAAAATTATAATTTAGTTTTATTTAAGGACGCTCTTAAACTGTTGTGGCTCATATCGTCCCATTCTATTCTGGCCGTACTACCCTTAAGTTTGTTTAGATGCCTGTTATCAGGTTTTGTTACGTGCCACAAATCCACGACACGGGACAAACGGCTTTACTTCCTTGTGGAGGAAGCCATGCTAAGGATTTTTACGCCCGAAAAAATCCATCATGGTCCTCCTGGTTTGACATGCGACTTTCAAAAGTGGGAAGATTGAGGAGCAGCGAATACTGATATATTCACTAAACTTCTAAATTAATGATAAATTCGTATGTTATATCTGATATTTGTGTTACAGTATTCTGAATATACATATTTATCATGTCATTAAGTAAAACATTGTGTTTTTAAGTCAATATCATTAGATATTCTTTTTGTAGAAACTAAATAAAAACAAGCCGAAGTTCTGTATGTAGAGGATATGAAATGTTTAACAATTTTGGCAATCGATACCAAATGTGCAATAGGAAATGGGACTTAATATGTGTATAATTGCAAACCTGTAAAATAGATTCTTCAAAAGCAGCGAAGATAAATTCTTACATTTTAATACTCCAAAAGCCATTTCGGAAATCGGTAACCAGTTTGTTTCAACCCCATTGTACGCGTTTAACCCCATTAATTTGAAGGGGATGCATGCAGTGATAAGTGAACTCGTGGAACATCACTGTCTATCAATACGACGGTTCAGATTTGCAAGTCTCGTTTCAGTCGCTTTCACAAAACACCTTTCCAATCGAATAGTCGACTGAAGAGATCTTGAGTACTGCAGGATGTGCTTCCCTTCCTAATTAGCGATGAGACGTCCAGATTAACTTCACTTTTCGTGTTTCTAATTTATTTAATTGCAAATACAATGCCTAGTGGGCGTTCCTCTTAACCAGACCCCGTGCAGAAGGTTAAAAGTGCTGTTTCCTCACACACTACCATCTTGCAAGCCTGGGTTCGATTCCTAATTGAGATAAATGCCGCAGAAGTCCCTTTTACTTTGAAGTTCTTTAATTTCAGTCCATACTATTGAAGCCTGCATCATACAAGATTCTGATTTAGATTAAGATTTCGATGAAGAAACTTGATTAATAATACAGGCTACAGTAGATTTGAAACCCAGGGTGCAGGATTAACTGCTTAGTATTTGAGTTTTTAAAAGGAAGCTAAACCAATTTCTAATTGTGTGTCCATACAAAGCGCGTGTTGTTGATAATTTAACATATTTGTTAATGAAATGCTGGTAATTACACCGCCTGTAGATGCTACATGGGCCCCGGCCAATTCCTTTCCTTGAGTCCGTTTTAATTTTACAGCGCAAAAAGAATGAACAAATAAACCCAGGAATCATATAATTATCTTGTCTTTTGGTTTTCCGGAGTAAGCAAAGATTCTTATCCTGGTAACTACTGCCGTCGGGTCCTCCACTAGGCAATCATCGTTACACCACATAAATAAATTCTATTTTTAAAAAATTATAGGCATGTTTATAAGTTTTTATTTATCTCTTAAAGTTTGCCAGTTAAAATTGGACAAAATTCCTTCCGAATGAAGAGGATTTACCAGGTCATTCCCAGAAAATACAAATTTTTATTTATCATACAAACAACCTGATCAGCATTAATAAAATCGTTAGAGCTGATTTTGATGAAATCAACAAATAACGAAAAATGTTCATGTAAAAAGTAAATGAGGTGGATGAGATTCTCTCGATACTTTTCGTGCGGCATACAAGGGTCCTCCAAACTGTATTATCGGTGAAATCTCTGTATCGACTGGTGAATTTCTTAGCAAAATTTTAAAATGAAGCAGCTAGCGGGAACAAAATATGAGGGTTCTTTGTGAACCAAATAGCACTAGTATGGTCCTCGAGTAGAGGGACTGATTAATAGCCCCTTGGTGTGGCCGGTGCTGCTGCCACCAGATGCAAACTTCAGTAACTGCTTATAACAAGGAAACTCTATGAGGCTTCCGCTTCAAATCTGTGAGAAGCTTTCACGGGGCTTAATGAATTGTATCGCCTGTCTATGTTTTCTTCTGGGGTGTAAACGTTTGGAATATCCATTGATTGGTTCCATTTAAATGTATTGTTCAGCGTTGCTGAGCCTGGCACTTGTGCAACCGCCTTGTTTAGTCTTCAAAAATATATGATAAGCTTAACAGGAAGGGGAAATTATTATTCCATTCAATAGTTATTCAGTGTCAGTACAAGCCTGCTGATCTAAAACAAGGATTTTAGTAGCTTTATACCCTCGTTCTTACGACTGCATATGACATCATAAGCCGGTGAACACTGGTCCCGCCATTTGCCAGTATGAAGACTTGAAAACACGGAAGAAATCTTAGGAAAGACAGTCCTGGCGGAATATGAACTGCTCCCGTTCACGAGTCCAGGAATTAGCTCTTCTGGAATTCGGCACTGTTCACCTGTCACTGTTCATAAAGCGCCTTCATACGGTCACTTGCTGGCGTGTCTCAGCCTATTGGCGACTTAATAGCACACCGTTGTACTAGCCTCGACTGCGTGACGGTAACGCACAACCTGCCGCTCAGATGTTGCATCTTTGCCACCACCTCTGCACTCGCTTCACAGATGCAGCCAGCCGTTAGAATCAGCAACGTAAAAACTATTACATGTCAAATCTCACAGATTTGAAGCGGAAGCCGCATAGAGTTTCCTTGTTATAAGCAGTTACTGAAGTTTGCATCTGGTGGCAGCAGCATCGGCCACACCAAGAGCTATTAATCAGTCCCTCTACTCGAGGACCATACTAGTGCTATTTGCTTCACAAAGAACCCTCATATTTTGTTCCCGCTAGCTGCTTCATTTTAAAATTTTGCTATGAAATTCACCAGTCGATACAGAGATTTCACCGATAATACAGTTTGGAGGACCCTTGTATGCCGCACGAAAAGTATCGAGAAAATCTCGTCAGTTCTTATTTTATTACATGTATGTTTGTTAATGATGCTGTCAATTGCCAAGATCATATCAGTGCCGCCGGTGTGCCGGAATTTCGTTCCGCAGGAGTTGTTTTACATGTCAGTAAATCTACTAACATTGGGCTGTCACTTTTAAGCACACTTAAAAACATCGGTCAGGGCCGGGTTTGAAACCGCGACCTTAAGACCAGAAAGCCAGCGTCTAAACAACTGAACCACTATATCGACATCGGCAATGTGGTTTTATTTACACACTTATGCCTTCCTATAGAACTGACATGGGTTTTCTCGAGGATTTCATTTACCTTAGTCCTCTGAAGCACTAGATGTGCCACCTTGGTTTTCCCATTTGCGGACTCAGAAATCTCGCACCGCATACCGGTACTGACCACCAGGGAGTCCACTACTAATTTGATCCCCTCCTCAAGGTCCCCCCGCCCAAAACAAATGTGGGTTGCGCCGTCAACGGGAATAGGGTAGTAACATTTCCCTTTATCTCTGCCTACACGCTATGGTTACTTGACACGCCTTCTGGATGGGGCACCCTTCCTCCCAGTGCTCGCGAGGAGAAAGCGATGATGACGCTGAAGTGGTCAATTCAAGTTGAATCAAGTTAACTTGTTGCAGTTTTTTTCAGCCTCGCAGTTTGTTGTTAGCTACAACCAGAGAGCCCCACTTCTACTTCATTGAGCTGTCGGTACTGACTAGTTATCGTCATAGCTCCGGCCAGTACCGGAATGGCTCTTCCGGCCATCATCTTTACCTTTCCAACGAGGAGACCAGCCGCCAGGGTGTCGTCCTTTTCCCCCAGGAGGAGCTGTTGTTTCGCTTCCCAGAATGCGTGGACTGTCTTTCCGGAAATATAATCTGGGAGTAAACCCATCATAATTCCTGTATGCCAACCGGTCCACCTCCATGGCAAATTCTTAATCGCCCGGTTGCTCGACTCTTGCCTTCAGCTGGGCCCGATAGGTGGCGGCCAGGCCTTAGCATCCTTCCAGCAGTTTAATTAACTCTTCCGCCGAGACTCCGAGGGAAAATACAAAGAATTGTCATGGAAATCGTAGTGTGGATTTTGAAGAGCTCAACTGATTGTAAATAAGAACCTCTATTTTTACGTTTTCTACTTTCCTTTGTGTGTAGAGGAAGTGTTATATTCCTTCCAAGTATTTATATATAAGTATTTCACCAGAAACGCACATTTTGAGTCTGAATACGATTTTTTTATGAAGATGTCTGCTTGTCTATGAACAGCATATCCCCCAAAAATGTCGGAAATGAAATGGAGTTTTATTTATGCACTTTTTTTACTGCTGCTATTCTCAGCGTCCCATTCTATATTGGGCGTGACAAAGTGTCGGATAAATACAAAGTACCTATTTAAAGTTCGGCATCCTCCAAGGGTAAGACAGGAATTTCCCCACTCAAACTGCCCTTTACATGGATAATATTTCATTATTTTTGTTTTCCATCAAATTAATCTCGCTATTTTTATTAAAACACCAGTAAATATTTTGAGCTATTTACATGGAAGTGTGTATCTTAATAATTTTGGGCATCCCTTGTAAAGTGCTCTTCATTCTGAAGTTTTTGCATCACCGGTAAATCAGCAGAAATGGACAAATTTTGTACACAAAAACGTAGATCACGCTAAAGTCTACAATTCATGTGAAATAATTTTTGTGTTGTAAACCATTCCCTAGACATTCTTTGTTATTGGTTTGTTTTCAATTACTTAATACCGTTTTAAATTTTATATAAATATTCATTTGCTTCTCGCGGTCATGCAAATCGTGGAATTTCAAACCAGCACAAAGCGGCCGCTTTTTAAAGATCTGACTCGCTACGGCTTCCAGTATCTCTCTACAACAAAATGTATAATGAAATAATTTTTTGTAAGCTTTTACTCTATTAATATGAAGTATTAATATGTCCTACCAATTATAAATATCTCACCATGTGATTTTGGTATTTACTTTTCGCACCTAATATATTCTTCAAAACCTTCTTGCAAATACTTTCTGATAGCAGTACACATCAAATGACTGGCAAAAACGGCTGTTTTTTGACGGGATTACTTTGATGTGTAAATTTATATCAGTAAAAGCTTTTGTTAGTAACACGGCATCAGTTTGACCCGACTTCAAATCCAGAAAGAGGGTGGATTTTCCATGCAATTCTTGTTTCAGGGTCTGATGTATCCATACATTTATATAAATAAGTTAGTAGTTTTACTATTTCTACCACATACTATGTGCGAAGTAGGTAGAGAAGGTATTGTGTTCTACCCATGACTGCAATGTCAAGATTTTACCGGAAATTATTCTGATGTTCCTTGAATGAAACGGAAAGCATTTTTACAAAAGGGTTTGTGTGTGAACAGTGTAATTCAAAAGCGAAAAGTCCGTTAAATACGAAAATTGAATATTTAAAGTTCTACCTCTATCAAGAACGAAGATTTAAAAAGAAGAAAAATCCCACACTCCAAACTATTCTTTACATAGATCAGTTATATAAAATTTTTATGTTCCCAAAAAGGGATCGGATCGTTTTAATTAAAAAATATTATTGTGACAAATGAAATGTATACCCTGACTTTTCTTGTAATAACCTTAGAAGTTTTAGTTTTTTTTTTTTTTTTTTTTTCCTTTTTTTTCTTTCCATTTCCGATACATTCCTGGTTAGTGGTGTAAATTTTCCAGTATTTTACACTTTTCACAAACGGAAAGTCATGGTTCATATTTAATCATCATTTAGCGACCGGCTTTTAAAAAAATTCACTATAACGGTAGCCTAGAATATTCCAATATTTTCTTTCCACTTAAGTAATAAGACCATTTCTGCTAATATTTAACTCGAATAGTATGAAGCAGATAAAGAATAAATCCTTGCATGTACTATTTATTGCAGAATATGCAGAGAAAGTCATAAAACACGTTAGATTTCTATTTCATTGCTCTTACAATCACATACAGCTAAATAGTACATTTAATCTGAACACATTTACTATGCCTTCGATGTCAGTACAAAAAGGTTGCCGGTATATATTTACCACACGCAGACACTAGAATATTTCCGTCTCAAAGTTGGAGTGTGCTTGTCATTCGCTAGATATTGTAGTGCTTTCGTTGGGATTTAAAGGTTAATGTCATAGTGAAAAACCAACGTTAATTATGTGGAGCATTACTCTTCTGTAGCAATTATGAAATGAACTTCTTAAAGCCACCCAAACGGCTTTGTTACGGCTCTCGAATTACACAGGCGCAGATACAGCTCGACAAAAGCACAAGCTCCAAATCGCAGAAAACCGAAACAACCGTCAAATGATTCATTTCCTCCCCCCCCATCTTTCCTTTTGTCATTTATGATTGTAAGGTTTCCCCATAACAATTCAAGCTCAGTGAAGAAAACGCGCACGTTGGAAACACCAGTAATTTGCACTCTTTTAAAATTTCTACCCTCCTTTTCGCGCCAGTTTGGATCAATAGGGGTGAGGGCAATGAACGTACCTGCTCAGCCTCCAGAAGCCTGGGCCATGCGTCACATCAGTAATTGCAAGCATCTGTTACCTAAGTGCTTGTACACAGATATGCTTCAAATAGAACTGAGTGGAATGAAGCTCAGCAATGTCAACAACCGATTAAATTTATTGATGGAATTCTTTACCATACGCTGTAAAGGTTGGAAAGCAAAAAATCACATAGCAGGTTTCTCCGGAAAACAAGATATTTTCGATGACAATTATTTACGCAAGCCTAGCATTATAATGTGTTATGATGGTCAAAATCGTGCATAATTGATTCTTTATGGCACTCGTTACATAAAGGCTTCTGTAACCAATGACGCATTTCATTATTGAAATGATTGTCCTTATACTCAATCCCATTCTAATTTTTTTTTAACCTACACGATTATAAATGTCTCCATTAATAGCTGCCTTTGGGAATATTTAAGGAACAGTAGGCAGACTATGTAATGAAGAGGATAAAAATGTCTCTCATATAATCTTGAAATGCGAAGTTCTGCGTAGGAAACACGGGGTTATAAAGCCAGATGATGTTCTTCCTAAGAAACATTTAATTAATAACCTATTGTCCATTATTAAAGCTGTACAACTAAAATAATAGATATAGATAATACAGTAAACCTTAGGGATTTTAATGTTTAAAGCCATCTTTACATAAATCAAGTCAGCAATTTCCTTTTCACACGTTCTGATTTGAACTGACAGTTGAAACAATGACGTAAATACCATTGCAATAGTCCTAATTTTCATTCGTCTTGTTATGCGATCATTAGAATTGTAAGCCTAAAATACATTTCTGCTATTATTACAACACTACTGTGTTGTATAATCCTTTCATTCTTTGACCTAATAGTTGGTTAAACAATGAAGCCGAAACTTTATTTACGGCATTGTAAGTCGCCATTGGGATATGTAATCTCAAAATAATTTAAGATCTCCCTGTGATTTACCGGGAAAATCTCGAATCAGGGAATTAATGTCGTGTGCAGTATGTTGCCATGGTAGCTCATTGGTTACAGCAACTGGACGAAGACTAGGAGATCCATGGTTCAAATCCCGGTTATGCATTGCATTTTTCAGTTCGGCTCTACCTTTCCAAATATATGAAAACTCTATTGTCGGTTACGTTCAATTTTGATGATGACCGCTGAACAAATGTTTTAGAAATAGTGACGTCATGCATTTCTACTGTGAATATGATCTCCATTATAATGTTTATAACGCTAGGAATAGCATAAAACGTATTCACTCGCACATTCTTTATTGTCCCATTCGTGCAAATTGGCGCACTTACGATTTGCTATTTTACTACTTTTCCCCCCCGTTTCCTTTTTATGTATTTATCAGTAAAGGAAATACTGCATTTCATCCAAAAATATCCAACATCAATAACAATATCCGTAAAAAGTACTTAGAGGGGATTGCAGAACACTACAATTTAAAAACGAAAAGTTGGAGAGTAGCAATCAAGTCCAGCGTCTCAGGATGCCAAGCGTAAAGGTGTTCATGAGTTAAACTCCTCCCCCCTCCCAAATCTGCCCTTTATACTGAAGTGTTTATAATTTTTCCTCAATGGCTGAAACAGTTTTATTGAAATATCTAATAGTTGGTATGATATGTGAGGTAAAACGTACCCGTGCTCATCTTTGGAACGTCCTCTTTCTCACTCTACTTCAGAGAATTTTATTTAGCTTTGAAGCTATAAAATATAGTGGTTTATTAGAGAGGGGAAAACGCGGAAATCGTTAATATATGCTGTTTGGGGATTTTTTTTCTTTTATTTTTGTTTAATGTTACACTTCAGCTGTTTAGGAGATATTTCCTGATTTTCGTTAGAATTTTCCAGCATTCCAAATATTACATACACTTTTGAGATGTTAAAACTCTTAAAACCTCTTTTGTTTCTTTACAACCCAAACAAAGGGGACGTAATATCAACACCTGAATATAGGCACTAGCTTATTATTATTATTATTATTATTATTATCATCATCATCATTATCTTATTTGGCTGTCACTGTAGCGTTCTGTCTGATTTTGCATGACTATGATTATGTGACGGAGAGGATCTCGTCGTTCGCCTCGACCCCAGCCACCCACCAGGAGGGATCGATAAAATGAAGGGACCGCAGAAGATAGGTAGACAGGTCACAGAGACGCGCAGAGGCTTCTAACGATTCCAAGCTTGAAGACTCGATCACACCGTCGGGCTGCTAAGAGAAAGCCTTTCTCTGTCGGGCTCGGGAAGTACTTGGTCCACCTTAAGCGACCCAAAGAAGGGTATCCTTCGGCAGGTCCGAAAATATCCAATGAGCAAACGTCTGCGCCATTTGTTTGACACCAAAGCCAACCGGAAACATGAAAATGAGGGGTTATGAAATTCGTGGAGAAACTACCTCAGCATTCCCCTATGAAAAATTATTAGAATGGGCGACCCGACGGTAATCGAATGCGCGCCTCGCAGGTTACCGCGGAGCCATCTCGCTTGGTATTTGATTCTTCATGGATGCAACAAAACATTGGTGGATGGAAAGCATTTCGGAAAATTTGATTAATAGAAGGACGACAGAAAATCTAACTCTGTTTGCGAATGATTTGCAGAATAAAAATTCTATTGAACAGAAAAAAAAAAAAAACATTTGATTGTATCACCAGCTTAGAATGTCAGTGATTCCAATGTATCACATTTGAGTTTAATCACGAGCTAGAACTCAAGGAGTCAAAACGTTTGCATGCAGTGATAATTTTTATATGCCCAGAAAATATTAAATTTTGCGTGGAAAAAATCCGAAATACCAGAGCAAGATTTCAATAGAGTAGTAGACAATAGTTTACGGTCAGCATGAAAAACAATAAGGAACTTTACGGCACGAAATAATGATGTACCCACCCCGGGGTACATGCTTTGAATTAAGAGTCCATTCATTATTTTACTGTCACCCTTTTTAGAAATTTCCCAGCTCCCTGCGGTGGTCATGCCTTGCGATTTAAGACTCGCCGACTTGAGATCAGTCCCTCCAGATTTCATTAAATACAGAATTTGAGCATACCAAAAGAGAAACAATAAAATGTCTCCGCGTTCCAATTTTTGTAACGCTAAATGGAGCATGAACAATCGATTTAATTTTGCAAGTATAATTGCGTGTTTAGGCAACATTCAGGTCCTTCCTGATGTTACCATACAATCGCAACGCCTTCTTAAAAATCTCTTCAAATTAACTGCATTAAAGGAAGGCGTGACCGAATTTGTGGAACGCGTGTTGCATATGAACACGGCGAGGGTGCCCACGCTGCTTAGCTCAGCTGTTCTGAAGAGCAACTGACACTGCAGGCGCAGGAATGTTTGGTCACTTGCGCTATCAGAAATTTATTATTATTGCCCCCGTTATGGATTATTTCGTGCTTGTTTTTAATCTTACATCATTGCTCTGCAGTTAACCGCTAAAGCAGTTGCATAACTAGCAGAACCCCCATTTCTGCTCACGTTATTGCGTTAAATGTGTAGATTCTGCTGCCTTGACTCCCCCTTCATCATGGTTCCCTTTATCTCTGCTGAAACTTATGCCACGTTTTGGAAATTGTTAATAAAATAAACGTTTAGGAGGCGTTGATAAAAATAACTTTCTTATGTGTTACACTCACATGACTTTCTCTAGTTCTATAAACTTCTTATTCTTCTTTCTACACCATGCTAATCGATAAGCATTAGCAGAATGTTCTTATTACTTAGTTCCTTATAAGTAAAGAGAGTTAAAATGCTAAAGCTGTAGTCAAATTTTTAAACGCATTCGCTTTGGAATTGTCATTGAAATTCGCTTCTTTGCTTTGTCAGAAGTAAAACAAAAGAAACACTGGCAATTTCCTGTATGAGAAAAGTATAAGTATTTTAAAATTGAAGTCGATAACAAGGAATATCTGGGGAACGGTTAGATTCACATAAACATGTAAAGGATATACGAGGTAGTCCAGAAAGTAAGTTCCGTTTGGTAATAAAATTACATTGTGTACGGATACAGAATCATTATTTATTGCACAAAATTCTACAACTCTTAAACTATTTTTCTACATAACTGCCGAAATTTTGCAGGCATTTGTCATAGCGTGGCACAAGTTTTTGTATACCTTCTCCATAGAAGTTTGCCGCCTGTGTCTTCAAAAAGTTGGAAACATTTTCTTTCAGCTCTTCGTCATTGTTGAAGTGTTGACCGCCAAGGAAAGACTTGAGATGTAAGAACAGATGAAAGTCGCTAGGATCGAGGTCAGGGCTGTACGGAGGATGGTCAAACACGTCCCAGCCAAATCCCTGTAGGAGGTTTATCGTGAACCAGTTCTTCTGTAACCAAAGATGGACGCCCACTTCGCTCTTCATCGTGCACTTCACTACGTGCTTCATTGAACTGTCGGACCTATCTTCTCACCATTGAATTACTCATCGCATTTTGTCCGTAAACTTCGCAAATTTGCCGATAAATTTCAATTGGTTTCACTTTCCTAGCATTCAGAAAACGAATCACAGATCTGATTTCACAAGCGGCGGGATTTTCAATCAACACCGACATTGTAAACAAGCACAACAAAGCGTATGTGGCTGACAGCGATCTCAAAATGGCGCACGTTTCTTCTCCTTGATACAGAGCGTCTACCGCGAATGTGCGGAACTGCGATCGCAGCGCTGCAGCGGAGATAAATTTAAACGGAACTTACTTTCTGGACGTACCTCGTATATTGTGTGTCTTGACAAGATACGTTTTTTGTATAGTAAATTTTTGTCTATTGCAGTTTACCAGTTAATGAAAATTCATCCAGAGGTCTTCAGAGGCTGTTCGTAGCAAATTCAAGCTATACATTTTATTTGTCAGGTAAATATCTTTAATATACGGCATTTTAATGAAAATCGTTAGAGCCATTTTTGAGAAAATCAAAATTTTCGAAAACTTTTCCATATAAAGTGTTTTGGGGTGCGGGAATTTACTTAATCTTCATGTTACATCCTTGGTAGATACTAAACTTAAATACCAAGTTGTTTTTTTGAGACACACTTTTTAAAAAAAAATCCTGGGGGATTTCTTGAAAATCTTCGTGTCGCATCCTTGGGAGAAACTAAAGCTAAATACCAAGTTAAGTATTTAACGGTTTTTTCGTTTTTGAGCTATGCTGTCCACACACACACGGACCTTTTTCGGACTCAGGGACCTCAAAACATATTTTCGATGAGATCACGACATTGAATGTTTGGGTGGAACACAATGCCTTCTCTATCCACTATGTACATTGCACATACGGGTTAAGAAATTAAAAATGTCATCCGTTAATTCACGTGATTCTCTAACCTCTTTCGTTTATTCGTGAGTATACGGGGGGGGGGAGAATTAAGGCGTAAGTTGCGCCATTAAGAACATTTTGGAGGAGAGAAATAAAAATGTATACAGAATACTAAATGTTCAATTAAATTAAGGTAGGAGATATAAAAACATGTATTACATATTTAAGTAAGTACTGTAAGTCTTTAAATGTGTTAAGGTAAATATGCTTTTTTTATTTCTTTGTCATGTAAATGTCTTGAATGTATGTTATTTTATTCAAATTCGTTAAGAATCAATTTTGAGAAAAACAGTTCGAAAGGTATTCCATACAAAGGGTAGTTGAATGTAAGGGAACGTGTGGAAAATCTCTCGTGGTATCTTTGCAAATTGGTGAAATGAATACAATTTTTGTATCCCACTTTTCGCTTTTGATTTGCGCCGTTCACAGCGACTGTGTATATACGCTCTCTCTCTCTCTCTCTCTCTCTCTCTCTCTCTCTCTTTCTCTCTCGTAGTAGATATTAAGATTTCATTTGAAATACACTTTTAGTTCCCCTGAATAAAAAAGTATTTTTAGAAAAATTTCCTCACATTTGTATGTGTGTGTGTGTTTGTGTGTATGAACAGCATAATTAAGAAAACTCGGTTAAATATAAATTTTGATATTTACACCATAAATTACCTTTTATGTGAAACAGTTTCGGAGATGTTGATTTTCTAAAAAAATGTTTATCTCAATTAGCAGGAAGTAGTTGGAAGAATAATCTTTTGTAAGAATATTGTTTTCAAAACAGATAGAGAAAACCATGTGATTGGGACACAGATTATTATTATTATTATTATTATTATTCAGGGTGTCGCAAAACGTGTTTCCAGTGAAATTTCTGAATCGAATTTTTGGATTGAGTGCAATACTTCTCTGCTTGCTGTAGGTAGGCAGTATAGAGAAAGTAAAAACTTTAGCGAAAATATGTGTGGACTTTCGTAATTTAAGTACAAATTGCACTCTCCTTTTTAAAAAGAATCCAGCATTTAAATTTGAGCATTTAATATAGCAGTTAAAGGATGATTTTCAGAAACCATATTTCCTATAATATTAAATATTCCTTTAAACCCTTTTGTCAATGGCTTTTGCTTTAAGTGGCCAGTAAGAAGAAGAAAAGAAAAATACTACTATTTTCAGGTTCATAACAATTTTAACTTTTTTATTTTTGTGCTTTTACCAGGAGCACAGGACTCCTATTTAATGCTCGCTTTAGTATCACGCCCCACAATTTGCAAACTACAGATCAACTTCATAACGATAGAAGTATCTGCAGCTTTTATCTGTGATATTGAAACATGTCGGTTCATTTGTATGCCATATCCCTATTATACCTAAAACCCATTCTGGATTCTAGCATGCGGAATTAAATCCATGCCCCATAGATGTCAGATGCATACGTGTTCACGAAGTATGATTATTAAGAGAGTATTAGTTTACATCGATTATGAAGGGAAAGTGAGTTATTTCCGCGGGGTGTATAAGCGAGCCACCCCGTGGCATGCTGCGCTGTGCTAAGCGATCGTCACACAGCTCCTGGAGGCAATGTCCGGTGAAGGACCGAGCAAGGCCGAGCCGCGCTGCGCCACTCTTTTGTTCTCTTGTCACTGATCGCACTTTGAGTTGTTGAATCAAATCATTTGGGATTCTCAATACGTAGCTGGTTATGATTAGTTACAAACATGCTTAGGAGGTATTCTTTAGTGTTTTCGGGTTACTGGGTCAAAATATAGTGATTTTCAAACTTTGATGCAAGGGCCATTCCTTTTCTATTTCAAGAGGAAATATTTTGTATTATTTTGTGTGCGGGTGAGGGGAAGTAATTCATTCACACAACTGGTAAATACCAGCCAGATTTTCGAAAATGAGGCGCTGTCTCGGTAGAACCTACAACTTAGCCGTGCATTTCTAATTCTTTTTTACAAACTACATAGAAATTACGTCATTCTGAATACGTCTAGAATCAATTCCGATGTCGATAGAAAGGTAGGTATAATAAACATGAAAGTCGTGATGAATTTTTACGTAGGGAATTAAATTGAGAGGTTTAAAATTAGAAGTTTCTGTTGTGTAATTGTTCTTAAAATATTCCATACCAATATAGAATGAAGGAAATTGTCGTAATTTTTATTTGGTATTAATTTGGATTTTTAACGGAGTACACTGCCCTAGAATGTTCACTTTGAATTACTTGTGATTTCAAATATTTTGGCAATATGTATCAATCACAATATGTATTTTTTTTCGTCTCGTGTTAGAGGTAGCTTTTTTGTCTATGTCTCGATTTTATCTCTTTTCCTCGCTGACTTTTTAAACTTTGTAACTTTTCACTTAAGTTAGGTTAACATTACGTTAACCAAAGGCATATGTTTTAAAAGTGCATTGGAAACAATCATGTTTCAATAAGAAAACTTTTTGACTGCCTGTATTCTCCAGATTATTCCCAATCCTTTCTAGAGTCTGGAAGTATGAAAGAGAGTATCAACTATCAATATTTGCTTGAGTGTGAGGGTGGCGGGGGGAGAATTTCAAGACAACGCAAAGTAAAACCAACGATTAACTCAAAAAGTAAAGCGAGCAAACATTATTGTTACTGAGAAATTGTTGCAAAGTCAAAGCAATCCATATGAAATGAAGAGGTTAAATCCGACATCTAAATGAAAAAAGAATGAAACAAAAAAGTTTATCTGAGATTTTCTTTTGCGAAACGTTTTCATTCGAGAAGTGGTTGGATCCTCT
The DNA here is from genome assembly GCA_030762935.1 of Hymenopus coronatus. Lineage (NCBI taxonomy): Eukaryota > Metazoa > Arthropoda > Insecta > Mantodea > Hymenopodidae > Hymenopus > Hymenopus coronatus. Next base: position 45,527,994 of record CM060891.1, on the reverse strand, counting down.
GTTAAGGCTCTTGTGAAATTGGGTAAAAGTCTTGTCAAAATAAAGAAGTGTGTTTTTGTCTATTATAGTTATATCCAGCTATTTTGATTTCCTAATTTTGACAAAATTAAAGTTCTCTGCGGCCATTTAAATATACCGGAAATTCCTGAATTAGAAAAGTTTCAGCATTTTAAAACTGAAACCTATAACAAGGAATGTCACAAAAAAAAAAAAAAAAAAAAAAAAAAAAAAAAAAAAAAAAAGCAAGAAAGATATATTTCAAACTGTGTGTTTTAACGAGATCTACATTTTTTGCTTAGAAAGCCTTTGTCTATCTCTTTCAGTTTACCAGTTATCCAAAGTCGCAGAATTAAGTGGTCTTTAGAGGCTATTCACAGAATATTAAATTTATATACTTTGTTATGTAATTAATATCTTTAATGTAAAGTAGGTATATTATAATCAAAATCGTAAGCCATTTTTGAGAAAATCAACATTTTCGAAATGTTTTCTATGTAAATGGTAGTTTTGGACTGGGGGGAGAGATTTTATTGAAAATCTTCGTGTCGTATCCATGGAAGATCTAACTTAAATACCAAATTTAGTATTTAACCTACTTTTCGTTTTTGAGTTATGTTCACTGACACACATACGCGCGCGCGCCATTTTTTTTTAAATTTTTTTGTTTTTTTATACAGGGGACCCTAAAAAGTATATTTCCGATGAAATCTAGGTATTGAATTTTTGGGTGGAGTGCAACGTCTTCTCTACCTATGCAGGTACTAAGTGGAGAAAGTGAAAATGGATTCGGAATAGCTCATAAACATAAATACCATTATACTATTCGAAGTCGAAGTTACCAGCAACATTTTGATTGTTTTTTGTAATTTACAGGTTTGAAAGGTTAGTGATGGATTGAAGGTTTAGTCTTCCTTTGTGCACTGCCATAGGGTAATTCAAACAGCTAGCATACTGGGAAGGCCTTTATTGCGCTCACGTTTAAGATAAAACTATTGGTCGTCAAAAGGGTATAGTCACTTAGGGCACACATGAAACATTTATATCTGTTCTCAGGAATAAACACATGCAATTTCCTTTCGCACTTTGAGATTTCTAGGCTTAGGACAAGTGAAATAATAGTAGAACATGCTGCTAATATGCTTTAATATTACTTCGGCGGTTTAATAATTGCTTCTTTATTATTTTAAAACAACAAATTAAAAGCTCTGACGTGTTCCATTCATATAACTTTATCTTTCTACAAACTAGTCCTACAAAAGATTATTCTTTTATCTGCATTATGCTAGTCGAGATAAACATTAGCAGAAATTGTTTTATTGCGTGTTTCCTTGTAAGTAAAAGGGAAATAAAGGAATACACTAGGCTAACGCAATATCAAATCTTTTAAAAACTATATATGTAACAATTGAGGTTTGGTACTCTTGCATGGCTAGGAGCAAAATAAGAGACATCTGAAATGAAATTAGTTTAAAATCGAAACCAATAACAAGGAATATCTTGGAAACGGTTAACTCGACAAAAAATGTATGTGACATAAACTGTGTGTTTTAACGATATCTAATGTTTTATTTGAAGTTTTTGACTTCTCTTGCGGTTTACCAGTTACACAAGAGTCATCCAGAATGAAGAGGTCTTCAGAGGCTGTTCCCAAAAAACTCAAAACATACATTTCGTTTCCAATGAATATATTCTATTTTAATAAAAATCGTTTGAGCCATTTTTGAAAATATCAAACTTTTCGAAACATATTTCACGTAAAGGGTAGAAGAGGGTGGCAGGATGTTCTTGAAAATGTTCGTGTTGCATCCTTGGAAGATACTGAACTTAAATACCAAGTTTGGTCTTTGACTGACTTCTCGTTTTGAGCTATGTTGTTCAAAGACACACACGAGCGCCCGAACATTATTTTAAACATGTTTTATTTTATCCAGGGGTCTCAGAATGGATGAATTTTCGATGAAATCTTGCTATCGAATTTTTGGTGGAATATTCCTTTTCTATCTACTATGTGCAATACACATACTTGCTAGAGAAAGTAAAAACAATTTCAGCTCATTGAGCAGTTAGTTTACTGTTTGCTGTAGTGGTACGCAACTCGTTCAAGAAAATTAAAGCAGGTTGTTTTTCCCAATTAGTATGACTGTATAATATCACTAAGTTTCACATGCCTCCTAAGGTGTTTGCGACTTTTTGATTGTGATTGGAGTTGATTGTTATGTATACCTCTGCTTGTATTCTTTTTAAAAGAAAATAAAAAACAAATATATTTCGATGTAAATTATTAAACGTTAATCAAGCGTACTGGGAATGACATAAGATGATGACTGTGCGCATATTACTGCGACCGTAAGGTTCAATATAACCCTGTGCGCTATGTGCATCGCCCCATCTCACTTGCTTCAAAGGCACGTTAGATCGCCCTAAGGATACCATCTCCTATTTTTTTCTTATGTTTTTTTATTCTTTTTTTTATTTCCGGAGTTTTGTTGGGACTCCGGCGTTGTATTCTTTTTTCTTCTTTTTTTCCATTTTCTCAACATTTCCTTCGTTTTGCTATTTGTTTACCGTTTGCTTACTTTTTTTTTTTTTGCTTCCAATTCACACACATATACAAACACACAAACATCCATGTCCAAGGCGAGACTCGAACCCACGATCCCTTGTGCCACGATGCACCAAAGCTAGGCACTTTAGGGAGCGCGGACCGGCTCGTATTGAAAGCATTTACTGTAAAGGCGGAAGCAGGTTTCCTTTAACGAGGGGCTAACGCATTTTAGCTCTACCTTATCAGTGCGCAAGATACTGTCAATAGAGCATTTCGCGTTCCTAGATTTTCAAACATCATATGTGAGCATAATAATCCTTTGAATACAAATAATTTAAATATTGAGAAAATTTACAGAAGCACTTAGGCGTTTAAGTATTTTTTTATTCATTCTTTGAGAGCTTAATAATATGTAAAAGCATACTTGATTCGGCATATTTATTTTTATTATCGAATTTGGGGAAGTATCGTGTGAGATTTAGTCCACTACTGCGATAAATTCATTCACTGACAGGAAAAAATATACTCGTCCGCTTTCAATAACTGTTTGTTTTCATTTTACCAAAGTAAAGTAACACCATAACCTTAAGTAGATATTTTTACTTTCTCTACCACGTACCAAAACTTCGATGTCGCAATTTCATCAGAAATGCTTGCTTTGAGGACCTCTGAATAACAACAGTTTATAAAGTTGCGCGTGTTTAACAGCATTATCCCGAAACGAAAACTCCGATAAATACCAAACTGGGTGTTTAAATTTCAGTATTAAAAAAATGCTATACGATGAAATCCTCCCACCTCAAACTACACTGCCTGGACATTTTTATAATGATCCCTCCTCCTCTCGAAACGGTTCTGGCTATTGGGATCAAGATAGCTCATATTTAAGATATTTACGTGACAAAATTGTGTTGAATTCTCTTGGAAATAGTCCATGTGTAATGTTGTACACTTGGTAGGTAAGCGTTGGGTTAGGCTAAAACAACTACAATAAAAATATACATCTTTTAATATTATGGAATCTATCCTTAGTAACATTTTTGAGGCTTCAGCCATTTGCGAAATATCCCTTATACGTTTACATTTGTCATTTTAAGTGAAGTTATTCAGTTGTTTCTCTCAGTGAATGGGAAGATGTGGAATTTCAGGGCCAGCATATGGCCAATAGTTTCCTGTGTCTTTTTGTAACTATATTTAAGGGTAGAACATCTGCCAACGTTTATTTGGATTAACCTACAGGAGACAGAAAACAGAACTTTTGGAACAATAGATTGCAGAATATATTAAAATAAACGATATTAGGTGGGAAAGTCATGTGAACGTAAATCTAGAAGTTTTTCTATGGTTAAGGGGATTAACCCTTCCCTAGATCTGACTTTGAATAAATGCATGCTATTTATCCTTTCAGAAAAAGGGACGTTAAGATAAAATATATAGCTATAGCTATAATGGAGGCACAGGAAAGAATGCTGCAGCTACAGCACTTAGCAACCTCCGCAGGACAGCCAACCTCAGCGTTTACTTTCATGGACCGTCAGCATTGTCATCCCGGGATCAAAGTTTATTCTGTCGTCATTTCCATTCATGATGCAGTGCGTGATTTGTATCGAACTGGATGACGTTAGTTTGTTTTAGAAACGATACATATATCGACAACTTACATAAGGTATGTACATTCATATACAGATTTTATTACTCTTATCATCTATAGGTAGAATAAGAATTACATTCTACATAAAAATTCTATAGGTAATTTTCCGGAAAATACATTTTCAGGTTTCCTGAATAAATTCGCTAGCGAGCATGTGAATAGCACAATTAAAAAACAAAAAATCAGATAAATACCATGACCACATTTGGACTTAACTTCAGCCACCTCCGAAGATGTAACACAGGGAGTTTAAGAAAATTTGCCAACCCCGAACTACTCTTAAAATGGAGTCATTTTTATTTTTTCTACTCCGTTTAACAAGTAGGGAAATTATTATACACCATCCAAAAATTCAATGTTGAGATTTAACCGGAAATATGTTTTGAGATAATCTAATTTAAAAAAAAAATGTTTAGAGAAAAGGTATGCGCTCACGTGTGTGTGTGTGTGTGTGTGTGTGTGTGTGTGTGTCTGTGTGTGTGTGTGTAAAACAAATCAAAGCGAAAAATTAAACACAAAACTCGATATTTAAGCTTTCCAACATTAAAGAATGCGACAAGACAATTCTCCCATCCACAACTACGCTTTATGTGAAATATTTTTCTAAAATTAAGATTTTCTCAAAAATGACTAACGATTTTGATTAGAATGCCATATATTTCAGATATTTTCAAGAAAAATGAAAGGCATAACTTGAAGTTTCTGAAAATAGTCTCTGGAAGACTTTGTATAACTGGTAAACCGTAAGAGATACATAATAGTAACACAAAAATGTAGATCTCATTAAAACACACGATTTTTGTCGGATATATTTTTGAGGTCCACCATTTCCGAGATATTCCTTGTTATTGGTTTAAATGTTCCAATACGTATACTTCTCTCAAATGGGAAGGCGTTTTCGTTTTTCTTACTCTGGCCATGTAAAGAGAATCTAAAATCAATACCGTCACATACCGAACATCCATTATTCCTACAAGGGAGTAACTAAGACAGTTTTCTGTCAATATTTATCTTTATTACTCGTAGTAGATAAAATAATGCGGTTTTGTTACAAAATAGGTAGGGAAAATCAGGTGAGTGTAACGCATCGGATTTTTTTTTATTTTGTGAAAAATGGCTCATAGGCTTTTACTGGGTACAGCCAGTGAAGTCCTCGCGCTGAATGGATTGTGCATAATTTTATACAACTTGAAAACCGCAAGAGACCACTAAAAATTTTGCCGCATAAAACTGTAGATCTTGTTAAAACTCGCAATAAAATTTATGTAAAGTGTGCTTCTGAATGAATCGTTTTCGAAATACTCATTGCTATTCATTTTAACTTTTCAATGTGTGGTCATACATTTTTACTTCCTTTACACGTACTATGTACATAGTGTAAAGAGAAGGTTTGGCAATGCACCCAAAAATTCTATACCGAGATTTCGCCGGAAATAATTGTTTTGGGACCCCCTGAATAAAAAACATTTTTAGAAAAAGGTCCATGTGTGACTGTGGACAGAATAGCTCAAAAACGAAAAGGCCCAAATTACATTATATGTGGAACATTTTTCGAAATTTATTTTCTCATAAAATGACAAACGAAATGTGTATTCTTGAATTTTCTGAGAATAGCCTCTAAAGACCTCTTCATTCTGCATGGCTTTTATATAAGTGACAAACGTAAGAGATGTACAAAAACTTGCTGCACAAAAAATACAGATCTCGTTAAAACATGCAATTTGTCGTATACATTTTTTTTTTTACTTTCTCTACATGTTCTATTTACATAGTGTATAGAGAAGGTATTATAATGCACCCAAAAATTCGATACCGAGATTTCACCGGAAATACATGTTTTGGGTCCCCCTGAATCCAAAAAGCATTTTTGGAAAAAGATCCGTGCGTGTGAGTGTGTGTGTGTGTGTCTGTGGACAGCATAGCTCAAAAACGAAAAGACCGTTAAATACCAAACTTGGTAGCATGAAGCTAATTCTTAACAAAAATTTGTTACACAGAAGTAGAGAAAGTCATGTGAATGGAACACATCAGATTTTTTGTTGTTGTTGTAAAGTTAACCGTTTTCGTGATATCCGTACTTCTGGTTCCAATTTTAAGCCACTAAAAACTTTCCAAACGGAAAGACATATTACTTCTCGTTTCCCGTCGTTTGTTTATTCCTGGCAGACAAAGAGATTGGAATTTCAATTGTTCCACATAGCGACCTGCTTTAAAGGACGAGACTGTCGCTTTAGACTGTGCCTTTTCTTATTTCGATTCTACTTACAAGGAAACTAGTAGTAAGACTAATTCTACTTAATGTTTATCTTGATTAGCATGATGTATATAACAGATAAATGCTTTGAATAAAAGGTTTGTTTACCGAACAATTAGAGGAAATCATGTGAAAGGAACACATTCGGTTTTTCCCTTCTACTTACAAGGAACCAAGTAATAAGGACAGTATTTGCTAATTTTTATCTCAATTATTATGAATCAGATAGAAGAATTAACTTTTTAACAATAATTTGTTACAGAGATGGAGAGAGAGAGAGAGAGAGAGAGAGAGAGAGAGAGAGAGAGTCATGTGAATGGAACACATACAATTTTTACTTTCTCTATACGTGCTATGTACATAGTGTATAGAGAAGGTATTGTAATGCACCCAAACATTCGATACCGAGATTTCACCGGAAATACATGTTTTGAGACTTCCTGAATGAAAAAAAAAGCATTTTTAGAAAAATGTTCGTGTGTGTCTGTGGGCAGTATAGCTTAAAAACGAAAAATCCGTTAAAAACCAAACTTGGTATTTAGATTTGGTATCTTCCAAGGATGCGACACGAGGATTTTCAAGAAAATTCGCCCACTCCCAACTACCCTTTACATGGAACTTTTTTCGAAAATTTTGATTTTGTAAAAAATGGCTCTAACGATTTTGATTAAAATATTGTATATTAAAGATATTTACTTGACAAATAAAATATATATCTTGAATTTTCTGGGAATAGCCTCTAAAGACTACTTTATTCTGGATGAATTTTGCTAACTACTAAACCGTAAGAGATGGACAAAAACTTAACGCACAAAAAATGTAGAGCACGTTAAAAGACAGTTTCTGTTATATACATTTATTTCGTGGAGTTGATCGTTTTTGAGATATTCCTTGTTTTTGGATTCAGCTTTGAAAAACTTATACTTTTCTCATACAGGATATTGCCAACTTGTATCCATACAAACAAACGAACGAACTTGAGTCACATAGCAACCAGCTTTTGACTTTTAGTTTAACCTATGGTACTCTCTTATTTCGCTTCTACTTACAATAAAGCAAGAAATAAGACTATTTCCGCTAATGTTTCTCGATTGGCATGAAACAAATAAAAGAATAAGCGTATTAACAGTAATTTGTTACAGAGATATAGAGAAAGTCATGTGAATGGAACACATCAGATTTTCTTAATTCCTAAGTAATCACCCATTTTGCGTCTGTTGGTCATGGAATTACAAAGCCAATATATGATGACGCTCTTTTTAAAGATTTGACTATCGCTTAATCCTCTATATCTCTCTTGACTCCAAAACGCAAATTATATCGAAGCCATTTTTATAAACTTCTACAAACCTTTATCTAAATTAAAAAACAAGTACATTTCCATGATTTTCTCTATCCCCTTTCGGTTATTAATGTTATTGCAAATTATTCTTACGATTTTTATTTTCCTATGTACTTCATTGCACTCGATACAACCTTTCCCGAAATAGCTGCATTATAAATTCCTTATAGATAAAAAAAGCAAGAGTGACAGTCAAATATTTTGAAACTGGGCGCTAAATGCTGACCTTAAAGTTTCATACTCTTTCCGCAGAATTGCGAGAAGCATCTGAAAAGCGACAGGACTTCAAAAGAATGCTAAGTATTTAGAATTGTACGACTGGCTCCGTAGCTCAGTCGCTGGAGCTCCTGCCTACATTGAATTATATCAGGAACATTCCCCATCCATACCGTTGTTCTAAATTAAACAGGTTAACATAAATGGAATCGTTTTATCAATATAAGTATCTGAAGAGAAATGTAGCAAACAAAATTAATTATGCATTTAAAAAAAAAAAAAAAACTGGTCACATATTTCATAGAGCGGCGTAAAAGCAAATCTGTCCATGCTACTTTTCTCGAAACTGGCATTTTCGCAAATAAGGTATTAATTATTTCCCATAATAACTGGGTTTGGCTTTATATGCGTCATTTACTCTGGGAAAGATACAGTAATTGAATCTTAACTTGCCCTAAGTTACAGAAACCGGCAGAAGTGTACTTATTTTGGAACCGTGCTACAGTAAAGCAACTGAATTAAAGGGACTTGTTTTTGCAAGGATTCCGTTCAGTAGCAAGAGAAATTTGTGTTGGCGCATACCTTGTTTGGCTTTTGGTCAGCTGCCCTGTATTTGCGACATTTGATTGATAGCCTCAGCGAGGCCAGCCGTCTTGAGGATGTCCAAGTTTGCCTTAATATGAAGAGAGTCAAGGTTTTAAACCTAATTTTTCAACGCACTCATTCCTCAAAGCCGTTGTTGTTTTTGTAACTTTATGGATGGCTTCCTGTGCTTTATGCTGATATCTTGGAAAAAAATTATGGACCAACAATAGTTTTCACGCGCGCAACATTTCCAAGGCCGCCGGACATTGAGATTTATTTCCTATCCTCTGAATAAAGACCACTGAAAGATGAAAGAAGCATGAATATGCAGCAGGTTTTGCTGGATAACGCTCAAATATATATTTTATATTTACCCAGATTTGTATTTTATTTTTGCGAAGTTTGTTTGGTTTAAAGTCTCATAATTGCATGTAATAATAAATAATGAGATTGCAACATGTTCATCTTTGAGGAAAGAGTTCTCAATGAAACGAAATAAAACGTCACATCGTGTAAGCTTCTACTCTAAAATCCATGCATTCTCTGACGAGGTATTTGTTTTACTTTTGTATGTTAAGGCTGGAGGTGGCTCAGTACATCATTATTGGCTTGTTAAGTATCCGAGGTCCACATTGTAGTAACTGTTCTCAAGACGTTTACCCATTATATAGTTTTGGAGATTTTTTGCTGTATGCTTAACTGATCTTGTGAAATAGGATAAAATTCCAACTGCAGTATTTTTAAGATAAACACTTGAGGTTGCTATATGCGTTTATTTTGTCACTTAATCAATATAGGCTATGTGGTTACCAATCTACCTTAACTTGAAGTTTAAGAATACATTTTGCAGAATGTCAAAGAAAAATGCATCTGTTTCCTAAAATGTTTTAGAGAAGGTCAATGATGTTGGTATTCGTTAACTTAAAGGGCTCATTGTTCTTTAAGGGAGCTAATTATCGATATTTTATATCATTGCAGTCGTTTGTTCATGAAACTGTAAAATTAATTGCAATAAAATGCATTTTTAAGCCTCTTACACTTCTCAGTCCCCTTAAAATCACGGAAAGTATTCAGTGCTCGACAGTTTTCAAATTTTCGCCTGCGCCTCTATCATCTGCTACAATTACAGGATGAAATTTCGTGTAAAAAGTTTTGTCAGTTAAAATATGTTTGTAGCAATTTCCAAGTTAAGGTAGTTCAGGCAATTCTTTTTAGAAATTCTACCTGAAAAAGTTGACATTTTATGCACAATAGATTCATCCTTTTATTTATTTTTTTTTTTTCAAATTTAATACAGTATGTATTGGAAACCTACCGTAATTGACTTGACAATTAGTAATATATTTAATACCATTATTTGGAATGTATTTTGTGAATCTAATTTGAGCCGCTTGGAATTCATGAAGCATTAAACGTTTTTAAAGCAAATGGAGTCAAAAGCGACATTGTTACTTGTGAACTGATTTGTAGCATTTCATATTAAGATTCTTCGAAGCTACTCGTTAAAAGTTATTATTGGTTTTTGTATGTGCTATTGAAAATGCAGGAATTTTAATCAACTGAGGCATGTAACGGAACGCATTACACCGGTTAAAATTGGAATTCTTTAACGGTACAAGAAAGCACGCAAAGATGCTAAACAATTTTAACAAATGCTATTGCACTCTTTATTGGTGTAATATGCATATTTTATATATATATATATATATATATATATATATATATATATATATATATATTAATTTTCCTTCTATGTAGCTTTGGTTTGTAATTTTAAGCATGATTTATTTGTGAAAGCGGGTTATAGTGAACTTAAATAGATCTTGATTTGTCAGGTGCGTTCGTTATTTGTAAAGATATTTTAACGACACATTTGAAATGCGTCTATAATCCATTCCATTTAATAATTAATATGGAGATCATCCTACAAACAACGATGGGTATATGATTTTTAGGACTGTGTCTCAAAATGATCATTAAACATCAATGAAAGCACAACGTTTTAAGGAAGTTAATTCATTATCATGTGAAACAAATGCTGGTAGATGGTTCTGCAAATATTCATGTTTCTAATCGTGAATTTTGAGGGTTAAATTAAGATTAATTTAAATTATTATGCTTGCTTCTTAAATACAAGCTTCTCATTTTAGGATTTTTCAGCATATCAGATATCCATTTAGGACAATTTTCTGTTTTATGAAACAAACATTCTATACACTATTGCAAATAATTCGTTGTGCGTAAGATTTCTCCTTTTCTGCGGAAGAGCTACGTGTACACTAGATCTATTGATTCCATCTATGGGTGTGTAGTTTTGCGTTTAAAAATTGCGATGACAATTATTAATTACATTTGTTTCAGAGGAGAGAATTTTAACTGTATCCTTAAATATCAATAATTAAGTAATGGAAATGCAGCTTGGAAAAAAGTGCGGGAATATTTCAAAGTTAACATATTAATTCGAAAAAACAAGTAAAATTTATTTACGATCTTAGTATTACAGTTTATTGGTATTAATAAAATGCTGGTTGAGGTTCAAGTTTTCAAGAAAATAGACTGAAATTTATACAAATTCGATTCACATTTGGTTGGACCACTCGCCTCTCACCAAGATCTCACGCGACCGCGTGTGGGATTTGTGGTGGACAAAGCGGCGCAGGGCGGTTTTCTCCGGATTATTCGGTGCTCCATCTTCATTACGTGTATCAGCAATGTCATCGCCTGCGGTACCAAAGTAAAAGTGGGCATTATATTCTAGTTAAAAAAAATTACTGGATCCCTGCAGATTTAAAGGATCAGAAGTTTTATTATGCAAGTTAGAAGTCAGGATAACACGAAAGAAGCGTTCCATCTTCAACCAGATATTCACATCAAGGAATCAACTCGCAAGTTATTTCAGTTCTGCGATGAATCATTTTAAATCTACTAAGCCTACGTTTACCTCCAGTTTCTAAATATTGTAGACGCCATTGAGTTTGACAAGTTGAATATTTCTTAGGTTTCCACATCCATCACCCTGCTGGCGTTTAGATAATGCCGTATTTTAAAATTCAAATCAAATTCGTTGGAAACAAAGGAAGTCCGTCGTTGTTGAATCATTGTTTCATCTGCATTCGGAGTTTCATGGCCGCGATAAGGAAATAACCCCGACAACAAACATACTCTTAACATAATCAGTTTAAGAGACACGCTGCAGATACGTATCATCTTTTCACTACCGATCGTTTTAGAAAAACAAACCATAGGGATGTTGCAGTTCATTGCTTCCAAGTTAGTTTCGGCTTCTGAAATTCGATGTTCTAAATCTTCAGCAAATACTGCATTCCAAACAGAAATGCGGTACTAAACAGTTCGTTTTAGGTCTCCTAAATCTAACAAGACATATGGGTCTTTGTATGAGAGAGAGAGAGTGAGAGTGTGGGAGGGAGAGGGGGGTAGATAGGTCTAATATATATTAAACTTCATGCCTAAGTTGGGCATCTTTTAAGAATACATTCCCGTGGAATTCCCCCATACTAAGCTACACTTTACATGGAAATATTTTTGTTACTTTGTTTTATTTTTTAAAAAACACCTGTAATGATTTTGATTAAAATCTCATATGTTTGAAATGATCTTAGTTTTTTTTTTTTTTTCAGTCTAGTTTTAATCGAATTAAGTAGTTTGTGCATAGGCACCTTTCGGAACTACCCTAATAGTCTTTAAGATTTGGACTTGAAAGTTTTGAATGTCTTCTACCAAATAGTTATTATTATTATTATTATTATTATTATTATTATTATTATTATTATTATTATTATTATTATTATTATTATTATTATTATTATTATTATTATTATTATTATTCAGAATTCGTCGCCTCGGTGAGCGTAAAGGGAATCGTATAAGCTTATTAGTTTGTAGTTGCTGTATTTTCTTCTCATGGAATTTCAAATAACATTTTTAAAAAACTGGGGCTTTACATTCACATCACTTTCTCTGTTCACTCTTCTAATCATTCTTCTTGCTAAATGAAGTAAAGTAAACGTTTGTAGAAATAGTTTCATAAGACGTTTCGTTGTAGAGATATACAGAAGAGTCAGTTATGGGGAAAAAATAACAAAACAAAAACAAAAAAACAACAAAAACATACAAAACGGAATTTGCGGTGTAATAAATGTTAGTACTTTTAAGACGGATGTATAGGTGGATAATTTAAATAGCACTTTAAAGTAATTTCTTTACTTCATAATGTTTACGCTTGTTTTTATCACTTAAACTGCTCTTTTCGACTGAAAGTATTGCCAATTACTTCGAAAACTTCATCAAGGACTTTCAGAAAGTGTACATTACGAATTACACTTCTTTAAATTGTCTGTATTAACTAAAAAGTGTAAAAAATTAGAGCTACACTTTTTTGAATTTGCTGAATAGTAATTCACATAACACCTAATTAAAATTTGGTTCCAAAATCTTAAAAATTTTCCTGTAGATCATTAAAAAGAAAAAAAAAAGGCTTTTTCTCTCTTCTCCGGAATAACATTTATCTAAAAACGTTAAAAATTCACTATAGAATGCATCACAAGTGTACTAAATATCAAACTAGTTGCTTAATCAATAACTAAACATTATCTTTATATGCTTTAAACATCTAAAATATTCATGAATTTATGTTGTCAATAAATTAAATATATGCCCTATAATTTCGTACTAAGCATGCGCTAAAATTATTTAATTTTAAGACGATTGCTGGTTGGCGAAAGTTAAGGATCATATCACATCTACATATGTTATGGGTCAAAATTTGAAAGCACTCAACTAACTCTGGGGAAATTTCTTTAGGAAACACTAACTATGTTTTCACCTTGAAGATATTTATCCACAGAACAACATTTAATTTCATGATTTGTCAACAAAACACACTACAATTTACCGCTTAAGCTCACCCGCTTGCTTTAAGAAGGGGCCCGATTTCGAGCTGGGAGATGGTTATTTTTCTCTAGCCAAGATTATTCCCTATATTCCCCAGAGTCTGGAGGTATAAATGAGTGTGTGAATGTGTGTATCGTGCATTGCAATATATTAAACCCAAATAAACAAAATGTAATGACATTGTACACGAGGTAACACCATTGCCGATAGCCAATACGTTTCAAGATAAAGACCCAGATATGACTGGGTTAATTGCGGGATATAAATGAAACATTTAAAAAAAAATACTGTTAATTTTCCAATTTTAGAGGAGCTATCCGTAAGTCTGCTCTGAACCTCATCGAGAAATGATATGATTTTTCCACAATAAGGCCTTATTTTATCATTAATGTATTTACATATTAATCTTTAAATTAGACGTTTAAAACACGCGTATTATATGCTCGATGCATGGAAAGATGATGAAATATACAGCAAGTGAACTGAAAACATTGTATTCAAAGAGGAACACGGAATATATTGTAAAACTTAATTCCATGTCACAATTAAAAACAAGCTAAATATGCACATCCAGTGTGTGTGATGATAAACAGCAATATGCGCCATAATAAAAATAACTAAATACGCACACATATATAAATGTTATACCTCTTTTACAACATTCTGTATTGAATTTCAATAGGCAGAGATGCTCATGTGAACCCACCCAAAGCAGTGCCGTGTTGACGAGTGTAAAAGTTGTTAGGCTAACTGAATAGGAGTTCCGAGAATTTCGAGCTGCATTTGATATGAATAACTAATTGTGTAATTTTGTTTCTGTTCGTGCAGGAAATGAAGATGGTTGTAATATTGCTATGAAGTCCTTCAGAGAGCTTTTAACGCATCTGATATCATTGCATGCCCAGATTATCGATGTGAGAGATATCCAATTTAGTCGTTTCATAATCTATGTACTTAATTACTTATCGCCAGACCATGAGCAATTTTATTGAAGTCATGCAATCTTCAGTCATCAATAGCTTCCATATGTGTTTTATCTGTATTTTATAATTTCCCTTACTAGATGCTTAAAAACTTCCCGCCCCCTGATGCAATATATTCACATGATTTTTTCTGTCCAGTCTTCAGCAAATTGTTCATACAAAAGTTTATTATTCTACTCCATGTTAATCTAAATAAACATTGCATCTTACCTTGTTGGCTCTGAGAACAGGGGAATAAGTAAGCCTAATAGAGTAACAAAATTTAAAGAGCTGGTAGCTGCAATGCCTTTGAAATTTTGATCTCCTTGCATTTACAATTAAATTTATTTTGCCAACAACGCTTTAAGTTGTCAGGATCGGATCACCGTTGTCGGTGTGCCGGAATTTCATCTCATATGAGTTCTTTTACATGCCAGTTTATTTGTGAATATCTATAATATACGGCATTTTAATAAAAAACGTTAGAGCCATTGTTGAGAAAACCAAAATATTCATATATTTTTCCTCGTAAAGAGTAGTTCGGGATGGGAGATTTTCTTGAAAATCTTCGTGTCATATCCTTAGAAAATAATAAACTTATTGGTATTTATTATTGGTATTTAACGGTGTTTTCGCGGGTGGGGGGCCTTTTTCTTTAAATCTGGTGTGTTCCATTCACATGTCTTTACATCGCTGTAACAAATGATTGTTAAATACCTATGATAATTGAAATAAACATTAGCAGAAATTGTTCTTATTATTTGCTTACTTGTAAGTAGAAGGGAAAAAATCTAATGTGTTCCATTCACACAATGTCCTCTAGCTGTTCGGTAAACAAACCTTTCACTTAAAACATTAATCTGATATCTACATCATCATAATCAAGATAAACATAAGCAGAATTAGACTTAATACTAGCTTTCTTGTAAATAAAATGTAAATAACAAAATGCACAGGCTAAAGCGCAGTCTCGTCCTTTTAAAGCCGGTCGCTATGTGAAACAATTGAAATCTTAACTCTTTGCTTGTCGGAAGTAAATAAACGAGTAACGAATAAAAGATGTCTTCCCGTTTGAGAAACGTTTACGTTATCTTAAAACTGAAACCAATAACTCGGAATATCTCGAAAACTGTTAACTCTACGGAAAAAAAAGACAGAACAAAAATTGTGCGTTTTAGTGAGCTCTGTTTTTTTTTTGTTTTTTTTTTTTCCCTTCTTTTTTTGTAGAAAGTTTTTGTATATCTCTTACGATTTGCCAGTTGTATAAAAGTCATTCAGAATGAAGAGGTCTTCAGGGGCTATCCCCAGAAATTTCAAGATATTCATTTCGCTTATCATAAACATACCTTATACATTAAGTATTTTAATCAAAATCGTTAGAACCATTTTTGAGAAAATCAAAATTTTCGAAAAAATGTTCAATGCAAAGGGTAGTTTGGGGTGGGGGCATTTTCTTGAAAATCTTCGTTTCGCATTCTTGGAAGATACCAAACTTATATATCAAGTTTGGTATTTAATGGCCCGTTTTTGAGCTATGCTGTATACACACACACACACACACACACACACACACACACGCACGCACCTTTTTCAAAAAATGCTTTTTGCATTCAGGGACCCTCAAAGCATGTATTTTCGGCGAAATATTGATATCGAATTGTTTGGTGTAATATTATACCTTCTATACACATCGTGTAGGTACGTAATACGCGTAGAGAAAGTAAAAAGAACAATAGATTACTGTTTACTAATCCTGGCGTTTTTCAGGATTATTTCTTTTACTAGTATTTAAAATTATGCCTATTTCTCAACCATATGTGTTGTGTTTACAAAATTATTTTACATGCAAAAGTAAGTTCTAGAAAAATGTAACGTTTTTGTAAAATAACTGAAAATGGGTTTTGAAAGGGGAAACAAATAGAGAACTATCAGCATTTTTATTGAACGCTCTTTTACTTCTCAAATATATTTCTTCATCAGTTTAAGTAATATTTCGGTTACATTTTCAACTAAATGTAAATCCCTGTATTAAATGCATTAAAATAATTGTGTAATATGAAAAAAAAAAAAAAAAAAAAAAACATAAAATGGATAAAATGAGCGTAAAGAAATTGAAGACATCCCAGAACATGCAAATTGGAATACCTTTGATCTTTTCTTTTCTTTTCTTTTAGCGTAGACTTACTTCTAGACTAACTGAAGATTTTGATCGTCCCTTTGCTGCATTATCGTTATGTTGTTTATATAATCAGAATTGCTTTTACATTCTTACAAATTGTCCTAATTCATTTTAACAAGGTTATATCCGTTTCCAATGAACCTATAAGCATCTCTGTCTTCGAAAATATTTTAGATCGCCCATCTGTCGCAGTAGTCAATGTAATATAATTACATAAATTGCACGTGTTACGCATAACAACACCTGCTTGCATGGAGAGGAATTCTCAAATACCATCTTAAGAATGCCTGTAATGAAATGTGCATGTTTCAAGTACCTCCACATCTATTGCAGTTGTACTGCAATGCACACATTCTAAGGTGAGCGCTGTTGCATTTGCAATAAGCAATCTTTCTTTCATTCATTTGAAGGTAGAACAAAGAAAGCGGCGATTTTACACTTGTTTTCGAAAGAAAAAAAACAAATACACCACCGTCTTCTTAATATAATATAAAACGTTATCTTATGATAGGCAATTTTAATACGAAATCCCTTTCAAAGTTTGCATGAAATTTGCACTTTTTTATCTCTACTTTACGGTAGGTAGAATACTTACAGCACAAACAGGCGTTTCTAGAAAGAAAGAAAGAGTGTATATATATATATATATATATATATATATATATATATATATATATATATGATGTGTTCCATTCAGATGACTTTCCATTCAATCTATTGCTATAAAAGATAATGTTCTTTATCTACATAATGGTAGTCGTGATAAATATAAGCAGAAATGGCTATTGTACGTATATGCTCCTTTAAGTAGAAGGGAAATAAAATGAAAACGCTAGGCTAAAACAATAGCAAAGTCTTCTAAAAAGCCACTCCTGTGTGAAACAATTGAAATTCGGTTCTCCTTACTAGCTAGTAGTAAACAAAAGACAGACAAAAAGAAAGACCGACATCCCGTTTGAGCAAAGTTTTAAGTGGCTTAAAACTGCAACCAATAACTCGGAATATCTCGATAACGATTATCTCTACAAAAAATGTATGACATAAATAGCGTGTTTTAACGAGATCTACATGTTTTGTGCAGTAGGTTTTCTCTCTCTCTCCCTCTCTCTCTCTCTCTCTCTCTTTTACGGTTTACCAGTTATACAAAAGCTATACACAATGAAGAGGTCTTTAGAGGGTATTCCCATAAAATTCAAGATATACATTTCGTTTGTCATGAAAATATCTTAAAAATATAGCATTTTAATCAAATTCGTTAGAGCCAGTTTGGAAAATGAACCATGTAAAGGATAGTTGGTGTGGGGGATTTTCTTGAAAATCCTTGTGTCGCGTCCTTAGAAGATAATGGAGTTTTCGTTTTTGAGTTATGCTGTCCATTCACTCACAAATTCTACCACGCAGACATTTGCCTAAAAATCCTTTTTTGTTCAGGGAGTCTCAAGACATGTATTTTCGATAAAATCGAATTTTTGGTTGAATACATACCTTCTCTATCAACCATCTACATACGTGCTATAGAAAGTAATAATAGCTCCGTTATTGCAAGAGATGTTGGGTTACGTAAACAATGGTGATGTAAAAAACGTAAGATCCTTGTGAAATGTTCTTGATAGTGGTGATGTTGTATTCTAATAATCTAAATAATGTTATTAACATATGTAGTGATGTTGATACCTACAATATACCAATAAAAAGAAAGTAAATAAAATCAATTTTACTTCCACAGAATCGATTCTTTTACTTGCGAATTATTTCGTCCTGCAGTTTTTTTGATCTACACATTGACGATGGGTCTCTTCAGTAAAATCTCTAGCAGAATCTATGAAGGAAAGGAGGGAAAAAGAATCGAATCACACAAGGCGAGCGAAGTTGCGCATTGTACTAATTATTACAATAAAAAATACATTTAGTCTTAAATACACATACCTTTCATGTGTGCCACGAAAATAGCGCCCCACCGCTATAGAACCAAAAACACTTGACAACTGTAAGGTTTGCTTCTAATTGCCAACCTTTTAAAACCAACCCTCAAAATTCTGCTGATTTGGTAGGGGTGGGAGCCGAGGCCAGTGTTTTGAAAAATATGACTGTACTGTACCACAAGCCGGTTTCTCTTCTGAACGAAAGATGTGTTACGCTGACTTATTTTACATGGAAACACCAAAGACACTGATAGCTTCCTCAATAATTTCCACATGGTCAACTATGCTTAAAACTACTTTTTATTTAAAGGGAAATTTGATACTTTTAAATGGTGACTTGTTTGGTGAAAAATGCTGGTAAAGTTTATCATTAAGATAAGACAAAAAAATCTGATGTGTTCCATTTACATGACTTTCTCTATATCTCTATAAATTATTATTGTTAATAAGCTTATCTTTTATTTATTTCATGCCAATCGAGAAAAAATAGCAGACATAGTCTTATTTCTTGCTTTATTGTAAGTAGAAGCGAAATAAGGGAGTACCATAGGTTAAATTGAAAGCCAAAAGCTGGTTGCTATGTGACTGATGTTCTTTTGTTTGTATTAACAAGAGTTGACAAATTCCTGTATGAGAAAAGTATAAGTTTTTCAAATATGAAACCATGAAAAAGGAATATCTCAAAAACGATCAACTCCACGAAAAAAATGTATATAACATAAATTGTGTGTTTTAACGTGCTCTACATTTTTTGTGGGTTACGTTTTTGTCCATCTCTTACGGTTTAGTAGTTATGAAAAATTCATCCAGAATAAAGTAATCTTCAGAGGCTATTCCCAGAAAATTCAAAATATACATTTTATTTGTCAGCTAAATAACTTTAATATACGATATCGTTAGAGCCATTTTTTAGAAAATCAAAATTTTCGAAAAAGGTTCCATGTAAAGGGTAGTTTGGGGTGGGGGGATTTTTCTCAAAATCTTCGTGTCGCATCCCTGGAAGATACTAAACTTAAATACCAAGATTGGTATTTTACCGACTTTTCGTTTTTGAGTTATCGTGTTCACAGACACACGGACGCACACACACGGGCCTTTTTCTGAAAATACTTTTTTTTGGATACAGGGTACCCTAAAACATATATTTCCGGTGAAATCTCGGTATCGAATATTTTGGTGGAGCGCAATACATTCTCTATACACTATGTACATAGTGAGTATAGAGAAAGTAAAAATGGCTTATATTTCTTGGTTATGATCAAGTATTTCGCTTAGAACCCTTAAAGTTGATATGACTGGTCAGTGTCATCTGGATTTTGTGTATTACACCGCTAAAGTAATATTTTTTGATGTGTTAATAATCCGACAAGAAGGTGTTTTAGAGGGTGTTTATTAGGAATGAATACTTCTAAATAATCTTATTAAAATCATGCTTTAGATATTAACATAAGAAATAAAATATGCTGAATGACTTGCGAACTCTTAATTCTAATGGCATTTTTGTGAAGTTTGTGCAACTAGAAAACCGCAAGAGATGGACAAAAACCTACCAGAGAAATTAAGTGTATATAGTTCATTTAAATAAGTAATTTGTGTCAAATAAATGTTTTCGATTTATTAGCCATTTGCAAAATAGCCAGTTTTGTTTTCACAGTATTTAAGCAGCACCCTTTCAAGTACTGTTCTTTTAATTTGAATTCAGTAGCATTTGTAATATAAAGGCAGCCACATACTAACGTCTAGTGTCCTAACTGCCTTCTGCCAAAAAGTGTGTGGTGAAGCTTAAAAAAAAAAAAAAAAAAACTTGTTAAAGATCTCTATATGAAAATAAGAAAATGCGCTTACGAACATTTCGTCATATCCAACATAGGCCTGTTTTACATATGGAGAAATTGAAGTCTTATGACTTAATTACAGGTAATATATAAGCAACGTTATAGCATTATAGAAGGTCCCTTCATTGTTGCCATTATATTCATTTACATAATGTTAGGTCACACGCCCTTGTCATGGCTTTAGCTTCTTAAGAATACTTGCATCTTAAAATTGTTGTTTTAGACCGTTGTTACGTTGGATTGCATTAATGTCACGCTGCTACATTGTTCATGTAAATACAAGTCTTAAGTAAAAGATCAATTTCCAGACGGAGTTTTCATATTGATGGCTATTTTAGATGTATGTCCAGGCATCTCGGTTCTGGAAGGAAGAGAAGGGAAATCATAGGTTATGGTTATGACTATGTAAAGAAGCGAATGGTGAATTACAAACTGCGTGCATGACACACCTCTACTCATGCTGCATGGGGAGGGAATAGTGTACTTATTTGGCTTCTGACGTGCATTTTTATGCACGATTTAAAACGCTCACGCCAAGGCATTATAAGGAGAAACCCTAGTTAAGTTTACTTATGTTTCTGGTGATATACAGTCACATGAATTTCTCTTGGCTCTAATTTTATTAGGGGCACACAAATATTCTTGCTGAAGTCTATATTTCTACTAATTCATTTTAATTGAGACACATCTATGCAGTAATAGCTGTTACATTACATTTCGTTATAAATACAAAGGAAATAGCGATAATCATAGGTTTCAGAAATGATGGTAACAGAATTATATTACCAGTGTGATACTTTGGCTTGGTTAAGCGGAAGAAAAAGGAATTGCGAGGTGTGACAATAAAGAAACCGGACTCATGCTCTCTCTTTATTGAAAAAAATTACAGAACTGAAATGTAGCCCCTCCCCGCCCCGATCCCTGACCGTTCCATTGCGAAGCAGCTCTGGAAGTCTTTCCGTTATGCTGTTGAGGAATCTCGTCGCTTTTCACTTCGCAGCATCCACGGATTCTTTGAGCGCAGACCTCACTTTTGGGAAGAGATAAATGTCGCATGGTGCTAGGTCAGGCGAATACAGTGGATGTTCTATCACTAGAATGTTGTTTTTCGCCAAAAATCTCTTCACAGACATCGCGTTATGGGCCTGCGCGTTATCCTGATGAAGAGTCCTAGGGCGATTCTTCCATAATCTTGTCTCCTTTGTCTCACACGTCTTCAGAACAGTTGTATAATAAACTTGATTGAAAGTCTGACCTCCAGGCACCCAATCAATGTGGATAACCACTCGGATGTCGGGGGGAAAAAATCATCGTTGCTTTGAATTTTAATTTGCTCATGCGCGCTTTCTTATTCCTAAGGGGTTTGAGGGCTCTTCCAATGCATCGATTGTCGCTTAGTCTCTGTTTCATCACACGTAATTACTTTGCGTAGGTAATCAGCGTTATTTGCAATGTTTTTTTTTTTTTTTTTTTTTTTTTTTTTTTTTTTTTTTTTTTCTTTTCTTTTTAAATACAGTTCCGGAGTCTGATCGGGACTCCGGCGCTGTATACACTACTTTTTATTTACCTAATTTGTTTACTTTGATTACTGTATGATTACTGAATTTCTGTTTTACTTTTTACACACTCATACACAAACATGCCCAAGGCGGGACTCGAACCCACGATCCCCTGCGCTGCGAAACACCAAAGCGAGACGCTTTGGCGAGCGCGGCCATGGGGACCGGCACATGTTTTTAAGATGTCAGTACACTTGATGTTGCTTTTACTCGTTTGTAAGGATTCTTGGCATACATTAGCTCAAACCTTTATCATGCCCAGATCATGGTGTAAAAACTGTCTAACGGTTTCCTTATTGATGCAGGCAAATTCTGGAATTGCTCGAATGCTCACAAGGCGTTCTTCTCGAACAATTCTACCGACCTTCTCCACATTCTCTGCAGTTTGCAAAGTGGAAGGATGGGCCGATTAGGGATTGTCATCGATGCCTTTGCTACCGTCCTTGAATCTCTTAAACCACTCGAAAAGTTACGTACGAAGTAGACACTGATCACCATAAACTTGTTTCAACAAATCGTAAGTTACTGTGGCGGGTTCTCAAAGTTTTGTGAGGAAGTTGATATTTAACACGTTCTACTTTAGGGCGTAGCATAATTTCGACGGAGATCAGACCCTCGGCCCGTTTATAAGAAGGCGTGACATTTTGTACGCGTATCAGGGAGAGTTCCTACACCGCTTTTCTTTATCATCGAGAAATGCGCACAACAATCAGTCCGCTTTCTTTATTGTCACACCTCGTAGTGTATGTATTAATGTTATAGAGTTCTTAATATGTTATGCATACGTTTTAATGCGCTGCTTACAGGGTGGAATCTTATGTGAACGGTCACCAGAACGAGAACTACAAAGTTCAAACAAATTCTAAGATGGAGCGTTCACAATTGGCGGGAACGTTTTCTGGCCCATGGTAACGGGAAAGAAGACTTCGTCAATGCTAACTTCCTCGTTCTCGTTCCCGGGGACAGAGTATTTATTAGATTCATGTTGTGCTTATTAGACTTCTTTGCAGTAGAGATTATTCTAGGCGGTCGTGACATGAAGCAGAGCTCACCTTAGTCACAATTCTTTCGGGTTTTAACGTTGGTTAACACTCATTTTGTTGAGTGAACTAGAGCAGGTGAAAAAATATGTTTATATATATAAATTGGTCAGTTAAAACTATTGAAATTCCAATCGCAAAATCGACTTTTCACTTTGAAATCGATATGACTATTGATATGCATTCCCAGTCTCGTTACTGGGCTATTGTGAACAAAAATCGTGTATCCTACATCGCTTCCCGCTCCCATTTTCATTTTTGGTTACCGTTCTCGGGCCATTGTGAACTAGCCTTTAGGTAGGACAATCTACCATTGCTGTTTATAGAATCAGTTAACCGTTTGCAAGTGAGTGTACACAAATCTGATTTCGGTTCACCAATGAGATATCGTGTCCCTCCATAAACGTTTTGAATGAGGGCAAATATTTAATTGAAGTTGTAACTACAGAAGCCCTTGAACATTTAGGGTGCCGATGTTACCAGGTGTATATAGAGAAGCCACAAGTAAGCAGGTGCATGCCCGCATCAAGTTTGCAGATTTCTATGTACCTTATTAACTGCCGCGCCTGTGAAATATGTGTCAGGTGGCAACCAGGGGCACGTGCTCGGATATCACACTGCTGACGTCAGCAGTTCGTTCAATGCCGGCGTCACTCCGGATTTCATTTGTTTATTCCGCACTATTTAGACCCCAGTAAAATCCTTATTGGACGATTTTTTAAACGAGTAACAATTTTCCCCCGAAATACTCTCAAGATTAATGTGCATCAGATACGTCGGATTTATTCGCAGTATGGAAAACAACTCCAACCCCCCCCCTAAAATTAAAGAGCAAAACTTTTGATGCGACAAGCTCGCAATACCTTCATCCATTATAAATTCACATAGTTCCTAATAAATATGTCGTGGTATCATATAAAAGACGGCTCTTCTTAATAGTGCACCACTAGCGATACATATTCAGCACAAATAATCCCAAATTAAGCAATGTGGACTGGTTGTAAGCAGGAGACAGAAAGCAAAATATTTTCTTTGTTCTATTTATATGCCAGCTACATTTAGGTCTTATCGGCGGCTTTTCCTTTCGAACAATTGTTCTCGGCAGTGGTGTTCAACCGTTTACGTACATATCTTTGGGTTATCTTTAGATTTACACTCACACATACACAATCTATTCCTGGGAAGGATACGGAGTAACCGTGTTCAGAGAAAAATTCCCATCCTCAGCCGGGAACCGAACCCGGGACCTCTTGCACAGAATCACACGATGCTGCATGACAGTTCATCCTAGAAAAAGGTCGATGTAACAACATGTGTTTGGGAAACAGCTAATTCTGCTCTGCAAATAAATAAGATGTGGTGTATATTTCACCGAGCTTAAATTTTTGGTATGCAAGAAAATCTATTTGACAGTTTACGAGGTAGAGAAAATTATACAAAGTCATTTCGCGGGCGATTTATAGAAAATTTAAGCTGTAGATTTGTTAGTCCTGCAAATTAAATTTGTATTGTAAAAAAAATTGAGCCATTTTTTAAATATGCAAAATAAGTGTTTTTGGTGTAAAGAATAGTGCAGAATATTTTCTTGAAAGCCCTCGTATGGCATGTACAAACAGATTCTGATTGATTTTATTGTCTGGTCGCTTATCACGCGGTCGTGTTCATCATATGAATATCGCACATTTTGTCGTGTATATCCACTTTGTGAATGTTGGAAATTACCCTTTTCGTTTATTAAATGTTTTGGATAACCAATTTATTTTGTTTTATTGCATTGTAGACTATCTATTGGTAATTTGTTCTCACTGAGTGCTCCGAGAAGAACCTGAATAGTTTTGTATCAATTGCACCAATTTGACTTTTACGTAAAGTGCATAAGTAAACGGCTAAGTAATACATTTTTATTTTGTTTTATTGTTTCGTTCAAGCTTAAACATGTTTTCAATAAACATTTCACTATCTTCAAAATTAATAGCTTACCCATAATGCATCAACATTTTCACAAAATCAGCCTACATGCTATTCTGCGACGGATCTGATCTCACTGCGACGGATCTGATCTCACCCGATAAGTTTTATTTTGCAATTCACCTACAGGCTGCTGTCAGTTCTCGGTGTTTCATTGCGTTTTTATACAAACCTATGAGAGGTATAACAAAAGTGTTTATAAACGTCTTCTGTACTCGTCCAAATCTCTGATTGAAGCAATGATATCCGCGTCCTTTGTATCCGGTATATGTAATTTTATAATATTATGGCAGGTAACTTAAGATAATGTAAAAACTCAACATCTGTACTTCCAGTTCCTCCCCCTCTGTGGCTGGTAGGTCGTTTGTATTTTATTTACTGCTATAGTATAGGGCTTGTTGCATGTTTGGTGAATGAAAACATTCTTACCAACTCTGCCTTGAACAACATGCAAATTTAATGAATACCGTATTCCAAAACAGTTTTTCTTTTTAAAGGCATACACTAATAAAATAACTGTTTTGACTTTAAATTGTTTCCTGATATTTTAGAAACATGACTCCAATTATTTAAACATAAAACATCAATTTTAATGCAGTTTATTAGTATATTGATAAACTAATTCCAAGTTTAGAGCTTTTTTTCTGAGATCAAATTTGTCTTTTACATTTTACTTCACAGAAAAGCATTCAGCTTACAGGTGTGACCTTATTTCCCTTTGTATAATCTTAAAAAAATAATAAATAAAACAAGAACTATTATTGTATGTTGGAAGAGTTAACTTAGAAGTAACTTGGAAACATTCATTATATTCATACACTTAAATAAGTAATATTTCAATTTTTTGCATCTTTCAAATTACTTTAAAATTAAATGAGCTGAAGAAACATCTAAATGCATCGATGTAAGTAATGGCAAAATGGCAAAGCTGCTACGCTGCATTAGATGTAGACGTGAAATGGCACTAAGATACTTAAACCAGCATGCGTAAAAGTAATATACTTTTAGCTGTTTTTGACAAATTAAAGCAGTTTTCTATTTCTGTTTGTACTTGTTGATGTCGAAGGTAAGTTCAGCTTACTGCAAACTGCGTAAACTGCGGGTCCTCATATCGATTGCGAATAGTTGAAATCGTTTGCGAGCCGGTTTGGCAGTTGCGTTCTAGAAATGTGTCTTGCTGCGTAGTTTATAAAAAAAATAGTAGAAGCACTTAAAATGCGCAAAATGTTTGCTCATAATCAACTGTTTTCTTTTAACGAACTAAAAACCTCCAAACACGCATGTTGGTAAAAGAAGGCAGTGACATCACAATAGACAGCCTCCTGCCTGTTCAGCCAACAAATCAGATTTCGTTAAAGGTATCTTGAATGGTTTTGCTAAACGGCCTTGACGATGTTTCGTGGGCTAATTTCGTCTTACTACATATGTACATAACCATATTATGATTTCATCCTGACGCAAGATGAGCACCACCCTGATCATTGCTCCCAAAGTGTTGGGTCAAAAAAAAGCATCAATCAGATATGGCTACGTTTGTAAAAGAGTCGTCACTTTCGTCTTGACTGTGACAGGGGATGAAGGAACCTGGATAATGACGTCATGGAATGAAATACGTAAGCATGTGACCGGGGTGAGCGTCCGCTAAGTGCATTACGGCGTAGTATCAATGTCACCCTCGCTTAGTGCAATATTCATTTCCAGCATTCACCATCATGTTTATATACATGTGAGGTGGCTGTATCCTATGTTGTCACTATCGAACACGTTTATACTGCAGTCATTGTCAGAAGACGTGTTGTCCCTCGGTGAACAAGATTGATTTTGATGTAACGTGTACTTCTTTTTATGCATCCTGCATTTGTTTCAGATTACATCAAATCGTGTGACATTGAAAATGTGCTTTGAAAAGCAGTGATCGAAGCAGTATATTGCGATACAAATGTGGGAAGTGCATTAATAGAAAGCAGAAATAGTTTGAAGAGATTCGTCTCCCCCCCCCTCTCTCCTATTTTTGAAATTCTTTTATGAGTTTCACACATATGCATTGCACAGTATTTTTTGCATGATCGTGTTTTTTTTTTTAATTATTTTAATGAATTATTAATACAAAGACAATACCTAATTAACTTAACCATCGTCAGCCCGGGTTCCAACAACGAAATGCATGAACAAGTTGGTTATAGTGGTTATGAAAATAATAGAAATAATACGTATTTATGGTGTAAATAAAATATGTTAACTATAGTTTTAATCCTAACACAGTGCTGGCAATACAACTATAAATAATACGACAGCAAAATCTGTAATTTAGGAGGCTTTGAATCATTTGCTACGACAGTAAAAAAATAGAAATAAAAGTAATTATACCGCTTGAATTAAATCATAGGAAACATTAACATCTAGTAAGATATAAATGCAAAAATTCTACCATCAAATATGATTATTTTCATGCCTACAATAATAAATAAATCTAAAGTTAAGGGATTTAATATAGTCCATGCTCATACGTTCGTGCAGTAAACTAGTCAAAACATGCAAGCAGGATTTAATGACTTTTTCTATATATTCTGCAAATAAAGTAACTATGCTTACAAAATCTTATTCTATTTCATGCTCATCGAGGTAAACATTAGCAGACGTGTCCTTATTACTTAGTTCCTTGTAAATAGAATGTTAAAGCCATAGTTAAATCTTCTAAAAGTTGTCGCTTTGCGATTGACTTTGAAATTTGGTTCTCTTTGTAATGGCGAGGAGTAAAACAAATGAGACATAGTACATAGTAGAGGAAATAAAAGAAAAAGAAACTGAATATGAAAAGGGTAGTTTCAATACATTATCAGGTCAGAGAAACTTAAAACTGCATAGATCAAGGTTGGCGAAGAGGTCTGCGTTTTGAAAGAAGCTTAGAATTTAGGTTTTCTGCAACATTATAACTAAGAACACCTATCGTAGATGTTCCAAAGAAGAGTTAGGATTGTGTATGATGTGAAGTTCAAAATACTACTCTATTGATTTTTAAAATAAAAGTATATACCTAATATTCTGAAGATATTATCTCCAAATTTATTTACTGTTTAATAAAATATATGATTCAAGCTTTTATTTGGATTGCTCAGGATTAGGATATGATGTAGGACAAATTAATACACCAGATTGTATACGGTTGGAACCTGTCATGTCCAAAATATAATTGTGACTTGTCTAACCAGGTAATAAAGATGTGCGAGAACTATTTCGTTAGGCCCCTTATGAAATGATAGCAAAAATTGTAGCAGCTCTAGCGTACAGATTTGGCTTCTCGTGAAACATTTTGTATATAGGTACATTATGTATACGATTTGATTGCTTATCATATGTTAGTGCCTAGCGGGCAATTTACCCAATAATTTCTTGTTTTGAGAGTTTTTTATTTTGCTGCCTAAATTTTATTACTGCTAGGGGTTGTAAATCATAGGTCAGCATTTCCTTCTTCCGTTTATTAAGGGGAAATAAATAATTGGAATTATCAAAAAGAAACAATACTTCAGTAAAACCAAGACGTCTTTTAAAATTTAACCTTCGTCTTTGGTTTGATAAATATTTTATAGTGTTAGGCATTTCCATTTTGAATACATTTTTAGAATGTACTGCATCTGTAATTTGGGCTCTGAATTCTGCGTCACTTCAGAAAAAATCTGATGTGTTCCATTCACATGACTTTCTACTTACATCTACATCTCTGCAACAAATTATTGTTAAAAAGCTTATGCTTCTATTTGCTTCATGGTTCTCGAGAAAAAATTAACAGAAATAGTCTTATTACTTGCTCCCTTGTAAGTAGAACCGCAATAAGGGAGTACCATAGGTTATAGTCAAAAGCTGGTTGCTATGTGACTGAAGTTCCTTTGTTTGTATCGGCAGGAGTAGGCAAATTCCTGTATAAGAAAAGTAGGTATCTTTTTAAAGCTGAAACCAATAACAAGGGATATCTAAAAACGATCAACTGCACGAAAAACATGTATAAGACATAAATTGTTTGTTTTATCGTGATCTACAGCTTCTGTGTGGTAAGTTTTTGTCTATCTAATGGTATACCAATTATGCAAAGTTTAATAAAAATCATCCAGAATAAAGAGGTCTTTAGAGGATATTCCCAGAAAATTCAAGATATACATTTTATTTGGCATGTAAATACCTTAAAGATATTTTAATCAAAATCGTTGGAACTATTTTTGAGAAAATCAACATTTTCGAAAGTTTTTCCACATAAAGGGTAGTTGCGGGTGGGGGATTTTCTTGAAAATTTCGGTCGCATCCTTGGAAGATTCCTAACTTAAATACCAAGTTTGGCATTCAACGGTCTTTTTGTTTTTGAGCAGACACACACGCACACACGGACCTTTTTCTAAAATTGCTTTTGTTGGATTCAGGGGACCCAAAACATGTAATGCCGGTGAAAGCTCGGTATCGAATTATTGGGTGGAATGCAATACCTTCTCTGTACACTGTACATAATACGCGTAGAGAAAGTAAAAATGCAATTGCTCATATACCCTTAGGAGTACAGATGTAAATTAAGTTTATCTGTTAAGATAAATTTTTCTCTACAATTTGGAGTCGTTGCTAAATCGAGCAGCTTCCATGTGTTCAACACACCTGGTTTCATTCTTTGCAAATATAAGTTGTTTGTTGTTGTTTTTTTTTTTTTTCAGCAATTTGACATTGAACCCTTGAATGTCATTTTCTGATTTATACGCCTTTTTTCTCAAACTACTAGGAGAAGAATTATAGAACTACTACAGGAATTTTAGAATGATAAAAACATCTTAATGCTGTTGTGTGTAATTCGGGTTATTTTATTAAAAATTGATTGCTGATATTTCTATAAAAACTGTAATTATAATTTAGTAGCGCATTAAGTTAGAGCCTGATAAATTTGACTTTAAGCGACGTCCATTTTGGGGGATATGAAAAATGACGAAACATTTTTTCATGTAAAGGATAGTTTGGGGGAGGAAGTTTTCTTTGAAAACATTTTCTGAAATGCTTCAGTAGTGTCTGACCCATAGGAAATAAGTTATTCATTTGAATTAGCATGCGCACACACATCATACCACATAGGCCGCGCCATACCTAAAAAGGTTTTCCGAAAAAATACATTTTTGTGTAGTTAAACAATGTATTTTAAATGTGTATCACATTTTTGGATGGAGCGCAATATTTCCTCCACTATAGATAAATGAAGGCTAAAGCAAACGTGCAAATACGAGGATTAATAGTGAGTATAAAAATCCTTAGCATTGTTTCCTTCGGAAGGGAAGAAAAGCCGTCTATGTTGCGTATTTACAAGAAAATTATACAAATAACCTAATATCACGAAAAAGTTCCTTGGGCTAAATTTTGTCGTTTTCACGTCCACAAGTCTTATTTTCATCCTATGGTGCCATCTATGAGCGATGAGTTAATCCCTCGTCACCATGTGCACATAGAGGCGAACTCGCAAACTAGAAATTCCATTGATCGAGAGTCATCCTCCGCGGTCTAGGTGTAACATGCTAGCATCTGATTCCTAAAGTCGTAGATTGAAGCCCGGCGGAGGGCGATAATTTTTTTAGTGTAAACATCCTTTAGAAGGGAAGTAAAGCTGTTGGTCCCGTGTCGTAGATTTATGGCACGTAAAATAACCTCAAACTTGATAAAGAGGCCTCTGAACAAAATTAAGCTGTCTTTCACGCCCAATATAGTTTGGCATGCTGCGAATGGGAACCACAGCCGTTAAAGAACGTCCAATTTAAATCTTCCACTGATCAAGAAACCACCTTTAAGATGTTCCAACACGCCGACGTGGTGTGATGGAACTTGAATTTAATGGAACAGTGAGACACAGAGAACAAAGTAAGGTTATCACCGCGCTCAGTATGTTTAATTCGGTTATAGTGGAATCATATAAGTAAACCATTCATTACCAGCGAGCCACAGGTTATTTAGATCGACAGAGAACAGAGTAAGGCTTCGCCAGCTCAGTATGGTCAATTCGGTCATGGCGGAACATTTTATCATGCAATTCGGTATTCCAACGCTGCAACGGAGTGGCCCATCAAAAACGAGGGGCAAAATGTGGCACGTATATTAAAATAGCCACAAGGGGTTAATATTTAAAGTCGACTGTTTAGTGTGCGGCTTATTGGTGTCGTTGGAGGAAGGCGTTTGTAGTGAGCTCTAAAGGTTCGGAAACAAACATACAGCTTTAGTGACTTTTGAAAATGTTAAAAAAAAAAAAGTTTGAAGTTAACGCAAGTCAGCAATCTATGCTCCTGAATACTCAAACTGTTGCCTAAAACGAGCAAAAAAATTCCCCATCTGCATCTGACAAACATGATTGTTTTGTCCCAAGGCAATACAAGTTCAGTGGGACAGTTCTCTCTGTTTGTGACTCATTCCGCTCCGTGGTAGAGGGCAGAGAGGAAACAAATGAAGAGCAGCGCACCTGGAAACCTACACGGGCGGGGAGGAAGGCGGGCATTACCGCACGTGGTGCTGGGTTTGATTCACGCGCCGGCAGGTGCTGTAGCCACGTGCCATTCCATGTCTTCTGATGTGAGTTGCTCATTTTATATCAAAATTAAACGTCAGAAATCACTTTTGTCTACGGAAAAATTATATACGTTTCGTTCTTTCTTTCATTTTTATTTGTTTTAATGTCAGCGGCAGTTAAGATTTGGAATCAAATTTAATGGTGAATCAGTACTTTTTAAATATTTATTCGTATGTTGCTCTAGTATACACATTAACATTTTGAAATCGCGGTGTTTTGCTAAATTCGTGAGTGTCACGAAAAGGACTGGTATAGAAGAGTAGTCGCATTCCGTGTCCTAAAATTGCTGGGATTCGGTTATTGCATAAGCTAGGACAAAGCTATTACTGAAGGGAGCTTGTCGAAATCTTTCGAACAAATTTTATTAAGTAGTTGTAGGCAGCTTCATTTAAAATGTTTATAAGCACATTTTCGACACATGCCAGAAAGATGCTAAGAAATGTAGTTTATCCACTTGGCAATAAAAAGCAGGCTGACGCTAATCCAAAAGGCCAAGGTTAACGATCGAGCTTAGCGAAGCACGTAGATCAGAACACTTAATAAATAGAACGCAAATTATTCGCCATTCGCCCACGGTGACTAACTATTCTATACTAGCACAATAAGCCTCAGGCTAAAGTGCGCCCGAAAAAATGACAAATCTGTATCGCAAATGAAGAAGTTAGTGACCCTGTCCCGATACGCTATAACTCCCATTTTATGGGGATGGTGCCATGTTATAGATTATGTCCATAAACGAACCTCAAGCCTAATAAAAGTCTCTAAACAATATATCCGATTTTTCTCGTCCGATAGAATTGAACGCCAGTGGTTAAAGCGTTCATATATATGCATTGCACCCAAAATTTCTATATTTAGATTTGTCACTTCCATGATTCCTATCTGCTTCTAATGCTCATTAGAAATTTTTTCGGTTCCGTAGTAACGTTATTGCGTGCATTCGTTACAGCGGGACGCCTAAGTCGCTAGTCTTTATGTAAGCGGAGTGGAAATTTTATAATATATCAATAATATCTTGGACAAACTTTGGAAGTGGGTTCCTCACACCTAAAAGGAAATTATTCAATATTCAAATGGTCACAGATTGCTTTTACAAAGCATGAACTATCGCAACTTTCAAACCTCTCCAAATATTATGCAATCCCCTTGCAGATTTTATCACACGTGGAGAAATCAGCTTTGAATTTGGAATTTCGAATTTCGGTTGCAGGTTTTTCGCGGTTGTCCTAGGTCGTTAGGCTAATTTGACTCTCGAATTTTATCATTCCTTTCATTACTGCATTTCATTTCCTTCTTCATTCATTCTGAGTATGCTATGAGGCAGAAGTTTGCTTGTTCCTTTACTGACTTTGTAGGTCTTTGGGGATGCAAGTCCTACAACTAGGAGGGTAAATAGAAGAGAACCTGTTGCATAAAAATTATTTTACCTGTGCTAAAAATATAAAGGACTGAGTTTGGTCAACTTGTAGACTGTAGACCAGGCATTACCAGCTGATTACTCTTTGAATAAAGCAGAGAGAGAGAGAGAGAGAGAGAGAGAGAGAGAGAGAGAGAGAGAGGGAGAGAGAGAGAGAGAGAGTACTCTTGTTAGACTGAAACACCTAGGGTGCACTGCGTGACCTACGAATGCGCGGAAATCTGTTCAGTGCAATGGCGCTATGCAAAATTTTGCATTTGAATATGTAATCCTTCGTTCATAGGTTAATTAATATACATATTGTGGATTAATGATTGTTAGAATAATTGATCTATTATAATGTCTCTGACGTTAGTATTGATATTTTTGATGTGAATATATGCATGTTTAAATAGGTTTGGCGTTCATAACACACATTTGTAAAAGAATGACAATTATAGTATTAACGTATAGGAGTATAACATAGTAAAACAACAAGATCCTAAACTTCTATACTATTGTAAATGCATTATAATGCCAACAGTACGAGAATTAATTTTTAAGGAAAAACTTAATTTATAGCTGTGAGTATGAACAGGTTTCATAGTAATTATTTGGTATATTAACACAAAAAGTTTCATACTTATAGCAATGAGTATGATAGGCACCTTGCTAACTAAATGGTACAACATACTTAATGTTGAAGCATTACAACAGCTGAAAGTCAAGGGACCTACTTTTTATAAAAACAACAGATTTCTCCCAGGTAGGGAGGAGTCGATGGTCTGCGTGTTGGATTACTTTCTGTTCCTGGCGTTAGAAACTGGCACACGACTCACTGTGCAAGGAACAAGAGATACACCACTTCAAGATTAACGTGTATTTATTCAATGCAGATATTAGTCGGTGCATGTCGAACAATGTGACTAAAATGTAGCTAGATCTTCATGATGCAAGAAGCGACAAATGTAGACGTGTCTCACGACAATACATTGCCATCTAAATATAATAATGCATGCATTAGTAGGTTTAGTTGTATCAATAACATCTTTCAGTATTTGACACGCTTAAGGCTATTGGTTTGTACCTCAAAGCGCTTTGAACGCAAACCTTTAAAACTCAAAAAGTAAGAGTTACATGACATGCTTCAATGTTAGATATCCAGCCCTAACAGTTTTGATTACACCATGATGTGTTTGATATACTCCTGATGAGAAACTTAAGTATTCAGGTATTCTATGTAAAGACCGCCTTCATTTTGACGTGTAACTATGGAACTTAAGAGACAGTGAAAAGCGTACTGTAAGGAAACTGTAGATTTTTAACATGTGCAGTTGTGTCACATTACCTTTTTCGCGAAATTTCACGGGAAATGTTTTGAAGTCCCCGGAATCCAATTTTTTAAAGGTTCATGACTGTGTGTATTTGTGTGTCTGTGAACACGATAATTCAAAAACAAAAAGTCGGTAAAAAACAAATTTGATATTTAGTTTTAGTATCTTGCAAAAATGCGACACGAAGATTTTGACGAAAATTTCCACACCACAAACTATCCTTTATGTGGTAAAAGTTTTAAAATTTTTGATTTTCTCAAAAATGGCTGTAACGATTTTGATTAAAATACTGTATATTAAATATATTAACATGGCAAATAAAATATATATTTTGAATTTTCTGGGAATAACCTTTGAAGAGCTCATCATGGATGAATTTTGCTGAATTTCGCAAAACTGGTAAACCGTAAGAGATGGATAAAAGCCTACTGCACAAAAAATGTAGACCTGGTTAAAACTTATAATTTATGTTGGGTATATACTTTTTCGTGGAGTTGACCAATTTTGAGATATTGTTGTTGGTTATTGGTTTCAGTTTTAAAATACTTAATAACTTTTTTCATACGGGAATTTGTCAACTCCTGGCAATGCAAAGAAACAGATTTCAGTCACATGACAACCAACTTTTAAAAGATTTGACTGTTTAGCCTATTATATTTTCTTATTTCCCCTTATTCTTACAAGGAAGCAAGTAATAAAACCATTTCTGCTAATGTTTATTTCGAATAGCATGAAGAGATAGAAGAATAAGCTTTTTAACAATAATGTGTAGAGAAAATCATGTGAATGGAGCTCATTGTTTTCTTTCCTGTTGGGAGTTACCCATTGTATCGAAAAAAATCTCCATACATAAACACTTTATTGAAAACAAAATTGAATGTGAAGAGCCCACCCCAGAAATAAGCACACCTTATATATTTTAATACTCTTTCTCGGAATTGCCGTAATAATGTAATGCATTTTGTCAGTATGACTCATTATTTTCTACATAAAGCGAAAACTGTTGATATTGGACTCTTAGGCGTACATTACACTCTTGTTTGAATTATTTACTGCAGAAGCAGTAACATTACATGCCACTTGTTAGACATCTAACGCTCTCACGTATTCATTGCATAAAGACTGGGAGTCGAAGCCGTGACAGTAGAATTCATTATCATGTGACAGCCAGTCAGCTTTACATGCAAGGCGCACAATTTGTGCAACACAGTTGTTAGGAACAGCAATAAAACTGCACTCGCTTCCCACTTAGCGCATGTAATTGTGAAGCATTGTTTACCGATTGTAATGCGTGGGAGTACACGTGCCTTACATATGCTCTATCAGTGTCTGGAGCCTTTAGACCGTGACAAACATTTCTGCTGCAGAATTGTTGATTATCCTGAGCTCAAAACTTCTATTTTCATATCAATATAGCAAATGAATTCATTGTTGTAGGACAGTTCATTTAATTCATTTAGAAAACTGACAACGGTTGTTGACAGTAAAAAAAGGGGAAAAAATCAAGCTTGGAGAGAATGACAATAACTAATACTGCTGAAAACGACAGCCTTATTGTATAGAGATTTTCAATTTCTCTACGCAGGCGTAGTGGGCTGGGCAGGAGTGCTCCGGTTCCAGGCACGGGAGGTATGTGGTTTCGAGTGCACCTATGAATGTGGTTGCGGAGTTTTCGGCGCCCATTCATCTTTGTAATGAATTTGTGGAGCTACGATTGGTTACGGAATCCCACGCTTCGGCTGAAGGAAGCATGGTGAGACCATATATCGCCGCATCGGCTAGATTAGATGATCGTCGACCTCTGCCTTAGTATGTGAGCGTGAGGTCGCAAACGGTTGGTAGGGCCACAAAGGCTGTAGTGTCGCACATATGACTTGAACCACCAACTTAACAGCAATCAGAAAAGAATTAAAATATTGAGATTTCGATACAAATACATGTTTTGTGATCCATTAAACATCCATAAATATATTTAGGAAGGAAGAATTAGTAGGGAGGGAGGGAGGATAAGAGTAATACATGCAAGTTCAGCATCTTCAGTCACACGAGGATCATCAAGAATTTTTTCCACCCCAAACTACCATTATAGAAAAATTCCCCGTTAGTTTTGATTTTCTCAAAAATGGTAACCATGTTTATTAAAATAAGTGTTTCCTGTAACACAATGTGCTCAATTTTTAATGATCTAAAGTACAGTCAGCGAATAAAGTATCTCGGGAAACCGTTTAATTTGTTATCGATTTTTTGTGTGCATAAGTTACTATTTCTCTCGAATATTTTCTAAGAGAAGAGTTAATTTTGTTATACTCCGTATTGAAAACTTGCATAAAAATAACGAGATAGCATTTCATTATAATATGCACCAAGGCTTTCGCAGTGCCGTGTTAAGAGAGAACATTTCTGTTCATGTCTATATACATTACGTGTTTGGTGAGTAAAGTACGATTTCGATCTCTTTTCGAGCGTCAGAAGCATGAAAATCCCTTGTTATCAAGGAACATAAATATGCCAAACAGTTGGGTTAAATGAGCTGCTGGCAACCTTGCAGAGTTTTGAAGCACAGCTTATTATCTGCTGTCGCAACATTTTGCGTTTCCCGGCAGTGACTGTAGGCGATAAAGGCAGATAACTACGTGGGCGTATGTTATGAGCATTTCCGACTCTCATTTGTGTCGAATATCTACGAATATGTCTCAAGCTCTTGGTGAAGCCATCTCTTCAGAATAATCTAATTAAATCGTTATGAGCCGTAGCACACAGCGGAAAATACCCAGTGTATACTGACTGGTACGACATGTTCTGCCCATTACAAATTCTTATTCATCTCGTATATTACAAGGCAAGATTTTGTATTGAAAATTATGTTAAAAATTAGCATTAATCATTTTAATTAGTGGTGTTCGTGTTGTATATTCTACATAAGTTCGTATTACTTTCGCGATAATTTTCGGGCAAAATTAAGTAATTAGCATTAATGTTAAAACCCCGTTTTTCCAAATTCACAATATTTTATTTCAAATCAATATCATGAGTAGAATCAAATATCACGTTCAGACGTCACCAAATTACAACATACAAATCTTGAACAAACAAAAAGTTTTTTCGTTTTTGATAACTGTCCATCTGCCTTTACTACTAAGTTATATAGAACAACATTTCTCGCTGTCAACATTTGATATCACTAGCCAAAACCATAGACGGACTTTTCACAGAAAATGTGTAAAACTCGCCTTTTGCTCTCAACGCCAAGAGTGCTGTTATGACGTTTAATTCGTTACTGTCCACTATGGATTACTAGTTCAAGAATGGCACAAAGTTCTTTGTAACAGAGAAGCAAATCAGAATTGATTAAACTAGTTTTAAATACATTTAGTTGGCTAAATGCTGCCATTAAATTTGCTAGATCACGGGAAGAATTAACAAATAACCACATCTCATTTGAGAAAGTATAAGTATTTTAAAATTCAAACTACACAATAGTAACGCACAATATCTCAGGAATGGTTAACTTCTTAAACATTGTATTCGATATAATTTTGTTTTGATGAAATGTATGTTTTTTGTATAATAAGATTTTTGTTTTTCTCTTACGGTTTTTCAGTTATGCAAACTTCATTGAGAATGAAGAGTACTTCAGAGTTTGGCTATTCCAATAAAATGATGAGGATGATAATAATAGTAATATTAATAAAAAATATACTTTGACATAAAATATCTTAAATATATTATGCCATTTTTATGCAGATCCTTTGAGCCGTATTTAAGAAAGTCAATGTTGTTTAAGTATTTTCAATAGTTACACTTTACTTTGTCTAGCCTCGTATGTACAATGTACATAGGGATAGAGAAGTATTGTATTCCACCCAAAAATTCGATGTCGAGATTTCACTGGAAATACATGCTTTAGGACCCCATGAGTCCAAAAAAAGCATGTTCAGAAACAGGTCCGTGTGTGTCTGTCTTTCTGTCTGTCTGTGTGTGCCTGTGGACAGCATAGCTCAAAAACGAAAAGACGGTTGAATACCAAACTTGGTATTTAAGTTTGGTATCTTCTAAGGATGCGACACGAGGATTTTCAAGAAAATCCCCCACCCCTAACTACCCTTTACATGGAAAAATTTTCGAA
This sequence comes from Hymenopus coronatus, assembly GCA_030762935.1. Classification (NCBI taxonomy): domain Eukaryota; kingdom Metazoa; phylum Arthropoda; class Insecta; order Mantodea; family Hymenopodidae; genus Hymenopus; species Hymenopus coronatus. The sequence continues at coordinate 45,489,595 of CM060891.1, read as the reverse complement.
AAATTTGTTTTTCTTAAAAATGGCTCTTAACGATTTTGATTAAAATGCCACATATTAAAGCCATTTATATCACAAATAAAATGTATATCTTGAATTTTCTGGAAATATCTTCTAAAGACCTGTTTATTTTAGATGAATTTTGCTTAATTTGACATAACTAGTCAACCGTAAGAGATAGATAAAAACTTACTATACAAAAATGTAGATCTTGTTAAAATACACAAATTATGTCATATACTATTTTTTTTTTTCCGTAGAGTTTACCGTTTTCCAGGTATTCCTTGTCATTAGTTTCAGTTGTGAAGTACTTATACTTTTCTCCGACGGGAGTGTCCGTTTCTCTTTTGGCTGGTCAAGCAAAGAAGCGATTTGCAATGACAATCGCATAACGACAGCTTTTAAGACATTTGACTATCACTTAAGCCTAGTGCATTCCCTTAGTTCCAGTCTACTTATAAGGAACTAAGTAATACAATTCTGCTAATGTTTATCTCGATTAGTGTGGTGTAGCTAGAGAAAGTCATGTGAGTGTAACACATAAGATTTTTTTTAAATAGGAAGTCGTTATTCACATTTTTCATGCTGATCATAGAATCTCAGCGTCATCAAATAAGTACTTGCTCTTAAAAGATTAGGCTATTGCTTTACCCTAGTGTATTCCTTATTCTTTATCATAGGAAGTAGTAATAAAACCACTTCTGCTGATGTTTATCTCGATTAACATAAAAGAAGCGTACGCTTTAGTTAGAATAATTTGTTGCAAAATAGAGAAAGGCATTGTAGTGTAACAGATTAGATGTAGGTATTACGTCCTGGTTATGCAAGGAAAAACGACTTTGTCGCCTTTCGTGGTGTAGTGGTTACCATGCTAACTTCATATACCCAAGGTCGCGGGTTCAAACCCGGCGGAGGACGATGGATTTTTTCGGGTGTAAAAATCCTGAGCTTGGCTTCCTTCGGAAGGGAAGTAAAGCCGTTGGTCCTGTGTCGTAGATTTAAGGCACGTAAAAGAACCTCAAGCCTGATAGAGAGGCCTCTGAACAAAATTAAGCGGCGTTCCACACCCAGTTTAGAATGGGACGCTGAGAACCACAGCAGTTAAAGAGCGTCGTAAATAACACATCATTTTTTTATTTATTTGTTTATTTATTTTTGTTGTTGTTGAGAAACTACTTTTAAAACCATCACATTGCGATCCATTCTTGAAAATTTGACCCGTTAAAGCTACTGTATTCCGCTAATCCCGTTATTACTATAAGGAAATGTGCAGTAAATACCTTTTCTGCTAATGGTTATCCAGATTAGCACGAACTAGAAGAATAAGCTTTTGCAAGGATAGTGTGTTATAGAAATTGTAGAGGTCATTAATGTTAAACTTCCGATTCCTTTTTTTTTTTTTTTTTTTTTTTCTCCCCAAATGCTATCTAAATTGAATCACTTAATTTGCGATGGATAGAGAAAAATATGTGAATATACTTATCAATCGTTTCGTTTATATTTTCATTAGTTTAAGTAATACTCTTTGAAGTTCAAATATAGCATTTCTTCGAATAAATAATATAAGCTTTTGACTTTTACCTCCTATTATTCTATTAATTATTAGAAGAACTGTTGAAAGAGGAGCAGGTACAGGATGAACAGTATATCCTCCTCTCTCTGATTTAATGAGCTCGAGCAAAGGTTGGGTAATATCAATTAGTTGCCTGTCATCTCAGTCTACTACGCTCCTATGTGTGTATAAGTTGCATTGCAATATTATTTGGGGAATGCTTATCAGGATCAGCAGAATGCAGTTATTCAACAATCTAAAAATACATGATCTTAGATGTGCTGTTTTATAATTGTTAAAATACTGGATTTTCAATTAAGCTTCGGGTTTACAATAAGCATGCTGTCGCACAAAGGCACGATCTAGTAGAGTAATACTCATTAGTACGTTTAGGACAATGTCAGTAGCACTGAGGACAACGACCGATTTCGGACGTTGCCCGTACACCCGGGAAAAAGGCACGATCCTTTCATTACGCATGCGCATCAAGGCCATTTAACCAACGTTAGAAAAGCGTTCTAATGCAGTGGGTTATATAATTTGATTATTTCATAGTTGGAAATGTGCAATTGCATTTTATTTCTAATTTTAAACATCTTAGAGGATACATTGAGTTATATCAAAAATGACATTGTGAAATCACCGGAACAAGGTTTGAGGCAGTCAGAAGGAGAAGAAGGGAAAATGCTGCTGATCTGTAAATAGGCAGGAGAAAGGTCCATTGTAGATGTGCACCAACTCTCGTATTTAAACATTTTTTCGAATATGCAAGGGGAACATTTCTGGAATTTCCTGAAGATCATAACGTGTATATTCTTTGCGATGTATTCACACGGTTTTCTCTATCTATTATAGGAATTGTCCAATAATATTTCAAATCGGAAACAGCATTGAAACGTTTATTTGTCGTAATAACTTTTGCGATAGAAAATAAAAGGGGGAAAAAAGAAAGAATCTCAAACTTTCAGGCATCTCCATTAGGTGACGTTTAAGAAAGCTCTAAACTTGCAAAATGCTAATGCTGTGCGGGAAAGAATCAGCTGTATAGTTTTTTCTTAGTAAGTATTTTTACTTTCTCCATACGCACTATGTACATAGTGTATAGAGAAAGTATTGCACTCCACCAAAAAATTCGATACCGAAATTTCACCGGAAATATATGTTTTAGGGTCCCCAATATCCAAAAAAAGCATTTTCACAAAAAGGTCCGTGTGTGTGTGTGTGTGTGTGTGTGTGTCCGTGTGTCTGTGAACACGATAACTCAAAAACGAAAAGTCGGTAAAATACCAAACTTGGTATTTGTTTAGTATCTTCCAGGGATGCGACACGAAGATTTTGAGAAAAATCCCCCCACCCCCAACTACCCTTTACATGAAACTTTTTTCGAAAATTTTGATTTTCTCAAAAATGTCTCTAACGATTTTGATTAAAATTTCGTATATTAAACATATTTACCTGACAAATAAAATGTATATCTTGAATTTTCTGGGAATAGCCTCTGAAGAGTAGTTTAATCTGGATGAATTGTACTAAATTTTTAATAACTCTTAAACCGTAAGAGATGGACAAAAACTTACTACACAAAAAATGTAGAGCACATTAAAACACACAATTTATGTTATATACATTTTTTCCTGGAGTTCGTCGTTTTTGCGAAATTCCTTATTTTTGGTTTCTGCTATGAAAAACGTATACTTTTCTCATACAGGAACTTGTCAACTCCTATCCATATAGACAAAGTAACTTCATTGACATAGCAACCAGCTTTTGACTATCTCTTTAACCTACTGTTGTCCCTTATTTCGCTTCTACTTACAAGGAAGCGAGTAATTAGACTATTTCTGCTATTTTTTTCTGATTAGCAGAAAGTAAATAAAAGTATAAGCTTTATAAGAATAATTTGTTGCAGGGATATGGAGAAAGTCATGTGAATGGTACACATCAGATTTTTATGGTATAAAAATATACAAAATTCATTCAAATAAAGCTTGTTTCACAAGATAATCGCAGATAAGTCATTTTATTTCTCACACCAATGTATTCAACTTATAGAATTTGTATAAAAATCGTTGGAGCCATTTTTGAGGAAAGAGCTACGAATAAAATGTGTATATAAAGGTTAGTTCGAGCTGGGGAAATATAAATAACAGTTTCTAGTCGTATTCTTGGAAAATCCTGGACTTAAAATACCAAATTTTGTATTTTACCTATTTTCGTTTTAGTTGCAGTGTTAAACACCCACCCATTCACACACACACGCGCGCGCGCGCGCACATACACACACACACATACACGAGACTGCCTTCGAGTTCGAGTGGATTGGTTAGCGCTCTGACTTCCCAGAGGTGCCGGCTATGGTGTCACATTTTTCTTTGTCTAGAACTATTTCCTATTTCCGACGGGGTCAGAAAGATGTAGATGTGGGTTAAATGAAATTGAGTGTGTAATGAACACTCTTTAACTGCTGTAGTCCTCAGCGTACCATTATATAATGGGCGTGAAAGACCTCTTTATCAGGCTTGAGGTTCTTTTACGTGTCGTAAATCTACGACATGGGACCAACGGATTTACTTCCCATCCGGAGGAAGCCATGCTAAGAAGTTTTACTCCCAAAAAAATCCATCGCCCTCCACCGGATTTGAACTATGACCTTGGGAACGAGAGATAAATATCGCCTCTAGACCACGGATGACGGCATATATGTGGGAATGAGTATGCCGGTTTATAATAAAGTTAAGAAAAACTGAGGTCCAACGAGCAATGCTGTTTCTCAAGCCAAAACCTCCGAAATGGTAGAAAAGAGGTGAAAGCTATAAAATGAATTGATCAAAACAACAATCAAAATGAATTAATCAATAGCCGTGTCGATAACAAAGCTGTAGTTCGAAAATTTTGATTAAATACGGCTCTCAGAGTCCTAAAATATAAAGGAACATAATGAAAATGTGGTTATGCAGTTCGAGATCGAGGATGGCATTCTTAGAAATGTATGTTGAATTGGAAGAGGATGAACACGGACTTGTTTACGCATCTGAACAGAGCTTAGAAAACTTCCCTATCAAGGTCAAACCAACTAGCAAAATGTAGAACGATTAGTTGGCTGAAGAAATTGTGAATAGCAGTTAATGTAAGGCGCGTGTAGAGGATAGAATGCGTTGTAAATGAGTTCTAAACTACAATAGTCTGGGTAGTATTACAATAATTAAGATTATACACTGCTATTTACTCGTTCTGCATTGAACGCAGAACCTGTAGAAGGATGCTAATAATCCTAAGAAATTACTTAGCCCTGTTTCAGTGACCAATTCAGTATACCTAGAAATACAGGGATGCGTTACCTGTCCCAATATTTTTATCGATTTCGCTTTATTGTATCCACGTGCATTTGTTTTTAATTAAATTCGTCATATCAGCGGACTGAAACACGTTTAATTATGTGTGTTCCATTCACATGACTTTCTCATCTGCAAAAAAACTATTCTTATAAAAGCTTTGTTATCTAATTATGCTACTCAAGATAAGCATTAATTAAAATGCTCTGATTAGTATTTCTGAATAGAAACATGAAGAATAAGGAAATAAACTATGCCAAAGCGATAGTTTAATATTTTAAAAGCTAGTTTGCTATGTAATGGCAGTGAAATTCCGTTTCTCCTTGCATGGCCAGGAGACATGAAATTCCATTTGGAAAAGTTATAAAATGTAAAGTAATAACAAGGAATATCTTGGGAAACTAAATTACGCGTTTTAATGAGATCTACGTTTTTGTTTAGTAAGATTTTTCTATCCGTTAGGTTTAAGACTTATGCAAACGTTATCCAGAATAAAGACATCAGAAGATATTCCTCAGCAAGTTCAAGATTTACACTTCATTCTTCATGAAAATATGGTATTTTAATATAAATCATTGAACCTATTGTATAGAAAATCAGAATTTTCGATTTTTTTTTTCAAAGTAAAAAATAGTTTGGAGTGCGGAAAACCATTGAAAATGTTTGTCACATGCTTAGAAGTTGCTGAACTTAAATATCAAGTTTGGTATTTGGCCAATTTTTCATTTTTGACTTTTGGTGTATACAGACACAAACAAGTGCCTTATTCTAAAAATGCTTTGTATGGATTCAGGGAACTCCAAAACCTGTGTTTCCATTTTAATTTCGGCAAGAATTTTTTTAGTGGAGTCTAATATCTCATCTATCTACTGCGCACGTGATAAGTATAAAACACTTCCATGCTAATTTTTTTTCTGATCAGATTGCAGGTAGAATGACTCCAGTGGCAAGGAATAAGTCATCGATAGCATTTTGAAATTGGAATTTTAGATAATTGTTGACTTTGTACTCTAGAAATGTATCATTTTAAAGCAAATATAATTTTAAATAACTAAAGTTTGAAACAAATCACATTTGCATGTAGTAAATAGTAGATAAAATTCTTAATGTACATTTTGGACTGTGATTCTTATCCCATCACGGAAGCAGGTGTTAAACGGACTTGCGACATATATTAGATATACAGAAATAAGAAAATGTATTATGTTTGTTTCAATAAATAACCGAAACTGCACGTTTTTCACATGTATCTTTCCTCGTTTCAGAAGAATTGTTAAGTAAGTCACAAATATTTCAACATTGTATATATTCCTCCGTTCGTTGGTTTCCTCTCGCAAACTTTTCGATCAAAGCTGCAGCTCCCTTTAAATTATTATAATTATTCTTAAAATGTCCATAACATAAAGTTTTTAATATTGAAGATGAATTGGCAGTTTAAGCAAGTATTTTAAGAGTTTGCGGTATAATAATTACGATAACTTGTATGTTTATTAGTGCCTACTAACGGTGACGATGGTTAGTTCACTTTGTGGAGGTTGTTGGTTCCTAAACACGAATTTTCATTATCGCCAGAATGACGCATAACAATGACACAGCTGTCAAGGTATTTCGCGCGATATCACAAAGCAACACATTCCTTGAGTTCAGATAAGTCAGCAGAGGATTTAAAATCGGAAGTCAATGACCGGAATTGGATAGTAGCAGCGCCTTGCCGCAGGCTGAAGCGATGACGTCATCTGGGCGACTAAACCACAGGTTTAATTAAGTCCAGGTAGAAAAATTAATGATCTTTACGGTCATACTCAGGGAAAAAAGTACTGTGCATACACCATATGAACTTAGCCATTATGCAGATTTTGAAATGCGTATATCCGGCAGGTTCAACACAAAGCATGCAAAAACGACTAGCAGGAAAAGAATCATTGACTAGTTCTTCTGTTAAAGGCACATTGCTTTCTCTAGTATGTATATACTATGTACATAGTGAATAGAGAAGGTATTGTATGCCACCCAAGAATTCGATACCTAGATTTCTCTGGAAATACATGTTTTAAGACCCCCTGAATGCAGAAAAGCATTTTTACTTTCTCTTTACGTGCTATATACATAGTGTATAGAGGGAGTATTATATTCCACCCAAAAATTCAAACCGAGATTTCACTGGAAATATGTTTTGAGGAACCCTGAAACAAAAAAAAAAAATTACTAAAACCAAAAGGCCGTTAAATACCAAACTGGGTATATTCCAAGGATACGACACGTTGGCGTTTCAAGAAAATCCCCCCTACTATTGGCATGGACATTTTTTTTTTTTAACATTTTGTTTTTCTCAAAAATGGCTGTAGCGATTTTGATTAAAATACCGTATATTAAAGCTATTTACATCACAAATAAAATTTATATATTGAATTTTCTGGAAATAGCTTCTGAATACCTGTTCATTCTGGACGAATTTTGCATATCTCATAAACTGTAAGAGATAAACAAAAACTTACAACACAAAAAATGTAGATCTCGTTAAAACACAATTTATATCATACATTTTTGTTGCAGAGTTGACTGCTTCCGAGATATTCCTTGTTATTGATTCAATTTTAAACTGCGCATCTTCTCAAACGGGTCACCTTTCGTTTCTTTTTTTTTTTTCTTTCTTTTTTTATTTTTTTTTTTTTTCTAGAGATGCAAAGCTAACCGAATTTCAGATGTCCACTTATCGATCGGCTTTTGAAAGATTTGGATATCGCTTTAGCCTGGTATATTTGCTTATTTCCCTTCTGCTTATAAGGAACTAAGTAGTAAGACCAATTGTGTTAATGTTTATCTCGTTTAGCATGATGCAGATAAAATATATCTTTTCTAAAAATATTTTGTTTGCAGAACAGGTAGAGAAGCTCATGTGAATGCAACACATCAGATTTTTTAAAACATGTTCCTGTGTGCGTCCTTGAACTGCATAGCTCCAAAACGAAAAGTCGGTTAAATACCAAACCTAGTTTTTAAGTTCAGTTTCTTCCAAGGATACAACATGAAGATTTTTAGCAAAATCCCCCCCCCCCCGCCCTCAACTACCCTTTACATGGAACATTTTTCGAACATTTTGATTTTCTGGAAAATAGCTCTAATGATTTTTATTAAAATATCGTATGTTTAAGATATTTTCATGACAAACGAAATGTAGTTATATCTTGAATTTTCTGGGGAATAGCCGCTGAAGAACTGTCCATCATGGATACTTTTGTATAATTTTGCTTAAGAGACAGACAAAACTTACTTCACGAAAAATGTATATCTCATTAAAACACACAATTTGTCAAATACTTTGGGGGGTGGGGTAAAGTTAACCGTTTTTAAGATATTCCGATTTATTGGTTTCCGTTTTAAGCTAGTTAAAACTTTTCTCAAACGATAAGACATATTTCTTTTTTACTGTAATTTGTTTACTTCTAGCAAGCAAAGAGAAACGAATATCAATAGTTTGCATAGCGAAAGCTTTTAAAAGATTTTATTATCGCTTTTTAGTGTATTCCCTTATTTCCCTACTACTTACAAGGAACTAAATAATAGACTAATGTTTATCTTGATTAGCATGATGCAGATAAAAGAATAACAAGATTGGTTGTAAGAAAAGTTTCTTTGTGAAAACAGCTAGAGAGAGTCGTGTGAACGGAAGATATCAGTTATTATTATTGTTATTATTATTATTATTATTATTATTATTATTATTATTATTATTAATATTACCACAAAAAGTTATTGGATATGTTCAAGAGACGCTTCGCAGAATGTTTAATGCCATACGTTTATTTTGAACCTTCATGTACCTGTTTCGAAAATGTGCCATCGTTTTTCTTAATTTAAAAAATAATTTCGCTACACTATATATTTTAGTGCTTCGGAGCGCGAAAACTAAAGCCACAAAGCGTCCCTTTGCGTGTAAGCGGAGTGCAAGAAAAAAGTAGATCAAATCTTTTGTACAACTCTGTATACATTGTAAGATAAAATAGTAATGCATGAAAACCCATCGTAAGAAAAGTGACAAAAATACGTGTAATAGGCTATTAAAACATTCAGTCCTGACCGCCCTGATGAGTCCTTGGAGATTTATGTTGCAGACATATGTTCACGTTTGTTTGTGATTTTATATACTAAACTAAGTTAAATAAGAGCGATTGTCTTACATTTTACCATAGCGTAATGCCAGAGCAATGATTCCATTTTACACAAAACGGAGACAGCTTGGGCATATATACTATAATTAAGCAGGAAGACCTTCAATGAGGGAATGAACGCTTTTCAGATTCATATTGATATAACATGTTTTCATTCTTTATAAGAGGAAAGGGAGCCCCTGAAGTTTTTAACATATTTTAGTTTTACAGAGCGCTGGATGGGAAAACTAATCGAGATGCAATAAAACGAATTTTTCTACTATTGACAAATTCACATATTAAATAGTATATTTAAAAATCTGATGTGTACCATTCACATGACTTTCTCTATATCCCTGCAACAAACTATTCTTAAAAAGCTTATACTTCTACTTACTTTATGCTAATCAGAAAAAAATAGCAGAAATAGTCTTTATTACTTGCTTCCTTGTAAGGAGAAGCGAAATAAGGGACTACCATAGGTTAAAGTGATAGTCAAAAGCTGGTTGCTATGTCAATTAAGTTCCTTTATTTATAGGGATCGGAGTTGACAAGTTCCTGTATGAGAAAAATATAAGTTTTTCGTAGCAGAAACCAAAAATAAGGAATGCCTCAAAAACGACGAACTCCACGAAAAAAAATGTATATAACATAAATTGTGTGTTTTAACGTGCTCTACATTTTTTGTGTAGTAAGTTTTTGTCCATCTCTTACGGTTTAGCAGTTACTAAAATTCCGTAAAATTCATCCAGAATAAACTACTCTTCAGAGGCTATTTCCAGAAAATTCAAGATATACATTTTATTTTTCAGGTAAATATGTTTAATATACGAAATTTTAATCAAAATCGTTAAGAGCCATTTTTGAGAAAATCAAAATTTTCGAAAAAAGTTCTATGTAAAGAGTAGTTGGGGGTGGGGGGATTTTTCTCAAAATCTTCGTGTCGCATCCCTGGAAGATACTAAACTTAAATACCAAGTTTGGTATTTTACCGTTTTTCGTTTTTGAGTTATCGTGTTCACAGACACACGGACACACACACACACACACACATACACACATGGACCTTTTTGTGAAAATGCTTTATTTGGATTTTGGGGACCCTAAAACATACATTTCAGGTGAAATCTCGGTATCGAATTTTTGGGTGGAGTGCAATACCTTCTCTATACACTATGTACATAGTGCGTATAGAGAAAGTAAAAAGTGATGTTTCTATCCTGGGTACATTATTTATAGTTTTACCTCTGAATTTTAAATTAACGTTTGAACATGCAGAAGTACCATTCGATGTTTATTCGTGATAAGCTCTTTCTATGGAAAGAAAAGAAAGAAAGGGGTAAACATTTAGGAATCACAAACATTAAAGCACGCCCTTTAGTGTGCGCTAATGCACTGCTTCGAAAAGGAGTTCCTTGTTATATAAAAGTCAACAATTAAGGAAAAGAAGACGGTGTGATTTAAATGGTAAAATTCAAGCAAAAGTATGTTTATATTGCATGTCTGCAATACTTTCGTCGTCTAGGGTAACATGCTCGACTCTGGTTATTAAGATCGCGTCTTCAAACTCGGCGGAGAGCAATGGATTAAAATTAAAAACCCTTAGCCTGGCTTCCTTCGAAAGGGAAGTAAAGCCAGTGGTCCCGTATCATAGATTTACGGCAAGTAAAATTACCTCAAGCCTCATAAAAAGGCATCTGTACAAAATAAAACGGTCCTTCCTATTTTTCGAATAGAATGGGATACTTGAGAACCAGAACAGTTAAAGAGCGTCCGTAAATAAAACTTAATTTAATATTTGAAATTCCCACGCACAATAACATGAACGGGAAATGGGTAAAAATGCCATTGTCAAAAATATTTTGACGACTGTAAATAAAAACGGTAACCTCCTTGTTTTAAGAGGAGTGTTTGTGGTGTATTCCGCAACGGATGGCTACTCATCTCTGGTGGGCTGGAGAGAGAGAAAGAGAGAGAGAGAGAGAGAGAGAGAGAGAGAGAGAGAGAGAGAGATCTTATAATTTCATAATGTCAGCGGCATGTGTAAATCTTCGAGGTAGAGAATGATGCGGTTCCTATTTGAGCGACCGTGGGTGTCCTCCGTCGCTAGGTAAATATCGAATGTTTTACTACTATGAACGAATGCGGTCACAGATAGCAAAAATAGGAATTTAATGGGTCCCACTGCAATGTGACCGCGCAACTGTCTGACATTAACATTTGTTATATGTATACATCAAGCTGCTGAGACGGTACAGCAATATCATTGCGCAACTAAGGATAACTGTTAATCCGATGTCCCGCGGTCAAAATTTGGTCAACTTTTTTTTTATACAACGTGAGCGTTGTGTAGAATTTCTCCATCCCATTCCCACGGGAGTGTGTATTGGTCCAAATATTTCTCGCATGCACATGAACAGCTGATAGAAAATGGTGGAGGTTGCTGATCCACAATTATTTACGTTCGTTGTCGCAAGCTTAGTTTATGTATCCATTGTAAGAGCATATTATAATAGAAAGAAAAAAATCAAGAGTAGACCATGGCTGGTCAAGGAAGAGGTGTACTACATATGCTGCAAAATGAACTCGTTTCTAAATTATTTTAGCTTCCTTAGAATGGACGAAAATTTGTTTGGAAAGTTGCTGTTCTTAATTGAGGCAAAAATCACTCGCCAAGACACAAATATGAAGCAGTCCATACCAGAAAATCAAAGATAAGACCACGTTTTTATATTTTTGTTGAGAAAAGAAGGTTAGGTACAAATGGATCCGATAAAATACATTTGCAGGGGTTATAAATACCCGAGTCTTTATTTCACAAATCTCTGCCGCACAAAAGAACGTGTATTTCAACAATAGCTCAGCTACTATAACCCTATTATTTAGAATAAGGTCTACAAGATATCAGCCAAGTTTCACACAAAAAATCACGTTGGCGGTAAGGAAGACCCAGCGCTAGTTGCCATCTTATTACGACATTACCACCAGGTCTCTCATTGATTGAGTTCATACATTGGACCAAAAATTAGAGACCGCTGTATCCTGTTGTAGCAAATTGGAATTGGATCAAAAAATAGGACGGAAATTGTATACAATGAAATGATCTGATGTCCCACGATCCAATTTGTAGTTTGAAGAATATCGGACCAAAATATTTGACCGTGAGACATCGGCTTTAGCCTGTAAACTGTAGGTAAAATGCTCGTGATAACATCTTGTAGTTACACTAATATAAAATGAGAAGCTTAAAATAAAACTCTGCATTACCTATTTCTGCTCTACTTAACACATGTTTGATATGTTTAATTGGCTTGCAATATAAAGCTGCAGTTGTAGGAATTAAAATAGAACATTTGTTCTGATTCGATTACAATCTCGGAACATGTTGAATTTACTGATTAAACAAAACTAGTCCTGATGAATTTGCACATTTTGAATTGCGAAGCTATGAAGCTGTGATGTATCCAACTATACATTAAACAGTTTTCGAGACCCGCCTACAAATACATAATATTAAGATTTATTCAGAATTAAAGTCGAGTTTCTAGTAATGTAGTATCTAAGTTTGCTTAGTAACCCTTATAACATTTGTTGACCCTAGATTTTAAAATGTCTGCCCTGTTGGCAAGGTTATTTTAATGATACTTTGGTGAAGCATAGTTTGACACTTTCATCGCTACAACACTTTCACGTGTGAACATGACGGAAAATAAGAGCGCCCGAGCAGTTCCCCAGCATTTTGCGTTGTGACAAGCGGCAGTTTTGGCAAAGGCGACTCTCCTGCTTATTTTTATCCGCCGAGCAGCCATTTAACGCTGGTTATGGACGGAGTCAGTGGCAGCAACTTCTCTGCAGTTGTGTACGGCTGAGAGAATGGTCCTGTTCATGGCGTCTGTATATAACTCGAAAAAGTCGTGTTCGTCTTCTGGGAACAACTAAATCTTGTGCATTTGTGACGATGCGCCATAAGTATCTAGCAGCATACTCATGTGCACTGTTACTAGGTTACAAAAGTTGTAAATCTTTCAGCCAAATGTGACTTGCCACAGACGTGACACAACATAGTTTCGGGATGCCTGGGTGTGTGGTAAAAGGAAGGCTTTACTACGAGTCTTACAGCCATGCAGATACAAACTACAACATAGTCTTTAGCTATGAACTATGTTGTAACCTAGCTTTACGTGCCACACAATTCTAGCTGTTTTTTTGTTTTTTGTTTTTAATTGTTTCATCTATAAGCCCGCTTTAAATCTAAGGTCATATCGGAGGTTTTGCATTAGAAACAACTCGTTGTGTGTAGGTTCTTAGTGTTGGGTTTAAATCGTTTTATTTTCCTCAAACACACACACACACACACACACACACACACACACACACACACATTCACTCTCACGTTTATACTTCCAGACTCTGTAGGGGATAGGGAATAATTGTAGTTAAAGGAAAATTCCCGCCCCAGCCGGGAATCGAACCCCGCACTTCCTGGTGAGGCGTCAGACCGCTGACCGCAACCAAATGTTTCGCTGTTGACATAGCGTTCAGTTACTTTCGTTGTGCAAAGGATAATGTTAACAGAAATTCTGGCTTGGGATGGGCCCCCGAATAAATCGTCAAGTTATTTTTGAGATACCTATTGGCGACTTACACTCGTTAAATACAAGTACCGGGCTTCATAGTAAATATTCTTAGGTTATTCATAGATAATTGTTCTTTCACACAGTATAGTAACAACCGCCTTGCAATTTATGGGGCAAAATGCTATTCCGTCATAAACTTAATGTCGTGCCCACATGTCGCGATAAGTTGGTTAAAGCAATGGTGCGGTAAGCCAAAGATCCGTGGTTAAAATCCCTGCAAGCCGGCCTCAATAGCCGTGATGTGCGTTTGGCGTTGACGCTCTGCCGCGAAAAGGTTGCAGGTTTGATTCCCACTATGGGCATGGATGTTTAGTATTGTATGTTTCTATGTTTATGTTCTATGCAAGTCATTCTCTCCCCCCTGATGACTAATTAAGTTAAGCCTGAAGGCTAAATATGTGAATAATAATAATAATAATAATAATAATAATAATAAAAGTTTCCAAGAAGCATGGACTAAATCGCAATCACATATATGTACAGCTGTGTACTAAAATGTTCATTATAAAGATACACAACTGCAAAAGTGTAAAGACTCTAAAAGGGAGCAGATAGTAGTAATGTATTACTTTCTCTATACGTACTATGTACATAGTGTATAGAGAAGGTATTGTATTGAACCAAAAAAATCGATACAGAGATTTCACCGGAAATATATGTTTTGAGACGCCCTGAATCCAAAAAAAAGCATTTTTAGAAAAATGTCCGTATGTGTGTGTGTATGTGTGTGTGCGTCTGTGCGCAGCATAGCTCAAAAACGAAAAGACGGTTAAAAACCAAACTTGGTATTTAAGTTTGGTATCTTCCAAGGGAGCGACACGAAGATTTTCAAGAAAATCCCCATACCCCAAACTACCCTTTACATGGAAAACATTTCGAAAATGTTGATTTTCTTAAAAATGGCTGTAACGATTTTGATTAAAATCTCTTATATTTAAGACATTCACTTGGCAAATAAAATATATATCTTGAATTTTCTGGGAATAGCCTTAAAGACCTCTTTATTGTAGATGATTTTAATTGAATTTTGCATAACTAGTAAACCGTATGAGATAGACAAAAACTTACTACACAAAAACTGTAGATCACGATAAAACACATAATTTATGTCATACATTTTTTTCATGGAGTTGATCGGTTTTGAAATATTCCTTGTTATTGGTTTCAGCTTTAAAAAATGTATACATTTCTCATACAGGAATTTGTCAACTCCTGTCCATATAAACAAAGGGACTTCAGTCACATAGCAACCAGCTTTTGACTATCACTTTAACCTATGGTACTCCCTTATTTCGCTTCTACTTACAAGGAAGCAAGTAATAAGACTATTTCTGCTAATTGTTCTCGATTAATATAAAGTAAATAGAAGCATAAGCTTTTTAACAATAATTTGTTGTAGAAATGTAGAGAAAGTCATGTGAATGGAACACATCAGATTTTTTTACTTTCTCTACACGTACTATGTACAGTGTATAGAGAAGGTATTGCACTCCACCAAAAAATTCGATACCGAGATTTCACCGGAAATATATGTTTTAGAGTCCCCTGTATCCAAAAAAAAGCATGTTCACAAAAATGTCCGTGTGTGTGTGTCCGTGTGTCTGTCAACACATTAACTCAAAAACGAAAAGTCGGTAAAATACCAAACTTGGTATCTTGTAGGGTTGCGACACGAAGAATTTGAGAAAAATTCCTCCACCCCAAAACTACCCTTTTCATGGAACTTTTTTCGAAATTTTTGTTTTTCTAAAAAATGGCTAACGATTTTGATTAAATTATCGTATATTAAAGATATTTACCTGACAAATAAAATGTATATTTTGAATTTTCTGGGAATAGGCTCTGAAGACTACTTTATTCTGAGTGAATTTTACGGAATTTTGTATAACTGCTAAACCGTAAGAGATAGACAAAAACTTCCACACAAAAAATGTAGAGCACATTAAAACACACAATTTATGTTGTATACATTTTTTCCGTGGAGCTGGTCGTTTTTGAGATATTCCTTGTTTTTGTTTTCAGGCTCGAAAAACTTAACTTTTCTCATACAGGAATTTGTCAACTCCTGTCCATACAAACAAAGGAACTTCAGTCACATAGCAACTAGCTTTTGACTATCGCTTTAACCTATGCTACTCCCTTATTTCCCTTCTACTTAAAAGGAAGCAAGTAATAAGATTATCTCTGTTAATTTTTTGTCGATTAGCATGAACTTGTTTTTAAAACTAATTTGTTGCAAAGATGTAGAGAAAGTCATGTGAATGAAACACATCAGATTTTTTTTGAGATAATGATACAGTTGTCTTACGTTCCTAACGGTGAGGAGCAAATGAGGAACGGATTATTCCAATAAACATTAATGATGTATTGTACCTTCAGTTATTGATCTCGGAACTATAGTTTTGTCATTCCTGTTGTATTGCAATACTAAATAATAAATCTACGTATACAATAAAGTAAATGTCGCGAATATAAAGACATTAAGCGACTAGACTTTTTGTAGTTAAACATTGTATTCATATTTGACATGCTGCTTATTATTTGCAAGTCGGGACACGAACCCTGAATAACTGCACCGCCTGCTGCAGTAACGGTTCCCTTGTATTTGTTGAGAGCGGCGAAATGAAAGTGAAAGTTGCCGGCGCACATAAGCCCAGCATTTGGGCTTATCTGCAGTTAACCATTTTGGTTTCTTTCATGGATGACATTGGAGAATAGATACTGCTCACATTCAGATTCTTTATTTGACTCCAAACATTGCACAAAGTGTTATAAAGTGACAAAATGTATCCGAATATTAGGAGGACACTAAAGTGCTTTATTAAAAATGTTGATCAAAACATTTTTTTATGAGTTTTAATGCAAAAAATACACCATATATGTTTAAAGTTTGATCCTGATAGCGCGGATCTAACACTTGTTTTTCATGCCGCTTTAAAGCGCTGGTCAAATGACAATTCTGTTAGATTCTAAAGTCATTTTTCTCAGGTTTAAGTTTTTATGTTTTTTCCCCAAGTTCAAAATCTGCATTCTCCCACAAAAATACAGTTAGAAGTCTGAAATTTTTCATAAAGCACTGAAGAATTTTTCTCTCTTTGTTTCTTACTTTGTTTCTTCCTCTGTTTACCCTCCTCTGTTTAGGATTACAACCCCCAGCACCTACAAGCCAGCGTCTGGAAGCAAAGGCTGTGGATCAGAGAAAAGCCGGAGGGGTGATGAGCCCAATGCCTGGTATGGAAGTGAGGAAGTGAGTGATGTGAAATAACAGGAAAGATGATTATGGAGCAGTTGGTGGAATGAAGTACACCTGAGAAAATCGTCCACCATAAATCCCACATGCGGTCGCCTAGTATCGAACCCAGGCTGCCTAGATGAAAGGCGAGCGGTCTAACATGGTGCACGTAGTTCAGTATATGCAGGAGAAGTTAATTTTGCTTTTAGTTATTGAATCGAATAAATTGATATATCACGAGGGAAAGAGACATGTTCAATGAAACTTGGTACGGATACTTCTATTGTTGCCATTAATGCTTGTTCAAAAAAAAAAAAAAATTCAGCTCTATCTTTAACACTTTAAAAAATCGCTTTTATCAAGTCGATGTCCCCGAAGACTGTCTCTGCGGTCTACTAGTGAAGTATAAGTTTCTAAAACCAAAGATAACACTGTTCAATTCCTGGTAGGAGACATTTTATCTGAGATTATTCTGTAACCTCCCAAGAGCACAGAATTTGATAGTGTTTAATAAAATAATAAATGACAACAGTGACAATAATAATAATAATAATAATAACAATAACAACAACCAGTTAATTTCAACTCGTGGATAATTTACGCATTTGCAAAGTCAGAACCTCTTATATGACAATAGATAACTATCAGAAATGGCAAATGCAGAGAGAGAAGGGGAAAGGGAGATTTACAAGAATTGACCCTCGAATCTAATTGCGTAATGCTATATGTATAATCTCAGACAATACCTGAAATTATGGAGTGAGTGCACAAATGATATTGGAGGCATCTCTGCCGTATTTGAGGAAAACCGAATTAATATCCATTCAGTTATCTTTATTCATCCGAAACTCGAACTTTTGTTAAAGGAGACTAACAACTGAACTTTATTTTTATTTACACATTCATTAAGATGAAATAACTACTTACAATGCTGGTATCGAGTTTGTATATTGAAGCTGTGAACACCTGATAGTAAACGCACAAAGGATAGTTAGTGTTGCCGTTTGAGGCGCCTGTTCAAGGTTGTAACTTAGGATAGCAGTCTAAATTGCAACGAAACGAGAAACTGGAGGAGGAATGCAAAGATAACAGAATATGTAGATTAGTTACTGTGCCATCGATTAGATTTTCCTTAATCCTTCCGTATGTGAATAACAATGCGACAAATTTTGTGTATAAATTACCGTACACAGGCAAAAATATACTTGCTTTTTAGTTCTCTTAGTTCATAGAATCGCTAGTTCTACCTAGCGTGCGCCTGCGCGCGCGATACCGAGATTCCACTGGAAATACATGCTTTAGGGTCCTCTGAATAAAAAAAAAAAAAAACTTTTCTAAGAAAAAGTTTCATGTAAAGGTTAGTTGTGGGTGGCGAATTTTCTTGAAAATCTTCGTGCCGTATCCTTGGAAGATACTAAACCTAATGCCAAGTTTAGTATTTAACCGACTTTTCGTTTTTGTGTTCTGCTATCCACACACACGGGCATTTTTCTATTTTTTTTTTTTTTTTCATCAGGGGTCTCGGTGAAATCTCGGTATCGAATTGTATATATATAGAGAAGTAAAAATGACATCTACACATATTTCATCTGAGAGTGTGCGAGTGCGAGAAAGTTAATGAATGTTGCATATAAAATATTCTGTTTTAGCATTACTTCTTTCCCTCATAATTTCTGTTTGTTTCCATTCAGAACAGCATTGATCAATCGAGGACATGTCAGTCGGACGCAGTCGTGAATTGGCCTTAACTCTTGGTTGCGAAGCTGAATGACATTGCGGATGTGTGCAGCGGAAGTTCCGGTCGGAGATGTGATTAACTGAGTTGGCAGATACGGGGGCCAGTGACGTCCACCTGTTGCCTGGTTGGTTCGATTCCGATGCGCTACCGTCTGCGTAAACGATGTCACTTAGCATAAACAGACATAGAGCATTAGTGGCGTAATAACATGACAGGAGTCATTTTTCCACTGACTTTGTTTCTTGTAAACCTGTGTTGTAATAAGTATTGCCGGTTCACTTAATGGATGTTATCTGATTTGAGGCCTTTTTGCTTTCTCTACTTCAGAGGATCATACCTAGTACAGAGAGAAGGTGTCCATTCCACCTAAAAATTCGATATCGATATTTCACCGGAAATACGCGTTTTAGGTTCCCTGTATAACACATTTTTAGAAAAGGTCCGTGTGTTAAAATGATAAAAAATTTTTTGGGTCTTTCCGTTATTCGGAAAAGACGAATGTGAGTAACTTTAAGCTAATGTTTATCTCGATTAGCATGGAGTAGATAAATAAGCTTTTAAACAATAATTTGTTAGATATAGAGAAAACCATTTGGATGGTAAGGATTTTAGTGTGCCTTTACTAGCAACTCTTTCCCGCGACTCTCGGTTCTCTCCCGCAGTTGAGAAATGCCACGTGGGCTAATTGCAGTTGTTGCATCAGGTTCATCAGATGCCTCTGTCATTACAGTCAACATGGTGAATTGGTATGTTACTTATCTGTGGAACTACTTGTGCTTATATGCAAAGTTTACATTAAACACGAATCTGGTCGTTTTCAAAGGGTTTCTAAATTCTGTACCATCTATAAGAAAAACTAACATGCGATCGTGTAGAAGTTCGAAGCTTCGGGTTCAGCATTAGACAAGAAACATTCAAGGAGAAGAGCATTTTTAACAGAAAATAAACTACATCAAATCAGTGCAATTTAAATCGACCACCTCGAAAATCGCTAAACAAAGTTAACTCAACAAACAGGCGTGTTGCAGTCTTTTGCGAAATATCTTAAGACGTCTAACCCTATCCTGTATAGCGACATGCTGCCTGTTGGGAGCGATCCCTATAGTAGCGAAAATAACTTAGTTAATCAATTGTCAATGTTTAATTTGATGTTTCTATTCCATAAAATGCTCACCAAAATGTTAGTATACCTATTCGCTTTTACTCTGACAGTGAGAGTAGTCCGTATTAAATAACCAGAAACCCCATTAATGCTCAGGAATTCCCATGTTCTGGAATGTACATCTGCTATACTGAATTAAACCTATTTCACCTAGAGAAGTCGGCGTGCGCAATAGGGCCGTTAAATGGAGGAAGGAAGTGGGCCGGTTCTGCATCTTGTTAGCATTTTGTGCAAATTAAGCATGAAAATGATACCCTGCTTAGAGGATGCAGGATGACGAACTGCAAGCTCGATGGAAATAATCTCGGTTCAGGACCGGAAGGGGCAGCACATTCGCCATTAATGAACTTCCGGCGGTTCACAGCTCAAAGAGTTTCGCAATAAATTAAACACGTTAAAATAATCAGTAAAGATCGAGCGAGAGTATTTTCCTTAATTAATTTTACAAAAAGCCTCTGGCATTATGAAAGCCATACCGAGGGAGCATCTTTTCTGCCGTTCTCGTCAACCGTGTACAGGTTTATTTCCGGTTATATGGAGATAATTTCGATGCTACTTCAAATAATTTTTACTCGTGCGTATGTGTGTGTGCACCCGCGCGTGAGCCTAAATACGAAACATCCATTTACATGACCTTCTCTATCTGTTTTGCAAACAAACTATTATTTTGATTTAATTGTTTTTTGGTTTGTGTTTTTTTTTTTTTTTTTACACAAGCCGTGTATAGGATAGGAGTTGGATAGGTACAGTTAGACTGAAAAATTCAATGCCATAGCCGGGTTTTGAACAATGGTTGCTCTACCACTGAGTTACCATAGCAATATGCCGGCATAGCATTAAATGTCTCAACTGACTCGTAGGTTTGCCGTGAAACATACGAGTCAATTGAGAAATTTAATCTAATGCCAGCATATTGCCTTTGTAGCTAAATGGTAGAGCAAACGGCTAGAGTCCGGGAGATCCGTGGTTCAAATCCCGGCTAAGGCATTGGCTTTTCAGTCTGACTCTACCTATCAAACTATTATTTTATCTAGTCTACATCTTTTTTTACCTACATAATGTTAATCATGGTAAACATCAGAAATGATCTTGTTACTTAGTTCCTCATAACTAGAAGTTGATTGTCACGCTACACGATTATCATTGAAATTAGGTTCTCTTTCCATGGCCAGGGAAAAACAAAACATATACGAAACTGATGAGGGCTTCCGTTTGAGAAAGGTTTTAAGTATTTTAAAATCTAAGCCAATAACAGGGAATGTCTGATATTATTAGTTTTACAAAAATAAATAAGATAAAAAATAAAGCAATAATAATATTAATAAGTACTTCTCTAGCACTTATGTACAATTCACATAGTAGGTAGAAAAGGTGTTGCATTCCACCCAAAACTTTGATACCGATATTTCACTGGAAATCCACGCTTTAGGACCTAATAGTAATAATAATAATAATAAACGCATTTTAAAAAGGTGCGCGCTTTTGTGTGTTTTATGTACAGCACAAGTCTAAAAGTAACATCGGTTAAAGACCAAACTATGTATGGAAGCTTTTTCAAAATTTTCGTAGTTCTAAAAAGTGGATAACAAATTTGATTAAAATGCCGTATGTTAAAGATATTTACATGACAAATAATGTGTATATACTGAATTTCTTTGAAATAGCTCTGAAATCCTCTTCATTCTGAATGAATTTTGCATAAAACACACATATATGTCATCTACAGTTTTTATGTGTAGAGCTATTATCTTCCGAGATAATCTCTGTTTGGTTTCAATTTTCACTTTTAGTGTAAGTCTCGTTTCCTCTGTATTTTACTCGTGGCCATGAAAAGATGACCGAATCTCAATGACAATCGCAGAGCGATAGCTTTTAAAAGATTTGGCTATCGCTTTAGCCCAATGTAATCCCTTATTTCCGTTCTACTTATTAATAAAACCATTTCTGGTAATGTTTATCTTGATTATTCTTTTTTTTTTTACATTATGCTAATAATACTTTGTTTGCAGAATAGATACAGAAATTTATGTGAATGAAACATCAAATTTTTAGAAAAATGTTTGTGCGTGCGTGTGACAGCATAACTAAAAAACGAAAAGTAGGTTTAATACCAAAGTTAGTATGTAAGTGCAGCATCTTCTAAGGATGCAACACGAAGATTTGCAAGAAAATCCCCCACCCTAAACTACCCTTTACATTTTTCGATAATTTGAATTTTCTCAAACACAACTCTAATAACTTGTAAAGATTGTTATTAAAATACTGTATATTAAATTAATTTTTTTCAAATAAAATATATCTTTAATTTTCTAGAAATAGCTTCTTACGACTTCTTCATTCTAGATGACTTCCTAACCACGGTAAACTTTCTTACACAAGAAAGAAAAAATGTAGATCCCGTTAAAACACGCCATTTATGCCCTATACATTTTTTAGTGAAGTCAAGCATTTCCGAGTATTCTTTGTTTTTGGTTTCGATTTTAAAATCTTAAAACGCTTCTCAAACGGAAATTTGCCATTATAGCTTTTGTTTTTACTCCTGTCCATGCAAATAGAGCCTAGTTTCCACCATTGGCAACCAGCGTTTAAGAGGTATGACTCACTTTTGCCTAGTGTATTCCCTTTTCCTCTCTACTTATAAAAACTAGGTAATAGACTATTTCTGCTATTTTTAATTGTTTTATTAGCATGCAGTAGATAGAAGAATAAGCTTTTGTAAGAAGAGCTTTTACAGAATAAATAGAGAAAGTACACACCAATAACAACACGATAGACATGGATATTTTAAACAAACTTCTTTATCAAATAAAATTGCCCTGGCCAGCTCTGCCGTCGTTACCAGGAGAGTTAAATCTAATACACACATGTACATATAAATATAAAATATTATTCATATTATTACATTCATACATATGAATGAGCGTATGGAACCAAATCTCAGAATAATGCATCCACGGTACATAGTAGTACCCTGAAAAGAATCTGAGAATAAATGAAAACCCTGGAAGAAATATTATTCAGGCTGTTCATTTCAACCGAAATTCGAACTCGAGCTCTCCGATTAAAGAGGTACTTGTGAACTCCGAAGGAGTGGATTTATTGGACTGGGTCAGATAATCGAGCAGTTTTCTCTTTCGCAAAACACAATTTCGAGATCGCCAAAAGTTCGAATTACCCTTTCTCCAAGAAACCAACTCTTTATGATTTAAGAATCAAAATACTGACCATTAAACTCCATTTTCTGTCTCATTAAACTTATTTGTCCAAGAGTAGCAAACATCGAATTTGGTGGAATGTATTTGTATGTTTGTTAATAGGATTTTAATATGTATGCAACATTAAAACAACTAAATATGGAATATTTCGGATATTTTATGTGATCATCTAATATTTACTCGTAAGGTTTAGGAGTATTATCATTAAATAACGAGTGATATCCAAAATAAAAGTACCTAGTCAACCCTGATCTAGGGCTAACATAGGCTCTGGTGCTCAAATTCGCAGGTTCAAACCCACGGAGGGAGATGATTTTTTTTTCGGGTGTAAAATTCTTTGGATGACTTCCTTCGGAAGCGAAGTAAAGTCGGGGGCTCCGAGTCGTAGATTGAAAGAACTTAAAGTGAGTGGGACACTTTTTTTTTAAGTATAGTGTTTTAAGCACACTTTTACTACAGACGGCATCGTAGGCGACGGCGAGGGAAACCGGAGAGCCCGGAGAAAACCCGCCTCTGCGCCGCTTTGTCCCGACAAATCCCATATGTGGTTGCCTTGGTGAGAGGTCAATGGTTTAAGCCTCGGACACAGTGCAGCCTAGAATGGGACGCAGAGAAGCATAGCAATTAAAGACGGTCCATAAATGAAATTGGGTTTCATTTGCAAGCACAACAAAGATGGCAAATGCCAAATAGATGGTACAGCGCAACTAAAGGAACAACACACAATTTTTTTTTTTTTTTTTTTTTGTAGTCTTTAACGACCGCTTTTACTACTTGTGGCACTGCAGTCGATGACACTGATGATGATGCATGTAATGAAGATGGAGTACCGGTGAAATGCAATGGCGGGGGAAACTGGAAAACCGAAGAAAACGCGCCCATACGCCGCTTTGTCCACCACAAAGCTCATGCGGTCGCATGAGATCTAGGTAAGAGGCGGGTGGTCTAACCACCCGGCCACGGCGCGGCCTACACACAATTGTGCCTCCGTATTAAATCAGTAAGAACAAACTAGATGACAAAAAATCCGATTGCACAATTTGGAACATATTTAGCCATCTATTATTATGAAAGCTAATTTTTCTATCGACTTCGTGTTCATGTAAGTAAACATTTGCTGAAATTATTTCTTACTCATTTCGTTTAAGTTACAAAATGGATACAGGAGGCTGAAGCGATAATGAAAGCTGTAAAAAGCTGGTCGTTAATATCGCTTTCAAAGTGCGTTCTTTGCATGACCACGATAAACAAACGGTTGATGATTTACCATGTCAAGTCTCTCTAGCTTGCCATGGCGGGAGTAGCATTAATATCACGTTGCCACGGTTTCCCCTATCACAGTATACCCACGATGTGTGAAACAAGCACTAATGGTTACCAGACTGAACTTCACTGCAACTCCGTTCTCTTTTATGTGCTGCAGTGTTTGCTTTTTGTGTTGCCCTATCCAACATACTAGTGCGTTTTATCACCAAGAGAGAGCACTTGAAAATAAACAGATCTTCAGACATCAGAGGTTCTCTCTCCTCATTGCTTTAACGATGTACTTACACCGACATAACGTAGTAAATGCACTTCTGCTTGATGTTCGCCAGATGGAGCGTCAGACTTCATCTCAACTGCCGTAATAAATCTCCCTCTCCGTTACTCATACAGCTAAATATTCATCCATTCTTGTACCAGAGGACGACCTTCAATTTTCAATAATGGGGCGACTCGAAATTCTTGCCATGGCGGTTAGCAGAGGTAAAACAAATTTTGCTTAAAAAGGGAAACGCAAATCTGATATACAACTAGCCCCCATTTTCTCTACCCATTAAAAGTCACATCTATATTATTTGTGTAATATTATTCATTGACATAAAGTGTGTTATTCACATAACTATTTGCATATACGTTATTTTAAGTTAAGCACAAGGGACTTATTGTAACATACACAAATGACATTAAGATATTTATAACCCTAAGTCGTGTTAATGCTTAGGAGGGGGGCAGAATAATTGCAAACTTTCAAACGTTTGATTAGTACACATTAAGGAAAACGTAAATATACGAGAGCCATAATGGAAGTCGTGAGGGTGGTAGAGAGAGCGTTCCACCAAAGAAATTGTTAAAAAGTGGTGCGTTTGAAAATGTTTTTGTCCTATACAAGAGTTTTTATTAAGTTAGTTTTCGCTTCTGCAAATTCTATGTTGTATTTTTAGTTGTTAACTTTGTATTTTCTGCAATCACTGTTACTTTTCCTTTGCAAGTTGTGAAAGAATGAATAAACTGAATCTTGAAAATTATAACTTGCAAACGAAATGTCGAATCTTGTTCGTCATTCAATGCTAAGGCACTCGCGTTTTGAAGAAAATCATTTTCATCTCAAAATAGTCTTTATGTGAGCGTTTTTCCTTCTTTTTCTTCATAAATGCCCTACGATTTTAAGTATATAGTCACATGTTTAAGATATTGGTGTTCCTAATAAAATGTATTTGTATTTTTTGTGAATAACCTGCTTTTCATTCCGAAAGAATTTTGTAAAACCCGTAAACTCTAAGGGTAACAAAAATTCTCATACAAAAAGGCAGATATCTTTGAAACATTCGTTTATATCAAAACCGTTTTTCGCGGTCTTAACAGTTTCCGAGAATTGGAAATTCATTGTAGTAAGGGAGAGATTACCTATCACACACACACACACACACACACACACACACACACACACACACACACACACACACACACACACCTTTCAGGCAATTGCTGGAAGGCTCGTCATTTAGCTGACCAATCATCGCTGATAGCGAGTTTAACATCGTGAAATGATTGGTCCGTGAGATAACAGGCCCTCCAGTAGATGAATCAGAGAAGCGTGTGTCAATCATAAAGTTAATTTCCCCTTCAATGTAGCCTCCGTTAGTTGACCAGAAAATGGCTGTAACTGTTGTCACTGTTCTGTTCATTGAATCTCTCATTATAGAAGGGTCTCCGCTGCAGACGCTCGCCATAGGGTTTAGCATCTACATACGGTGTTTGTATGAACGTCAACACCGTTAAGATGATAGGAGAAACATGCAAAAATAATCAGCTCATATCGGCCATTGGGTGGCTTCTAGCGAATACAAGGAAAATCTTGAATAAGGTCATTAAGGAAGACCGATCAAATTTTTGGTGCTGTGAAGATGAGAATGGGAGACCAGTGCTACAAAACTATAGATATCAATCATATTATATCCATGATGGAAAGAGGCCGTGGCCAAGTTGTTAGAGCAATATATTAATATTTATTTGTATATTTTTATTCATAGAGTGTCAAAACATATTTCTGGTTAAACCTTGTACATTGGTTCACTTGAGACAGTCTTTTAATTCGGAATCACTTCCTGAAGAAAACGGCGATTCCTGTGGGTGACGACCCCTTATCTGGGAAACTGCATCATATACCTACTTGTCCGCACGAGAAGTGTACCGTGCCGGGTACTCAGTGAAGATGATGAGATCGAATATGAGCAGAAATTGTACTGAGTCCAAGTTCATGATGTATCTGGGAGTTTCTGACAATACCAAGGTGGAAGAAACCAATCTTAAATACCAAATTTGGTATTTAGCGGAATTTTAGTTTTTGAGTTATTTTGTCCACATACACCCACGGACCTTTTTCTAAATACGCATTTTTGACGCAAGGGACCTCATAACATATATTTCCAATGAACTCGCGGTATTGAATTTTTGGGTGGAATACAATACCTCCTCTATACATTATGTACATAGTACGTGTATAGAAAATAAACATATCTTAAAAATATGGTATTTTAATCGTTGGTAATTATGGGGGAAAATCAACTATTTTGAAAACATGTGCCATTCAAGGGGTAATTGAGGGTGGTATTTTCTTGAAAATTGTCGTGACGCTTCCATGAGAGATGCAAAAGTTATCAAGATGTATATTTCCAGTAACTTCTCGACATCGGATTTAGGGTGGAATATAATACTTCTCCTACTATACATATCAGAGAAAGTTAAAATTGATAGACTTGATTTGATATTTGTCTAACATTCCGTTTCCAAGTTACACGTTAAATCATATTTACGCTAGTGCGCGTGGATCATTTTCGGCGGATCAGAAAACACCCTGTATCGAACTTCCCGTCATAGGTAAAAGAGAATAGAACAGATAAAGTAAATAGTGAAAGAAAATAGGCAGTTGCTGCTTCAGACCATCTAGTCTGAACTTTACAGTTGTGTCTCTCTACTTTGGATAGAAATATAGTTATAGCCAATTGTTCCCATTAGTTAGATTATAATTTTAAAGTGCTAATTTTACTTGTTTCCACTTTAAGTTGCGCATATTATGTATCCTTGCGAATTCCCGCAGTTGTTGATATAGTATGCTTTAGAATAGTTATGAATTTGTTTACTGAGATATAAAGATAGACTAGGAGTTCGGTAGCACAATAATAAATGTCATGATCTCCGAAGAGGCCTTGACACATTTCACGAAACCAGTGTTGATTCAACATTTGCAGTTTTTAAAATTTCCAGCAGGACTGGTGGACATACGCAAACAAAGTTACTTGTTTCCACTGTTTGGGGCTTTAGAAGCAGCACAGAAATCGTCTTTGTTTCGTGTGTTTCTTCATTCTAAGACAAGAATTAAGCGTAGAATCAATTAGTTACATAAAATTACTATGTAGTGTAAGAAATGTGCTACTTGCTCTGTAATTCTCAAATTAAGAGTGTTTTAAATTATAGTGGTTGTCTATTTAAAATAAGGATTTTGCGGTTTATATTAGTACTGCTAGAGATAATAAGTTGCCAAACCGCTTTTTGCTAACATTTTGTATACAGAAAGGAGGAATTCTAAAATTCATATAAAAAGCTATACTTTAGTTATTATGTAATTAGTTAAATGTTGGCTTGCTTGCGCAGCATTGTTTGGGTAGATTTTTAAATCTCGAAAGAGAATTTAATTTCATTTATCCTTCTCGCCCCCCCCTCGTCTTATATGAAATTATTTCACAGTGAATTAGATACATTTTTAAATCATTTGTTCCTTATTGCACTATGACGATATCTTTCTATGACGTTTGTAATATAAACAAAAATCCCAAAATATTTAACGAAATGGAAGTAATTTAAGAAACCTTGACCTCTTTCCGGCAATATATATTTTTCAATGTTGTATAGCATGTAGGTATCTTTCAGTGATGAATTAATTATACAAATGTTCAAATAATTAAGTAAAAACTATCTGCGCAACCAAGATGTCATGCTCGAAATAAACATTTAAATAATATGTTTACATCGCTACTGTGGCAGACATCTTAAGAAGGTTGTAGGCAAACCACTGTCACCGAAAAGGGAGGAAGTTCTAGCACACCGCCGGCGCTTATATGATCTTGGCAATTGATAGCGCCATTACAAAACAATGTTTTCTACTTTCTTCTTCCTGAAGATGTTCACCAAAGCCACTGACGAGACAATCAGATTGTCTGCTACCACCGTGCCCTGACCGGGAAAACGCTTATTATGTTGTTGATGGGTATTATAATAATCATATTATTATTATTATTATTATTATTACTACTGTTATTATTACTACTACGACGACGACTGGATCCTTTTTTGAGCATTACCTTTTTTTTTGTATAATACTTGTACGTTTCTTGAAGTTTAATAATGTTGCAACTTTTAAAAATTTATAAAACTAATAGAATATAACTAACGTCTGTTAACCGGGGTAGATCATATAGGGCGCTAATGAATGAAATGATTGAAACGTTGCTCATTTGAACCCAGAGTTTCTAGCACATAAAGTTACCCGACATTCATTGATTCAGGACAAGAGAAAATCCTCCAAAAACAATAAATATTTCCCTATCTCGTCCTAAAAGAGTTTTGAACTCGGTACTCCTTGAATGTGTAGCGCGCACAGTCTGTTTAAAAAGAGAGACTTTTCCGTCTGTTAATTTAGCTGCTAGATGTTTTGAAGTGAAGACGAATATCTCGTGCACTCACTGTCTAGTAGAGAGACTTTTTTACTTTCTCGACCACTTGTGTAAGATGTACATAATCAAGTAGAGAAGTATTACATTCCATCAAAATATTCGATACCGATATTCACCGGAATTACAATGTTTAGACCATGAATGCATAAACAGCATTTTTAGAAAAAGGTCCGCGTGTGTTTGCGAATACCATAAGTAAAAACAATTCAGTCAAACACTGAAACAAATGTCTTTATTAACGCAAAAGTTGTTTACAAAGAAAGTCTTAAATTCACTGCTGCAAATGGTTCACTCGAGCCATCCATGGCTCGGTTATCACTTCACGCTGACACTCCAATCACTTACCTCTCGGTACAATTCACTACACAATACTGCACTGCAATCTCTCTTCCTTTTATAGCTAGAGAAAAGCCGCAGGACTTCCTGGAAGTTTCTGGAAGCCGAGGCATCAAGTGTCGCGTTCTCCAAGGTTCCGATCCGAATGTAACTACATAACAAATAAAATATATATCTTGAATTTTCTGGGAATAGCATCTAAAGTCCTTTTCAAGGTATTTAACTTTTGCATAATTGGTAAACCATAAGAAACAAAAAGGTGCTACAAGAAACATGTAGGTCTCGTTAAGACACACATTTTTTGTAGATTTAACCATTTCCGAAATATTTTTATTATTGGTTTTAAGTTTAAAATACTTAAGCTTTTCTCAAATGGAGAGTTGTTATTCTTCCATATCTCTTTTGTTTTTCACCTGGCCATGCAAAGAAACCCGAATTCCACTTGTATCATAAATGATGAACTTTTAAAAGATTTGACTATCGGTTAAACTTAGTGTACGCCTATTTCCCGTCTAATTATAAGGAAGCAAGTAATAGGACCATTTCTACTAACGTTTATCTCCATTGCAGACGTTGATTAAAGAATAAACTTGTGTAATAATAGTCTGTTTACAGAACAGCTAAAGGAAATGAATGGAACACATCAAAATCTTTATTCTATATATACAACGCTTTTAATTGCAGTGGTTGCTTCACTGGCCTTTTTACTCCTGCACCATCTTGCGCATCGACAGTGATGTTAAACTTGGGTACTATTGACGGATTTTTACTTTCTCAAGCACGTATGTAGGTACATGCAATGTACATATCTAGAGAACGTATTGTATTCTACCTAAAAATTCGATGTCGAGATTTGACCGGAAATGTATATTTTGAGGTCCCCTGAGTCGGAAAAATCGTTTTTAGAAAAGGGTCCGAGTGTGACTTTTTAAGAGTGTTTAACGCCCGCTTATACGACTGTGGCACCGCAGGCGATGACACTGATGATGCATGGAACGAAGATGGATCACTGGTGGAGTGCGATGACGGGGGAACCGGGAGAAAACCATCTTAGTGTGAACTGATTGGCAGTAGTCTAACAACTTGACCACGGCGTGGCCTGTGTGTGTGTGTGTGTGTGTGTGTGTGTGTGAGAGAGAGAGAGAGAGAGAGAGAGAGAGAGAGAGAGAGAGAGAGAGAGAGAGAGCGTGTGCGTGCGCGCGCGAGTTTGTGTGTGTGTGTGTGTGGACAGCATAGCTCAAAAACGAAAGGACCAGTAAAACCTAAACTTGGTATTTATGTTTAGTATCTTCAGAGGATGCGTCACGAAGATTTTCAAAAATCTCCCCACCACAAAGTACCCTTTACATGCAAAAATGTTGAAAATTTTGTTTTTCTCAAAAATGGGTCTAAGGATTTTCATTAAAATACCGTATATTAACGTTATTTACATCATAAATAAAATGTATATTTTCAATTTTCTGGAAATAGCCTTTGAAGACCTCATATTCTGGATGAGTTTTGCAGAATTTTGCATAACGGTTAAACCGTAAGGGATAGAAAAGAAATTTCA
The DNA here is from genome assembly GCA_030762935.1 of Hymenopus coronatus. Lineage (NCBI taxonomy): Eukaryota > Metazoa > Arthropoda > Insecta > Mantodea > Hymenopodidae > Hymenopus > Hymenopus coronatus. Next base: position 45,458,701 of record CM060891.1, on the reverse strand, counting down.
AACACAAAAATTGTACATCTCGTTAAAACACATTATGTATGTCATATACGTTTTTCTTGTAAATTTGACGTTTTTGAGATATCCCTTATTATTGGTTTCAGTTTAAAGCTACAGATTTTTTACCTTCTCTAGCCCCATATGTACAATGTAAATAGGGATAGATAAGGTATTGTAATGCACCCAAAAATTCATACCGAGATTTCACCGGAAATATATGTTTTGGGGTTCCCTGAGTCCGAAAAAAGCATTTTAAAAAAAAAGTCCGCGTGTGTGTGTGTGTGTGTGTGTGTGTGTGTATGTGTGGTCTTTCTGTCTGTCTGTCTGTGTCTGTGGACATCATAGCTCCAAAACGAAAAGACTGTTAAATACCAAACTTGGTATTTAGGTTTAGTATTTTCCAAAGATGCGACACGAAGATTTACAAAAACATATCCCCACCACACACTACCCTTTACATGGAAAAAAATTCGAAAACTTTGATTTTCTTAAAATTGGCTCTAACGATTTTGTTTAAAATCCCATATGTTAAAGCTATTTAAGTCCGAAATAAAATGTATATCTGGAATTCTTTGGGAATAGCCTCTGAAGTCACCTTTATTCTGGATGAATTTTGCCGAATTTTGCTTAACTGATAAACCGTAAGAGATACGGGGGGGAAAAAAAAAAACTCACTGCACAAAAAATGTACATCACGACAAAACACACACTTTATGTCCTTTAACTTTTTGCTGTGGAGGTAATCGTTTCCGAGATATTCCTTGTTATTGGTTTCAATTGTGAAGTACTTAAACTTTTCTCAGACAGGAGGTGTCCGTTTTTCTTTTGTTCTACTCCTGGCCAAGCAAAGAAGTGATTTGCAATGACAATCGTATAACTATATCTTTTAAAACATTTGACAATCACTTTAGCATAGCGCATTCCCTTATTCCCTTCTACTTATAAGGAACTAAGTAATAAGAACATTCTCCTAATATTTATCTCGATTACCATTGTGTACAAAGAAGAAGAATCTTTTGTAGGAGGCTTGTACAGCAGCTAGAGAAAGTCATGTGAGTGTAACACATTATTCCCCTTCTATTTACAATGAAGCAAGTAATAAGACCAATTCTGCTAATGTTTATCTTGATTAGCACGATATAGATAGAATAATGATCTTTTGTAAGAATCGAGTTTGTGTATGGAACAACTAGAGAAAGTTATGTTAATGGAACACATCAGATTTTTATTTCCTTGAGTTTTATGCATTATCTCTCTCTGTCTCTTTCACACTTCGTCTCACTCCGTCCCGCTCTCTCATTCATACTTTTAGACTATGGGGAGGCTATCTCAGCTGGAGAAATATTCCCACCTACCAACCTGGAATCGAATCTGGGACCCCTTGCTCAGCAGGGAGGTGTTCTATCGACTGAATTATGGGGTCAGCCTAGTAGAGAGACATTGCAGATTTATGTGATCTAGGAGGCAGCTAAACATATGCATAAAAGCGTTGACAGAGTCATATTCCTTGCTCTTCTAAATTCTCCATGAAATGGTCGCATACATTTTCGGGACGGCGAGTGTCTGTACATCAGTGCAGAATCCCACGAGTAGACATTTGGCAAGAGTATTGATCTACATGGTAATGAATGTAGTTTTAAAATCGCATAATTGTGACGTCATGGGGCTGCCGAACCGCGACCTACGCTATTATATCTACATAGCAGAGTGAGACATGAAAAATGCACGAAGCCGTGACCTATATCACAGCGGATAAACAAGGTGGCCGACCATGCGAATTTTTCACGTGAGCATTTCACATTCTGCATATTTTCACCACAAATTACTGCCCTCTCTGCATTAGCATTTCACTGTGACGCCTTTTCGCCAAGGCTGCCAACCTCTGCTACAATTACGTGGGTGTATGACAATTTCAGCGCCATGCGTGGGAAGTGAGTAACTGCCTCCAAAGTTCATCTCCAGACCAGGCTCGATTTAATTTATCTGCCGCTTTTCGGAAACGTCTTTTGTTCTTAGAATGTGTTAACAAAAGAGTTGCATTCGATGATGGCGCTTTTGGAACTACAAGGTTTATTGTTCTTTTTTGTGCACATCACCTAGAAGTGGAGGAAATAATAATTTCATTTTACCTAGAAATTGCGCATCGAGGTTTCAGTAAAAGCATTTTGGACACATGAATAAAAATATACTTTGGTCAATATTCTGAGATAGGATAGTAGAAGATAAGGACGTCATGTGGCTATCACAAAATGCCGACATATTTAATCGTCATCGGCACGCACAATCTTTATCTTACCTTTACCCTACAGTGTCTTAAGATCCTGACCAAAGCATACAAGGGAAAAACAGAAAAGGAAGACCGAAACGATGTTGAAATAAATCAAATGTCAAATCTAGCATTTGATATATCAATCGAGCAATTTTGCATTTTCCAAGATCTATTGCAGATTTTCAAGAAATTATTTATTTGGAAAACAAATCAGTTTATATTTTATAAAAGACAATAATTTTTAGTAAAATTGTGTTACGATGACGTTACAAAATACAAAGCAAATGTTTAATTTTCTCTAAAATAACAATTCAGTGCTCTTCAATCTTAACATTCATAGCTACGAAAACATGAAGTCTTTCTCGAATACTCAAATTAAAATACATTTTAAATTATTTGTTTATTCTGCAGCTTCATATCTAAAGGGATATTTAGAAAATATTTAGTGAAGTTAATCACTTGTTCCAACCGAACATCTCCAATCTCAGTTTAGATGAATTTGCTTCTCTCAATGCAATTATTAATACATATACGTTTTTATTTTCTGTAGAACATGTGTACAACATATATACTAGATAGAGAAGGTATTGTATTTTATCCAAAAACTAGATACCTAGATTTCACCGTGAAAATACATATTTTGAGACCGCCTGAATAAAAAATGTTCTTAGAAAAAGGTCTGTGTGTGCACATGTGTGTCTGTAGGCAGCATAGCTCAAAACGAAAAGTACGTTAAATACCAAACTTGGGATTTAACTTCAGTACCTTCCAAAGATGCGACACGAAGATTTTCACGAAAATCCCCCTTCCCCAGATATCCTTTGAATAGAACATTTCACGAAAGTTTTGATTTTCTTCAAAAGGCATGAAACGTTTTTGATTAAAATACCACATGTTTAAGATATTTTCATGTCAAACGTATATCTTGAATTTACGAAAACTTAATACAGAAACAAATAGGTCTAGTTAAAACACACAATATTTGTAATATATTTTTATTATGATTATCATTATTATTCATTTTTGTGTAGAGTTGACGTTTTTCAAGATATTCCTTGTTATTGGTTTCAATTTTAAATTACAATTTTTCTTAAACGGGAGGTCATCTTTCGTTTCATACCTCTTTGTTTTACTCTTAGCCACGCAAAGAGAACCGAATTGCAACAATTTCATATAACGATTTGCGTTTAAAATATTTGAGTATCGCGTAATCCTGGTAACTCCATGGCACGACAGTTTACGGGGAACCTTGGCCTACCGCCCGGCCGCTGCGTCCCCCATCTCGGTCCACTACAGACGTCATGGATGGGGTGCAGTATTGGAGGGTGAGACGTGCGTAATCCTGGTATATTACCTTTATTTCCCTCTACTTACAAGAAAGCAAGTGCATATTAACACAATTTCTGATAATGTTTATCTCGATGTAGATAAATTAATAATCTTTGTCGACAAGTTTGTTTGCAGAGTAGGTAGAGAATGGAACAGGTCATATGTCTTTATTTTATAAGAAAAATATATTCTCTAGTTACACAGAGCTTCACCATGTACTACAACAGGTAGGCTCTTTGTATACTAATCATTTTCTCTACACCGCTACATTTAGGAATTTAAATTCTTATTGTTAGAGGTTATTTATGAATTTTGTACATTTATTTTTTTCTAACACGTTCTACTTAAATATCGTGGAATATAATTTAGATTTGGGTAGAAACACATGTTTTGAAGTCCTTTGAGCACAATTATTTTTTTTAGAAAATATATGTATATTTGTAAACAGCAAAACTCGAAAACGAAAAGCCGGATAAGTAACAAATTTGAATTTTTACCATAGCAACTTTGAAAAATGCTACACGAAAATTTTCCAGAAAATGAAGATATCTGCATAACGAATAAAATATATACCCTGGATTTTCAATGAATAATTTTGAAATTGTTATACTGAATGGATTTTGTATTTTGTCTAATTTGTGCTACTGGTATCAGAATAGAGTGTCGATAATTTATCATAAAATCTGTTACACTCTCTGCCCATTTTCAAACAACATTTTTGTACAAAAGCTTATTTTTCTATCTACATCATATTAATGGATATAAATATTTTTACAATGGTTTTATTATCTATAATTTTCTTTCATTGGAGCAGCAGAATTAACCGATAATCAAATCTTTTAAGGCTTGGTCGCTACATGATAATTTGAAATGCCCTTCCCATTGCATAACCAGAAGAGAAAAAGCTAATGACGACTTCCCATTTGAGAGAAGAACAAGAATCTGGAAATGTAAGCCAATAACAAAGACTATCAGGGAAATGGTTACTTGATTAAAAGGAACGCAGGGGGTGGAGGGAGGAAGAAAGAAAATGGGTAACTCGCTTGCTTCTACACGATATCTACATTCTTTGGTAGTAAGATTTTGTCAAACTCTTACATATACCAGCCATTCAGAATGAAACGGACTTCTGAAAATACTCCTATGTGTTACGAAAGTATGTTAAATATGTGATAATATATGGTTTTTTAGTCAAATTTAGAATCATTTTTGAGATAAATCATAATTTTCTAAAAATGCTCCACGTAAAGGGAAAATTAAGCTAGAGGGATTTTGTTGGAAATTCGTCTCGTATTCTTGGAAAATGTTGAACTTGAATCCAGACTTTCGTATTTAACCGAGTTTTTGTTTTAGAGTTATACTATGAAGTCCGCGCGAACGGACTAACATAGGAGCCTTTTTCTACAAATGTACTTTTTAGCAAGGGATCTCAAAACCTGCGCTTTCACTTTATATTCTGTGTAATTTTCGGGTGGGTTACATCAATTTCCCTACTTACTATTAGGAATTGCTTTCGAAAATTATGTATTTCAAAAACAGCTCTAACGGTTTTGATTAAAATTTTGTACATTTAAGATATTTACTTGACAAATAAAATGTATATATTGAATTTTCTGGGAATAGCATCTGAAGGCTACTTTATTCTGGATGAATTTTACGGAATTTTGCATAACTGCTAAACCGTAAGAGACGGACAAAAACAACGCAAAAAATGTAGAGAACCTGAAAACACACAATTTATCTTATATACATTTTTTTTCGTGGAGTTGATCGTTTTTTAGATATTCCTTGTTTTTGGTTTCAGCTTTAAAAACTTATACTTTTCTCATGCAGGAATATATCAATTCCTGTCCATACAAACAAAGGAACATCAGTCACATAGCAATCAACTTTTGACTATAACTTTAGCCAATAGTACTTCCTTATTTCGCTTCTACTTACAAGGAAGCAAGTAATAGGGCTATTTCTGCTGATTTTTTTCTCGATTAATATGAAGAAATAGAAGCATAAGCTTTTTAACAACAATTTGTTGCAGAGATATATAGAAAGGCATGTGAATGGAACACATCAGATTTTTTTTTATTTTACACACATAATTGACCTTCAGGCGTAATCTAGTTGGCCAGGTGAGATAGAAGACTTGCATAGAACAGAAACACACAGCACCAAACATCCATACCCGCAGCGGGATTCGAACCCGCGGCAGAGCGTCAACGCCAAGCGCGCCAACGACCACCGCTACAGGGCCAGCAGTATTCTTTATTGTAAAGCAACTTTTGCATTCGCGATATAGCTTAAGGATGTTAAAGCAGCAAGTGTCCATTGGTACTTTTGAGAGTGACTTCTCTTACCAAGGACGCTAAAGGCTGGTAACCTGATACTCAAGAAATGCAAGTCCGGCCAGAGAAACCTAAAACTACCTCGAGAGTACCCTAGTGCAAGTCGAGCTTGAGTTGGTTAGGTCATGATAGCGACATCATGTGGGCCAAATAAGGCAATGGCTGATTCCCATGTTTCTTTGTTTAAGGACTTCCGCCTGCATAGTGGGGACAGCGTTTTGATGATATCAATTATATTTACTTTCCCTACACGTTTGTACTATATACATAGTATATAGAAAATGTATTGTATTGCTACCAAAAATTCGATACCGAGATTTCACAGAAATATGTGTTTTGAGATCTCCTCAGTCCAAAACAGTGTTTTTAGAAAAATGTCCGTTTGTGTGTGTGTCTGTGGACAGCCATAGCTCAAAAAACGTTTAGTCCATTAAATAATAAACTTGGTATTCAAGTTCAGCATCTTCCAAGGATGCGACTCGAAGATTTTCAAGAAAATCCCCCAACCCCAACTACCTTTTACATGGACAAATTTTCGAAAAGTTTAACTTTCTCAAAAATCGCTCTAAAGAGTTTGATTAAAATACTGTATATTAAAGTTATTTACACGACAAATAAAATGTACATCTTGAATTTTCTGGGAATAGCCTCTGAAGATTTCTTTATTCTGAGTGAATTTTACGGAATTTTGCATAACTGGTTAACCATGAGCGATAGACAAAATCCTACATAACAAAAAACGTAGATCTCGTTAAAACACACAATTTATTTTATATACATTATTTTCGTGGAGTTGACCGTTCTTGAGATATTCCTTATTATTCGTTTCAGTTTTGAAAAAAAAAAAAAAAAAAAAACTTATACTTTTCTTATACGGGAACTTTGTCAACTCCTGGCCACGCAACCACATTTTAAAACATTTGACTGGCTGTTTAGCCTAAAGTATTACCTTATTTCCCTCCTACTTATACTAAGTAATAAGATCGAATAATGCTTATCTCTATTAGCATAAAGTAGATAGAAGAATAGGCTTTTTAACAATAATACCTTAGAGAGGTAGAGAAAGTCATGTGAGTGGAACAGATCAGATTTTTTTTTTCCTTTTGTTTGTGATGGTCACAAGTAACTTAACTAAGGAAAATTATATTTAGACTTTCGTGAGTAAGATGTAATAATTTTAAGTAATAAAACAGCTTTTTCCATTACTAAGGAATATACTAGTCTTTAATTCCACATTCCTTGAATCGCCAACTATTTATAGGGGTGAATAACATGTTATTCAAACAGAGGTAAATTCATTTACACTTTGACAGTATTACAGTATAACTGTCGTTTTGATTAATACACGCCCACTCACTAGAATGGAACTGAGCAGTAGCTAACACATCATTTGATATAACTGAGGTTGCTGAATGCTTGTAGCTGCGTTTGTTAAAACTACGCCAGTCTGTTCCAATTTGGGTGCGCGCCAAAGGAGTTGCGAATTACTCGTGATTCAAGGAATCTGCCTGCAATATGCAAAACAACAGAGCAAACTATCGTCACGGCCGAATCAACGGTTGAAATGAACTGGCAGGAAGAGCAAGCATTGTGCTATGACCTTCGCCCAAGGACTTATTTGGCTATGACACTCCCACCACCAGCTCCGAGGTTTGTGGTTGAGTACGCGTGAGTACTCGACCAGATGCGTCGAGTTGGAACAGTCTGACTTAAGTTTATAGTAATTTATTGAAATCGAAAGACTAGACACCAAAATTTGGATGCTGATGGTTCGTTTACTTTTCAACATATCTGTTTTCTTCGCTAGTGAGTCAACAAAGCTCTCGGCCACGGTTGAATAACACCATCAACCCAAACTGTACAGCTAACAATCAATTCCTTCGTCCCGGCAAGCCATGACGCTGACGAATATAAAAAGTCATTGTAGGATCTTTTATAATGTTCCTTCATCCACAGAGAAATTTGCGTTGTTTTTATATATCGAAGATAATTCTTTGAGAACTAGAAAAACGGCAATATTTTTAAACATCAAATTAATCTCTTCTTATACAAATACATATTTTTGTCTGAAATATCGGTCTTGAAACATTCACAAAATGTAACTTCAACTCATCCTTGTCAACCAACATTTGTCATCGACTGTAGGCCCCTATAAATACTGACAAATGCAGAACAAATTGTGTGTGCGTGGGGGGGGGGGGCTTGAGGTGAAAAAGTACAAATAATTTGGTATTTAGTAGAGAACAATGCGTCTACCACATAAGTATATCTCGTTTTGTCCGCTTACTAATAACATTATCGTAAATGAAACACAGACTTCAGGGCCCTGAACTATGTCTGCTGTGTTTACATACGTCACACCACCTATAGTTGGGCAGGACAGAGAAGGGTCAACGATGTGACCTGTTACGTAAACAACGTAAGTCTAAGGCAGGGAATAATAGCCATCCCAAAAACACCGGACATTTTCCTCGTGGACTTAACTTTAGAAAAAAGCGGAGGGGAAAAGAATCTCCAAAGACTGGATCATTACGTCGTCCTCAAACGCTGATAAAATATTTGCACTTCACTCCCTGTAAATATCCGTTTTTCATAAAGTAATAATATAACTCAAATACATATTATTTTGATAGTGCGAGTTATACAAAAAAGAGATATTGGTTACTGCAGTAGAGTAATTAGAGGGCCGCGCCGTGGCCGAGTGGATAGACCACTCGACTCTCACCTAGACGGTCGGGGTTCGATCCCAAGCGACCGCATGTGAGATTTGTGGTGGACAAAACGGCGCTGGGGCGGGTTTTCTCCGGGTTCTCCGGTTTCCCCCGCCATCGCATTCCACCGGTGCTCCATCATCATTCATGTATCATCAGTGTCACCGCCTGCGGTGCCATTAGTAGTTAAAGCGGGCGTTAAACACTACCAAAAAAAAAAAAAAAAAAAAAGAGTAATTAGACTAACTCTAGGGAACTAAGCTTTTAACTCCTAAATGAAATTAAACAATATTATCGAATTCCATAAATGTGGTCGGTCTGGGTAGCTCAGCTGGTGAGGCTCTGGCCTTCGGATCTCAAGGTCGGGAGTTCAAACCTGGCTCAGACCTATAGTTTTTAAGTGCTCGTAAAAGCGACAGCCGCATGTTAGTAGATTTACTGGCGTGTTAAAGAACTCCTGCGGGAGGAAATTCCGACATGCCGGCGACGCTGATATGATCCTGGCAATTGACATTGTCGTTAAGAAAAAAAAAAAATAGATTCATAGATGTAAGTCACTATCAAATAGAAATTACACTGTTTAAAAGCAAATCAACATTGCGGCAAATAGTTCAATGGGGAGTATGGGAAGTTTACAGAAATAAAAACATAGATTATTTTAAACAACGCATCTTAGATGGGCATTATTTTGAGACCCAACACTAACCGTATAAGGCAGCCATTGTAACTCGAATTATTCGTTTACATAACAAAATCTAGAAAAAAAATTGTCCAAAATTTTAGTAACGGTAAATTTTATCCAACTCAGCATTTCCTTCAGTTTTATTTTTCGAAAGTAGTGTGACGCTGTATATATTAAACATCTACTCTTAGTAACGTGTCCTTTATCTACAGAGCTCTAAACACATTTATTTTTACTTTCTCTACACATACTATGTACATAGTGTATAGCGAAGGTATTGTAGTCCACCCGAAATTCGATACCGAGATTTCACTGAAAATACATGTTTTGGGTCCCCTTGACTAAAAAAAAAGACATTTTTGGAAAAAGGTCCGTGTGTCTGTGTGTTTGTGGACAGCATAGCTCAAAAACGAAAATACTGTTAAATATCAAACTTGGTATTTAAGTTTGGTATCTTCCAAGGATGCGACACGAAGATTTTCAAAAAAATCCCCCCACCCCCAATTACCCTTAACATGGAACATTTTTCAAAATTTTGGTTTACTCAAAAATGGCTAACGATTTTGATTAAAATATCGTATATTAAAGATATTTACCTTACCAATAAAATGTATATTTTGAATTTTCTGAGCATAGCCTCTGAAGACTACTTTATTCTGGATGAATTTAACGGAATTTTGCATAACTGCTAAACCGTAAGAGATGAACAAAAAAATGTTGAGCACATTAAAACACACAATTTGTCACTGTACATTTTTTTTCCGTGGAGTTTATCGTTTTTAAGATATCCCTTGTTTTTGTTTTCAGCTTTTGTCAACTCCTGTCCATACAAACTAAGGAACTTCAGTCACATAGCAACCAATTTTTGACTATCACTTTAACCTATGGTACTCCCTTATTTCGCTTCTGCTTACAAGGAAGCAAGTAATAAGACTTTCTGCTGGTTTTTTGTTGTTGTTGTTGTTATTTTTTTTTGTTTTTTTCTCTCTATTATTATGAAGTAAGTAGAAGCATAAGCTTTTTAACAATAATTTGTTGCAGAGATGTAGAGAAAGTCATGTGAATGGAACACATCAGCTATTTTAATGATCTAGACCCGGTATTTTAAATTTAACTTAAGCATAGGGCCAAATTCAGAACGATAAATTGTAATCAAGAGCCGCAATTCAAAACAGAAAGTTAAATCATATTCTGGTGTAAGGAAATTTAAATATATTTATTATTAAGGCATATTTTCACACAATCAGCTATATTACTTAAACAATATAATTGCTAAATAGCCAAATAAACATTGCTTAAACGACTTACACTACTAGTTGTTACTTGAGAATTAGCATCTTTACCGGGAAGTAAGTCTCATTATCAACTACTGGAATCTGTGAAAATGCTATTTTCGGAATGGAAGACATAAAATTAATGCAAATTAATTTAAGAGACCGCACTCCTTGGGTTTTGGGGGCAGAATGTTTGACAGTCCTGGTCTTGTATCGATCAGCTGCGATAGGTACAAGGTGCACCTGGTAAGGCGGATCGAGAGGAGCCAAAGGACAGACACACTTGTTGAGTTAAAATCGCTCTGTATTCAACTTGAGTTCACAGGATAGAATTGAGACAGTATAGAATATATTTTATAGTGCAGGATTGTTGCTTTAATACATATTTGAGAAATTACTTTGAATTCTCTAAATTTCAAATTATTGAAGTTATTATGCTCCATTATTCTAGGAGTATTTAATATTGTGGGAAAGTGTGTTTAACATCTGGGATAATCTATACATTTTTGGTTACACGTGACCAAAAACATTATCTTATACAGGTTGTTTTTTTATCTGTATCACTTCTTTAACTTCTTTCGTTCTATCAGGGCTTAACTTGAGAATCAGTCGGTGTTACTTATCCACTTATGTGTGGGTTTTCTTAATATTTCTTTAATTAGTTTTTATTTCATGCATATTTCCTTATCCAATCTGGGATCGAACCCGAGATATTTGGGCTGAGAATCTTCTACAATTCTTGCATAGATTATTTTAAAACAATTTCTCTATCACCATGAAACTTCTGTCAGAATTTTCTCTACAGTTTTCTCGGCATTTCTTGAAACTTTTATTTTTAATATTTATTTCCCTTGAAGTTAATTTGTAGTTACATAGCTCAGCCGTTTTGAAACTTCAGGATTTTATCCCCACTACATTTTGATTATATTGCAAAATAAACTAATGAAATAGTTTTTCCAAAATACAATATAGGTATCGTCGTTATCGAAACTGAAAGTTTGATAGGTTACTGTGTAAGTAAAGTTATGGAGGCAACAGATGAAGACTTTGTTAGAGGGGACCGGGTCAATCACCCTCTGCCCCCCCCCTCTTCTCTCACTAGGCACACCACCTGCCACTTGACACTCCACCACTACCAGCATGTTCCTCAAATTTCCCTCTTCCATGTTCTTGGATATGGATACCCAAAATAACACACGAGATTCCTCTGCGTTCTTCGCTGCATAATTATCATTCAAACAAATGTCTAAAATGAAGTGTTTTAACATATGTATAATTTTTACTTTTGTATGCCATTTACCTATAGTAAGTAGAGGAAGAACGATCTCTGCCAAAAATTAAATGTAGAAATTTAGCAGGAAGTTTAGATGTGACCTGAATTCGGAGGAAAACGTTAGAAAAACAACTATAGCTATATAAGTACGCAAAATTCAAAAGTATAAGTACGCAAAAAAAAGAAAAAAAAGGGAAATGTCGGATGAATGCAAAACTTTGTTCAGTATCTTTCACTGGTGTCGCGCAAAGATTTTCAACAAAATCCCCAAACCCTTACTGCAATGTATCCACAAGAATCTTTCATTTTCACTTCCTCTACATGTACTATGTACATAGTGTATAGAGAAGGTATTGTATTGCACCAAAAAATTCGATACCGAAATTTCACCGGAAATACATGTTTTGGGATCTCCTAAATAAAAAAAAAAATCCAAAAAAAGGTCTTGAGTGTGTCCGTCTGCCTATCTGCGTGTCTGTGGATAGTATAGCTCAAAAACTAAAAGACCTTTAAATACCAAACTTGGTATTTGGATTTGGTATCTTCCAAAGATGCGACACGGAGATTTCCAAGAAAATCCCCTACCACAAACTATCCTTTACATGGAAAAATTTTCGAAAATTTTGATTTTCTTAAAAATAACTAACGATTTTATATAAAATCCCAACTATTAAAGCTATTTATATCCCAAATAAAATGTACATCTTGGATTTCTGGGAATAGCCTCTGAAGATCTCATTATTCTGGATGGATTTTGCTTATCTGCTAAACCGTAAGAGATAGACAAAAACTTACTACACAACGATTTAGATTTCGTCAAAGCACACAATGTATATCCTTTACGTTTTTGTTGTAGAGGTAACCGTTTCCCAGATATTCCTTGTTATTGGTTTCAGTTGTGAAGTACGTGTACTTTCCTCCGACAGGAAGTGTCATTTTTTTTCTACCCCTGGACAAGCAAAGAAGCAATTTGCAATGACAATTGCACATCGTCAGCTTTTAAAACATATATCACTTTAGCATAGCGCATTCCTTTAGTTCCCTTCTACTTATAAGGAACTAAGAAATGAGAGCATTCTGCTAATGTTTATCTCGATTAGCATGGTATAAAAAGAAGAATAATTTTTTGTAGGAAGTTTGTTTGTAGAGCAGCTAGAAAAGGTGATGTGAGTATAACACATCAGCATTTTTTCTCATAAATGATTCTAATGGTTTAATTAAAATACGGCATCATTAAGATATTGCACAAATAAACTGTCTTGCTGTGAATGCCCTTTCCTCTTCATTCGGAAATAATAATGCTCACTGTTGTCCTTTTATGACATTACCATTTGCGAGATATGTGTGTTTGTTTGGATTTTCAAATATTTTGTATTTCTTTTTAGTCACCTCTCGCATGCTTCTTGCGTTCACGCAGATAAAATCATATCAAAGCCAGCTATTCGCATTTTAAAGATCCTGTATCCGGCTTGAAATGTGTAATGAAACAACTTCTGCGAACATGCATCTCGATTGAAATTAATTAGGTAAATAACACTTTGTTAGAATAGTTTACAGGAACATGAGTAGAGAAAATCATGTGAATCAGAATTATTATACCAATGCATAGCAGTTTAGTAGCTTACTTACCAAGTTTTAGGATTTAAAGTCATTTGTAGCGCTAGTTTATAAATTCAATAAGAACAGCAATATTTCCTTTAGATGAGTTTGTAGAAATCTTACTTTCCTTGAAGAATCCCGCAGAAATTGGCTTACCATGGCTGTTATAATCAAGTTATAATTATAATTGTTCCAATAATTTTCCTACAGAAATTCTTCTTCGCAAGAATAACTCTTGATCACTTTGTCCATATTAATTACTGCGGAATTAATATTTTAATTTAATATTAACAGCTATAGACATAAAATATACTACATTGTACTGTAATACCATGAACGAATTCGATACGTTGCAATCACATGACTTTCTCTACTCGCTCTTCCTCAAATTATTCCTACAAGCTCTTATTCTTCCATGTGAATGGAATACGTACAATTTTTTTTTAATAAGACTATCTGTTACAGTTCACCTATTAGTCAAGTCAAAAATTCAAAAGTCAATATAATTATTTTATGTACACACGTTATTTGAACAAAACCGTTAGAGCCATTTTCGAGAACATATTTTTTTTAAAAATGTTCTATGTAAAGTTCGTGTCGCATCCTTGGAAGAAGGCTTATATTTAATGTCATTTCGGTTTTAAGTTATGCTGCTCACAAAAACACGATGCATACAACACAATCTTTGAAATGTTTGGATGGGATACAATATTTACCCTAGTTACTATGCGTGGTAGAGAAAGTAAAAATAGTATGTAAACCCTGTGTAGAAAAATTTAGTGCAATCATCATCTGCCTGTGATATATATTTACAAAAACTAATGCGTAAATTTAGTGGTAGATTTCTGTTAGAATTTTTACAATATTTAGAACAACCTGCGTTTATTGTGTTAACAGTATAGCTTCTTTCTTTCCTTTTCTCTCTCCCCCTCTCCTCACAAATCCTTTGCCAGTCTCGGTCGTAGTACTGTCTCAATTTCTCTCTCCTCTTTCTCGTTCTCTCTACAACCTTCTTGCCAAGTGATGCTTTGATAACCTGCATTAAACCATTTTTCTGGATGCTAATACACATTAAAAGTGAAGTATTAATTTACAAATACGATTGCTTGCTTTGTGATTGGAACTAGAAGTAGGTACATGTATCGTTTCTCGCGGTGAAGGATATACATACTCGAAATAGAAATGAAATATTAGTTTATCTCATTAAACATTCATCTTGTGAGTGTCGTATAAGATGCAACTTGAGTTGCATATAAAGTTTTTCTACTCATCACTTTTCATTATAAAAACGTTGAATATTTAGACTTATTTAGGTTTGAGGACAGTCTGAAACTCGCAGTGCAACTTTTTCGTGTAGATCATAAAAAGCAGCAAATAAGTTTTATTCTGTGGAAATATTCAACGGGTTTGCTTGAAAACATGGACATTTCTTATAGAAAGCCGTCATAAATATGGCAAAATTTAACTACTTGCTTAAACGTATACAATTTCCAAATTGCAGACTATAATGCCAAGGCTATCCTCTTTTCTGTCCTCTATCCCGGAACCTGTGCAGTATGAAACAATACTAGAAGTATTGTTAAGCGAACCGATGTTTTGAAATACTCTTAAAACTCGAATTTTGGGCAGGTTTGATTTATTTCGGGAGGACAGGCCTTTGTTCTTTTTTACTTAACACCCCACACATACCGATCCAACACACCCCTCACAGCGAAGCCTAAGGTAATAGTTTTGCAGTCCCTATACCATCTTAACGATTGGTGTAGTTACTCTCTCTCTCTCTCTCATTCACACAATTTATTTTTTGCTTTATATTATTCACTATATACGCTATTATCAGTTATTTATACAAAATCATACATTTTTAACGTCTTTGTGTTTTAATGTAATTACGAATAGATTTTTAAATTCCGTTTTACATGCTGAGTTGTTTAAATTTTCATATATGAATGACTGATTTATGTTCAATTTTGTCAGATTCCTCAAACTGTTCTAAAATTAGAAATTGCCAAAATGTTGGGATACATTTGTTTCTCTCCAGAAGACGTTTCGCTCTATCCTTGTTCTGGTTTCCTGGAAATCCATTCTGACTGGTGATGTGTTTATCTTCTGGAGCAAACAATGGTTTGTTTGTTATCTTAAAGGCAAGCTTGGTACTTCACTCGATAACGGATAATATTTCTTGCTGAGTGCTGGCTATACAAGCTATACATGGGCACACTGATAAGACGAACAACTTGAACGTGTATATGGCATCTGAGGCAACTTGCCCAGTGTAACGAAAAATCTTAATTTGCGTGGAAGGAGAGGAGAAATATATATATATATATATATACATACAGGAATTTGCCTATCACCCAAACATTCGGTATGGCGATTAAATGGGTGATGGTGTCTATAAAGTATAGACATAGATAGATAGATAGCTTTTTTAGTGCAAGAAAATCTGATGTGTTCCATTCACATAGTTTTCTCTGCTGTTCAACAAACACTTTTTTCTTACAAAAGATTATTCTTATATCTACGTCATGCTAATCTAGATAAACATTAGCAGAATTGATCTTATTACTGCTTCCTTGTAAGTAGAAGAGAAATAAAGGGAATACATAGGCTAAAGCGATAATCAGACCTTTTAAAGGCTGTTTGCTGTGTGAAAAAAGATCCCTTCGCTTTGCATGGTTCTATTTGAGAAAAATTAATTAGTTTAAAATTGAAATAATAATAATAATAATGAATATCTTAAAAATGGTGAACTGTACAAGAAAAACTATGTGACATAAATTGTTTTATAATGAGATCTACATTCTTTGTGTAGTCAGTTTTTGTCTATCTCTTACGGTTTAACCGTTATGCAAAATTCTGCAAAACTCATCCAGAATAAAAAAGTGTTCAGAGACTATTCCAAAAAATTCGAAATATACATTTTATTTACGAGGTGAATATCGTTAGCCATTTTTGAGAAAATCCAAAATTTCGAAAAATGCTCTTTGTAAAATGTAATTGGGAATGCGAGAATTTTGTCGCTTCCTTGTAAGATACAAGTTTGGTATTTAACTTTTCTTTTTTGAGCTATACTACGCGCGCGCGCACACACACACACACACACACACACACACACACACATCTATCTTAATTTTTTAATTCAAAACATGTATTTCTGGTGATATCTCGATATTGAATTTTGGGTGACATGCAATACCTTCTCTATCCAGTATATCAAATTGTACATACAAGTTAGAGAAAGCAATAATTGACAAATTATGCGCTTTAACGAGATCAGCATCTTTTGTTTAATACGTTTTTGTATTATCAATTATCCAAGGTCATCTAGTATTAAGAACACTTAATACAACATATACATCTTGTCCTGAAAATGTCTTTAAACTTGGCATTTTAATCAATACCGTTTGAAAAAACATTTTCCGAAAAAATTTCCTGGTAAAGGTGAGTTTTGGATGAAAGATATTCTTGAAGAGAGATGTTCTTGAAAATCTTCGTGTCGCATTCTTGGAAAGATGCTGTATTTAAATATAAAGTTTGCTTTGTAAGTTTTCGTTTTTGAGTTATTTTGTTTATACGGACACGTGCACGCGGACATACACACACGGATCGTTTTCTAAAACTATTTTTATTTAGGGAAACTCAAAACGTGCATTTTCAATGAATTTTCGGTATCGACTTTTTGGGTGAGATACACTTTCTCTGCCAAGTATGTGTGTGGTAGAGAAAGTAAAAATCATTGCTGTTCCCGCATGATGATTTCACTTTATACAATGTACCTTACATGTTGTATAATATGGTAAAACTTTTTTTTTGAAATCGAAAATCACCGTACCTGCGTTTTAAGAACGAATAGCACACGCAGAGAAAGTATAGGGGGGGGCATGTTAAGTGCACAAGAAAGGAACTGCTTGCAAATGACGCAGCGACTAAGGAAGAGTTATTTGCATTCTTTTCTGCAGTCAAGGAAGTGGTATTGACAGTTTCACCATGTGGGCTTGTTGTGGAATATGGTCACGTACTGGTTTATTGTATTGTGGCTCTGTTACTGAAACACGCTCTCACACATATGCTCTAAACGTTAATGTGGCTCAAATATGAAACAACAGGAAAACAGGATGGTAATCACCAAAATTAAAATTGCTTAAGTAGAATGGATTATAAAAAAAAAAAAAAAAAAAAAAAAAAAAAAAAAAAAAAAAAAAAAAAAAAAATCTGGTGTGTTCAATTCACATAACTTACTCTAAAGTCTCTAACAAATTCTGTTAAAAGGCTTATTTTTCAACCTATTTTATGCTAATCGAGATAAACATTAGCAATAATGTTTTCTTAGAAGGAAAATAATGGGGTAATTTAAGCTAAAACGATAGTCAAATCTTTTAAAAGCTGGTTGCCATATGGATGAAATCCGTGTCTTTGCTTTGCCAGGAGTTGACAAATTTCCGTATGTGAAAAGTTCAAGTATTTTAAAACTGAAACCAATGACAAAGAATATCTCAAAAATGGTCAATTCCACGAAAAAGAAATATACAATATGAATTATATGTTTCAACGAGATCTACATATTTTGTATAGCAAGTTTTTGTCTATCTCTTGCGGTTTACTAGTTATGCAACATCCATCCAGAATAAAGAGGTCTTCAGAGGCTACTCCCAGAAAATTCGAGATATACATTTTATTTGTTGTGTTAATATCTTCAATATACGGTATTTTAATCAAAATCGTTACAGCTATTTTTGAGCAAATCAAACATCTTTTAACACCTTCAAAGTCATTTTCAAGATGTAGAAGTGCACGGCACAAGTTTTGAAAGCGAGAAATATTTTGAAAATTTAACACTCCGAAATTGAAACATAGGCTTTGAATGTTTACAATTTATTTGTGGAAAGATCAAGAAAACAACATGAAAAATATTGTCTGTAGTTCATCAGTGAAGAATCATTCCCTAGGTAAATTTCAGAAATTATTGCAGAATATTTCAAAAGAATGGGTTGTTTTTTGGTTAGAATCAAATAAGCAGTAACACGTATTCAAACATTTCAATGGGATTCATTTCACTGGGATAAACAATGAAATTGTGTTTTTCTAAATATCATAATTTTTTTCGTTGTAAGTTTAATGGTCCAATAAATTGAGTTCGTTTCCTTTGCTTCAATGTGCTTCAACGTTACGGCATGAACTCGACAATACTGTCATTTGTTGCACAAGTCGCAAACACGCTCAAAGTACTGCCATTAGTGCTGCCATCTGATCAGCATGTAATTTACACATAACTACTTAACAGGTAAAGTAGATATTAATATTATTGTAAAACCCAGACGTTTTAAAATTATAGTGTGGTCGACCTAAAACAGTCGCATGCAACTTGATTACATTGGTAATTAAAATGCCCCTATGAAAATTACGAAACTGGCTACCGCTCATTTCATATACATACTTGCGTCTTAATAATTATTACTATATTCGTCTTGTTGTTTAATGCATTATTTTATTTAAATGATATCTGGATTAAAGTTTGATATGCTGAAATTTTATGGGTTGTAACTTGAGATTGTATTTAAAAAAATGTGATGTGTTCCATTGACTTTCTCTACATCTTTACCACATTGGTGTTACAGAGCTAAACTAATCGAGATAAACATTAGCAGAAATGGTACTAATACATGCTTCCTTGTAAGTGGAAGGGAAAAAAGGGAGCACACTAGGCTAAAGTGATGGTCAAATTCTTTAAACGCTGGTTGCTATATGAGTAAAACTCGTTTCTTTACGTGGCCAGGAGTTGACAAATTCGCGTTTGAGAAAATCTTAAGTATTTTAAAACTGAAATCAATAACAATGAATAACTTGGAAATGGCCAATGCCCACGAAAAAAAAAGTATGCAACATAAATTGAGTAATTTTAACGAGTCTATATTTGTTGTAAGGTTTTGTCTATCTCTTACGGTTTACCAGTCATACAAAAGTTCCAAAATGAACAGGCCTTCAGAGGCTATTCCCAGAAAATTCAAGATACACATTTTATTTGCCATGTAAATATCTTTAATATGCGATATTTTAATCAAAATACTTTTACTTTGATTAATAATTGATATAATAGTTAATCATTTATAATGCACAATAGTCTAATCAAGTGAAAGTTGAAAGTGTTAGAGACGCTTTGAGAAAATCAAAATTTTCGAAATGTTTCCATGTATAGGGTATGGAGGGGGAGGGATTGTCGTATTCTTGAAATATACTAAATTTAAAATACCAAGTTTTTAACCGACTTTTCATTTTTGACTATTTTTACAGACAGACACGCGCGCAAGGGTGGACCTTGTTCTAAAAGTGCTTTTGGATACAAGGGGCCCGAAAACGTGTATTTCCGGTGAAATTTCGTATCAAAAATTTGGATGGTGCAGTAGGTAACTTCTTTACCATGTACTATCTGTACCAAGTCGAATTTTTGGTACACGACGAAATTTGGAAGATGACGTAGTATCCCCAATTATATACACCAGCAATGGTCAATAGGTGATATTCCTTTCACTTGCGTGACAGGACTATAGTTTAACATAGACGACATCTGGCTTGACTTACAACTGCAGTTGATCGCAATTTGTTTTACGAAACATGAGAAAGTGCCGCTGTGAGTGGCGAAACTGTGCGTGGGTGTTGTGCGGCAGGTGAATATTCCGTTACCTTGCCAAACATTTAGCGGTGACGTATTTCACACCTCACTTGTCTTCTCGCTGAGGTATTGTACCGTCCTACCTTGTGGAACAGTTTGATCTTCCGTGTGCTTGATTCAGCTAGGCATTACTCGGCCCGATCCATTCTAATTTTACTCTTTTTCAAGGATTGAAGGGCCTTTTGAGGAATATTTTTGCTGCAATTTACGACTTCAGCATGCCAAAGGTATACTCTTTGCAGTATGTGTAATCATCGTATGTAGCTTTTAATTTTGGGTGGTCTTCAATATTTAGGAGACGCATGGTTTTAAACCTTCCATGGTGACCTCATAAACTTAAAGCTGTGCTGTGTGAAATGGAAAGCAGAATGACAACAAAGCATTTGCTCCTGTTGCAATTCCAGGTTATATTATTGATCCTACAATTAGAAACGAATCCTACGCTGAAAGAGCACATCGATGTACACCAAGAAAAATGCAGAATATATGAACCAACGATTTCTTTCTACAAACAAATATATAATTTAAAATCTGTTTAAATAGCAGGATTAATGATCGGAGCAAGAGGCTCAATTCAACGCTTGTTAGTGGACTTCTGTGGGAAATTCAAAATCGAGTGAATTCATGCACACACCGCTACTCGTCAAATCTTACCCGCGCGCGCGTTGAGAATTAGAGTAAGGCACTGTAACTTTATAAATAAAGTTTTGTGTTGATATCTTTCGATATTATTTAGTTTTGCCAAATCGTCTTATTACGTTCTGAATTGCCCATGTATTATGCAAACTTCTTATAAAGGTTTTTCTTTCTCTGCACTTCATGTTAATTGATTAAAAGGTTTGCAGAAATGTTTTCATTACATTTTTCGTTGTAGGCATAAGAGAGACAATATGAAGCCAAAGTAAGTCATATGTTTAAAGGCTATATGCTGGTTTTGAAATTGCATCTCTTGCCTGATATTATGAAAAACATTGACAGTATTTCAAAAAAGCGAACTATTTAAGCCAAACATTAATATCTCGGAGATTTCTGGAGCCAAGAACAAAAGTTATTTGAAAGAAATTGTGTGTTTTAATGAGATCTTCAGTGTGTGTATGATTAGTAAGCTTTTATCTGTTACACTTTTCTAGTTATACAACATTACACGGCATTCATTCACAGGCTATTCGCAGAAAATTCAGAATATACATATTGGTTATTTAAATATATGTATTAAAGCCTTGTGATGAGTCAAAATTGTTACGGTTATTCGAGAGAGAGAGAGAGAGAGAGAGAGAGAGAGAGAGAGAAACAAAGATTTTGCAATAAGGAATAGTTTTCATAATGGGAGACGTTCTAGAAAATCTTCGTATCGCATTCTTTTAAGATGTTGAACGTAAATGTTAACTTTGTATTTTTCCGGCTCTTTTTTTTTTATTGTGCGCAAGTTTTCAAATAGTTGCACACATAGACACGCGATCGCGGAAGTTTTGTTAAGAATGCTGTTTATTTAGTGGGCCTCAGAACGTGTTTTCCGGTGAAATCCTGGTTTTGTATTGTTGGTTAGAATGTAATATTTCTCCTACCTGAAAAATGCAATGTCAAAAGGTATAAATCTTGGCTATGACACTGGATTTTTCAGCCTGACTATTTATTCAACTCCTGTCTTACACATAGCTAGTGTGGAAAAAGCAATTTAATTAATTTCTCTTACCTTCTATAAGGAGGTCTTGGAAAACGTAAAAATGAAATTGCAATTTTATGTAATTAGCGTCGATTATTTATCCACAGTAAGTTTTTCCAGCCCATCTCTGTGGTTTGGGGGTTGTGTATTCGCCTTACAATTAAAAGAGTTCCCGAGTTCGAATTTCGGTTAGGGTGAGTTACCCGGATGAGATTATGCTGAAAAGACGAATGTCGGTAACTTAAGACTCTAGTGGTCCCAGCTTCGTTTAGACATAATTTCACACATTTCATTCACCGTCCGATGTTTATACACTATGAAATAATTCTTTGACGTTCTCATTTATTGAGTATAAATATTCAAACAAGTTTTAATTTTAAAAAAAAGATGTTTATACTCTATGAAATAATGCTTTGACGTTCTCATTTATTGTGTATAAACATTCAAACAATTTTTAATCACACGACTAACTCAATTTGTTCTGCAAATAAACTATGCTCTAAAAAGATTATTCTTTTATCTATCTCGTGCTGATTAAGATAAATATGACCAGAAATGATTTTACTACTTAATTCCTTAAAGATAGAAGGAAAATAAAGGAATACGCTAGGCTAAAGCGACAGTCAAATCTTTTGAAATGTGCCAAGAGCAAAACGAGAGATATGAAACGGACGAGGACTTCCTTTTGATAAAGTTTAAAAGGATTTTAAAATTGAAACCAGTTACAGAAAATCTCCGAAATTGTTAGCTCAAAAAAAAAAAAAACAACTGTACATTACATAAATTGTGTGTTTTAACGAGATCTACATTTTTGTTACTATCTCTTATGGTTTACCAGTTATGCAAGGGTCATTTAGAATGAAGAGGACTTCAGGGCCTATTTCCAAGAAATCCAGGATAAGCATTTTATTTAACACACACACATATCTTTAATATACGGCATTTTAATAAACATCGTCGAAAAATGTACCGCGTAAAGGCTAGTTCGGGATGGGTGGATATCCTGAAGATGCGGCGCATCCTTAGAATTTGATACCAACTATGGTATTTAACTGACTTTTCGTTTTTGAGTTGTAGTGTCCACAGACACACGTGCAAGCGGACCTTTTTTAAAATGCTTCTTCTGGATTTTGACATCCTCAAAACGCGTTTTTCGCCCAAATCTCGGTATATAATTTTTGGGTGGAATACAATACCTTCACCTACCTTGTACATTATACATAGTGCTAAAGAAAGCATAAATGAAAACTGATTCATCTTCATCCTGCATCGTGAAGCAAGACTGGATGGACTAGTTTTTACCCAGCATGAGGATTTTAACTTAGCAACCAACGTAGCTGTCCATGCGCGAAATTATTTACATATATTGAGTAGGAAACGCAGATGTAAAGTAAATAGTTTCTATTGCATTAAAGCAAAGCTTCTGTTTGTCTTTAAAGTCCCACCATTTCATCTTGAAAACATAATGATGGTGACTGCAGTGTTCACATTTAACGGTGAAATGCCTCTGATGATCATTCGCGTATGAAAATCGCTCCAGCTGCTGAACCATCAAAAACCGCATCAAGTAACATGATCACTGGAAGTTCTGCAGGTGCAGAATTTGCCATTAAACTGCTTTAAAGAGATTCCCCTTTTCCCAGTCGTAAAAGTTGAGTGGAAAACCGAGTGAGACCCACCCTTTTTTTTGTCCGGCCTCGTTTAAAAATAAACACAGTGCCGCTGTGAATGTTTTTGTGTTGATCGTTGCCAACTGTATTAGACACTTGGATATGCCAAAGTGGATACCAGCTGTTGTTGACGTTTGCTTCTAACTTGTCATACGAACCTTAATTAATTAAATAACGGGAATCTGATACACAGGCCAAGATAAACATAATGTACGTTTCGCTGAATTTAAAATAAACACATTTACAGGAACGCTCATAATGGGCGTCAACATCTTTCTGGTGGATGCATTGATTTTTACTGCCTGCAAATGAAAGTAGATTTCAAAGTAAATGTAATGCTGATTTTAGCGAAACCTTCACAACTTTCAGTAGCAATTACAGGAGTGTGATAGTCAAGAAACATTACTAATAAAATGTTCAGTTTTAAGGCACTTTCCTCTGAAAAATCTAAATCAATCGTTTACTGTAAGAAGAACATTGCGATTTTGATTTGTAGGCTACCCGCATTTTCTTTTTCGTCGCATTTCATTTCACCTTGTGTAAAATAAAATTGTCAAAAGACAATGAAAAAATATATTTAATAGTAAGCCCATATTCCTAAAATAAAATGTATATCCTAAATGTCCCCAGAATAACCTCTAAAGACCGCTTTATTCTGGATGAATTTTGCATAATTGGTAAACCGTAAGAGATAGACAAAAACTTTACAAAAACGTAGATCTCGTTAAAACACACAATTTATGTCCTATACGTTTTTTCGTGGAGTTGACCACTTCTGAGATATTCCTTGTTGTTTGTTTCTGATTTAAATTTTTTCTCACACGGAACTTTGTAAATTCCTGGTCATATATAGAAACGGATTTCAACCACATAGGAACGCTTTTAATAGATTTGACTATCGTTTTAGCCTAGTGTATTCCCTTATGTATCTTCTACTTACAAGGAAGCAAATAATTGAGACCATTTATGCTAATGTTTATCTCGAGTATCATAAAGTAGATACAGGTATAAACTGTTTTAACAATAATGATTTGTTACAGCGATATAGAGAAAGTCATGTGAATGGAACACATCAGATTTTTACTATTGTTTGGACATAAGATAGAACTTTGAGTCGTAGTACTAAACATCAAATCCGGCATTTACCTTTGCAACTGAGGGGAAGCTACGAAATAATCAATCAGAGTAATCGCCCCATGGAATTCGAACCTAGGACATCTCTAATGCAGGCCTAAAGACATGGTAGCAGTGCATTCCTCCGCATGAGTGTATTACACTTTTGATAGAGTTCCATGTTGTGTGTAACTAAGCCGACGTCACTTCTTTCGCAATCGTTTCAAAATAAACATATTTTGGAGAATAACATAAGCTGGTTTGTTGAACTACTTTTTGTATAGCACGTAAGGTGCATGTGCATTGTAATGAATGGCAGTTGTGTGAATACTATACAACAAATTTGTTTTTCATGACTTCATAGTAACGATTCGCAATTTTTCTGTCTTACTATTCATCCGGGGTTTTATTGTAAACAAGTTGAACGTCATTTGTTATACGCGCGCACACATGCAGACGAATTTTATACCATTGCACTATTGGTGCTCAGGAAAATGCAATAGTAATTCATGTTGTAGGTCAGAATCATATATAAAGTGTAGTTTAGATGATTGTATAACGTTTTAATGTGATCTAATGTTAATGGATGCATTTTCTTTTTTGTTTCAGGTAAGTGCCTGACCCATGGCCATTTGTTTTGGTGAGTAACGCTGAATCTTTAGTCGGATGCACCTGCTCTTAACTCGTAGATTTGAGCTTCGTGCCAAAAGCCCATTATTACTGCAGCTTAAATTTTTCCAAGCATAACGCTTAACCATTGCATTGCCGTGACCAGCTGCTACCCCAAGATTAACTGCGATAATCACGAGTGAGCTTGAAAGAAAATTGTATATTTATAAGACGTTAAAACAAAAATGTTTGTTGGATTTATATTTTGACTGTAAAGAGCAGGATGAAAGTAATCGGATAGAGGACATAATCCACTGGAATGAAAACTCCCAGAAAATAAATGTACAGGTTTAACCACTTTATTGCCAAGACGTCGAGAACGGATCAACGGTGTCGCCAATGAGAACGAAGCTTTTGACACTCAAATTGCTTGATGTGTTTCATTATTTGATCATGAAGGAATTCTCTTATATACACTCACTGTCATAGTATCATATCTTGCTACTAGAACCAAATTGGAACGCGCAGTGAAATGTATAGGACCACCTTCTCGAAGCGTTACATTGTTATCTCTCTTGCGTAATTCTAAGTACTTTCTTTACGAGTTTTTTAATTCATCTCTAAAGGTGAATAAAAGACAAAACTGGAAACGAGTGTTTATTCTTGACAGTTGAGTAAGATGGGTTGGAATGAAACTGTATGTATATTACTGGAAGCTTTTTAACTACTGTGGTTCTCAGCGTTTATGTTGGGCGTGAAGGACCGCTTAATTTTGCTCAGAGAACTTTTTATCAGGCTTGAGGTTATACCCATATTCCGAGGTCCGTTGATCCCCGCCCTCAAATACAAAAAAATATATTTTTGCATTCGCGCGTGTGGGTGTTGGTAGATTACTCAAAAACTCATATTTGTAATTAGATCAGTATTCCACGATTAATGCTTATAGCGATGTTGATTAAAGTGCCATATTATGTTTTAAGTTATTGTATAACATAACATGTGTGTCTTGAATTTTCAGTGAACAGTCTGTGAAGTCCTATTCATCCTAAATGACTTGTACAACTGGTTAACTTAAGAGAAAGACTTAACTTAGTACACTTTTCCCCCTTGATTAACGCTTTCGAGATATACGTTGCCATTTGTTTTGAATTTTCAATACTTTTCCTACTTGCAACGAAATGTGTTTGTAATAATGATTTCCAGAAGAAAATGAATGTAACAATCAGGATTTTAGTACGTTGTCTAGTTACACAAAATTAATCCGAATTGAATCAGAATAAAAGACTTTGAGGACAGTTTCTCTCTCTCCCCTCCTATATATAATATTGTCTATTTCTAACATACTGTATTGTAATTGAAGCCAATAGACCAGTGTTTTTCCTTCGCTGTAAAGGTTGTTACGGTTAGGCGGATTTCATGAAGATCGGAGTTAAATCGCTGCTGAACTGGCTTACTTAGTTGGTACCTACTTAGACCTTTTGTTTTTGAGTTATGTGTAGATATCGTACATATGAATACATTTAGGTAACGTTTAGTTTGTTGCAAAAATGCTTTTAGGAGTGGGGTTCATAGGACATCACACCCTGTAATTACGGTGGAGTCTCTATACATTTTTTCGCTTTACTTACCATAGAAGCGGGGGCGGGGGAATTATACATTAGCATTTCCTACAGTCCCTACGTTTCCTTTGCTTCGTTTACGTTTAGCTTTTCTGGCCCTTAACCTTATCGGTGGTAGAAAGTTCTTTGTGCGAAAACTCCAAGGATGTGCCAATTAATATTTCTGCTGAAAGAACGCAAAGAGGAATTAGTTCCTTGTTCTACATAAAGGATGCAAGGACTTTGTAGCACGCCGACAGAGTAGTGAAGCTAATGGCGGCATGACAAAAATACATTGTACAAGACGAATGTGGAATGTAGAACTTCTCCAAACTATAAACAAAACTAAAGAGAGTGGTCAAATGGAAACTGATATTTATAGATCCCATAATAAGAAACGACAGAAACTTTTAAAGTGTTATGCCAAAGTGGATGTTAAGATTCAGTGACGGCTGGTGCTACGATTAAAACCTCTTAACAGATTGCCGTAGTATTTTATTTGTGTTTACATTATCCAACCTCTGTTGTGATTATGTGATTTAGAGAAGTAATGAAATAGCTTATAAAACAGCGCTCCTTAATTTTCCATGGAAACAAAGGATTAGGTGCTTGCAACAGGAGTTTGTGTAAATGTTTTAAAATAGTACAATAATTGGATCAAAATCATAGAAGTACGTAGAGTTAATTCACTTCATTATTATAAAGTTTGACAGTAGTAGACTAAATTCCAAGCAGTGATGAGGAATTCACTGTAATGTAAAAATCTGCGAAAGCATCTATAAATTTTTGAAGATAGATAATCATCAGATTTGAAGTTGATATTATACTCCCCGTATTTCTATGAGAGCAGAAACCTGTTCTGTTACTGTTTCCATTTACTAGCATTATTAAGTGTGGTATGTTTATTGGGATGTTGAATAAAAATTGATAATTTATTGTGCTACATTCACACCAGTTTCTCTTCAATGTTTATTTTATAATTTTTATACAAACTGTATTTACAATGTTATAGTTTGTATAATTAAGAAACGTTAAATACGTATTACGGCGTGTTTGATCGGAATGTGAGGAGTGTATTGAGTAAAGAAGAGCAAAGGGCTATCCTCCCAAAATTCGATTTTTGATGTCATTTCAAGGCATTGGTTTACCTAACAATACTTCTATGAGTAGTATTATTTCATGCTAATGTGCAGATATGGGAGAGATGCAGGAGGCTAAAGCGACATTCAAAAGTGGAGTGTATGCTGCCTTTGAAGTAGTACATCACAAGAAACAACAGAATGCTGACTCGTCATTTAGAAAAAATATAACCATTAAACCATTCAAACTAGGGTAGCAAATGAATGTCACAACATTTTGACATGAATTGCGTGTTTTAACAAGATCAACATTTTTATGTAGAGTTTTGACTATATCTTAAGACAGACATTCAACTTGGGTGCGCAGTAGATAGTATTGGAGTGCTCAATTCTCACAGTAGACTACTTGATAACGCATTACAGCTGTCGTCATTGCTGAGTGAACTTTTGGAATGAATTTGCAGGAAGTATGCCAATTAAACTATACCTTTGCTCAGTGACGTATTGGCTATTGTGCTCCCTCTCAACCTGGACCCCAAGCACTATTGCTATGCACGCGCGAGTACTCTTGACTCAGCTGAGTATGATTGAAACATCCTGTCTTAGGGTGTATCAGTTATACTACATTCATTCGGAATGAAGCTGTCTTCAGCAGTTGTTGGCAATAAATTTAAGGTATACATCTATTATTTATCAAGCAACTATCTTAAACTTATTTAAATTAAAGTCGCAAGAAAACATTTAGAGAAATTAAAATCTATCGAAAGATTTTTCCATATAATAGCTTAGGGTAAGAACATTTTCCTGAAAATCTTTGTGTAGCATCCTTGGAGCATGCCGAATTAAAATACCAAGTTAGGCATTTACAGAGGTGTAATTTTGAGCTATGCTGTGCCAAATGCACTCTTAATTTTTGTTTTTTGTTCAAAAATGCGTTTTTCGGTTCAGCGGCTATCAAATTGTTTCTAGTAAAGTCTCAATGTCGAAGTTTTGGGAGAAATGCTATATTCCCTCTACTGTTCTAGGTAGGTGTTAGAGAAAGTAATAATTTTCGGTGATGAGATGGGATTAATTTCTCTCATCTGATTCATATATCCAAGTAAATCCCCAAGACTATCTAAATTCCTCGAGAGTAATCGACTAACGTTAAAGGCGATTTGCATTGTTATAGGCGCTTTTCATTCCAGGCATCTAATTAAATAACAAACTGAGGTGTTCCATTAACTTGACTTTCTCCAGCTGTTCCGCAAACAAACTTTTCTTACAAAAGGTTCTTCTTTTATCTATATCATGCTAATCGAGATAAACATTTGCAGAATTGATATTATTACTTTACCATTAGTAAGCAGAAGGGATACAATCGGATACTCTAAGCTAAAGGATAGTAAATTCCTTTAAAAGCCGGTCGCTATGTAAACAATTGAAATTCCGTTCTCGTTGTTTGCCAGAAGTAAATAAAGGACCGACGAAAGAAAGATGACCTACTATTCGAGAAAAGTTATGGCCTCCAAAATATGAACAATTCTCAAATTGGATGTAAGTAAAGCTATACTAGGTTCAAACTTATTTTAAATGACCACAAAAATGTTGTTTTCTTAATTCAACAACTTTCTCATGTATCATAAAGTGATAGTCAAATCTTTTAAAAGCTGGTCGCTATGTAAAACAATTGAGCTTCGGTTCGCTTTGCGTGTTCTCGTTTGAGAAAAGTTTAAGTAGCTTAAAACTGAAACTAATAGCAAGGAATATCTCAAGAAATGGTCAACTCTACAAGAAAAATGTGTATGACATAAATAATGTGTTTTAACGAGTTCTACTTTTTTTTTTTTTTTTTTTTTTTTTTTTTTTTTTTTGTGTGTGTTTTAAATGTTTGTATTTCTCTTACAGTTTAACCGCGATGCACAATTCTGCGCAACTTTTCCAGAATAAAGAGGTTTTCAGAAACTACCCCCAGATTTGCGATTGTAAATATCTTTAATATACGGTATCTTAATCAAAATCGTAGCCAATTTTGAGAAAAACAAAATGCTCAAAAAATTGTCAAAGTAAAGGACAGTTTATGGCGGAAGGGATTTTTATAAATCTTCGTGTGACATCATTGGAAGATATTAAATATAAATACTCAGTTTGGTTTAAACGGTCTTTTCGTTTTTGATCTATGCTGTCCACACACACACACACACACACACAGAAACACGCACCGATGTCTTTCTAAAAAGGTTTTTTTCTGACCTCATGGGACCTCAAAACATATCTCGACATCGAATTTTTGGGTGGAATGCAGTACCTTCTCTATTCGCTATGTGCATTGTACATACAGATTAAAGTAAAAATGTTTTTTTCGGACTCCGGGAACCTCAAAACATATTTCCAGTGAAACCTCGATATCGAATTTTTCGGTGGGATACAATATCTTCTTTAGCCACTTTGTACATTGTATGTAATACGTGCTAGAGTAATACTTTTTCGGAAGCAGGGAACCTTAAAACATATATTTCCAGTGATATCTCGAAATCGAATACCACATTCTCTGCATCCGTCCACACCACGTAAGACATCAAGGGCAAATAAAAGTTGCTTGTGGTCAGAATCAATTGGAATCCTGGCCCTCACCCTAGCTTAGCTGAGTAATCACACTTCGCACAGACCTTTCAACAGAGTAATACTTAAATGCCGTTGTGGGAATCGAACTTGGGATCCCTTGTATAAGTAGTCACGCAACGTGTAATGGTGCCATTTAAGCACACTTTTACATAGTTGAATAAACCTTAAAACGCGCGCAAAATAAGCAACGCCCTCCAGATGTACACATACCTATACGAAGTGAATCGATGTACAGCTTCTTTCCTTTCTTGTGTGTATTTTATTTATTTATTTATTTTATTTTGTATCTATCCCTTTAATTTCTATGTTCATATCAATAACTTTGACTTCAGAAACAGCTGATGGTGTTCCGTGTTTTTCACTCGTTAACTATAGGTTACTTAATGTTGGGTTTTATCACTTTTTAGGAAACTTATGGACATTCACTACCACGCAGACCACCAAAATCTGCAGGTGATATGAAATGCTTCTGGTCAAATAATCCCCCTCCAGCCGGAAATTCAACCCGGACCTCTGGTTTGTGAATCCAGAACATGAGTAATTTCTTATTTTCTTTCTTTCTTTCTCTATATTTATATTATTGTCTTTAAGCGATACTTTATCATTTACTATCAATGTAATGCATTATTGCTTAAACATGAAATCACGTCTAGCATTACAAGGAGTATGTAGTTTGTTATCCAATAACGTGATGCAGAGGCAGTACATATTTATTTGCATTTCAGATGTGTGTACTCGGCAATAATTTCACACCATAAAAGAATTAAACGGTAACCTTTTATCTGGTGATGAAAAACATTAAATATATGTAACTTGTTTATGCCAGTAGCGCAATATACATACAGTTATGGAAAAAAAGTATTCATACACCAGTGTTTATGTAGAAAAACTTAATTGTTATAACCAAAGTTAACATCCAGAGAGGTTATGTGGTAAACTAACAGTATGATATTTCCTCCTAAATCTATACAGATAAACGCATGACCTAAATTACTCCTCTTCAAAAAGTAAACAAAACATTTGTACCAGCTGGCTTCTCACAACAAGGAAAAAAGTATTCATACACTCAAAGAAGATGATGGTTTAAATACAATACAATAACAAAAGTAATACTTTGTAGGCATTCCTGTTCTACGTATTACTTCTGTTAACCTCTTTGGCATAGAATGAACCAGGTTTTTTGTAGTCTCTAGGCAATATTTTACCATTCTTGCTGAAGACATTGTTTCAGAGCTGCCTTACTTCGTATGTCATGCTTTCGGACTATTCTTTCAAGGGTATCCCAAGATGTTCAATTGGATTAAGGTCTGCACTCTGTGCTGGAAACTTGAGAACGTGGGGAGTATGGTACAACAACCACAAACGAACAATTTCCGCCGTATGCTTAGGATCATTGTCTTGTTGAAAGTAGCAATCTGTGCCTAAACTCTATTTATCAACACTCGTTTGCAGATTATTCTTTAGGATATTTAAATATTGAAATCTATCCATGTTACCTTCAACAAAAACAAGTTCTCCAACACCAGATGTAGCCATACATCCCCAAATTATAATTCCTCCTCCACTATGCTTCACTGTGGCTTGAAGGTGCTTAGGTTCAAGCTCAGTATTTGGTCTTCTCCACACCAAAATTCTGCCATCATTTACAAATACATTCAATTTACTTTCATCTGTGAACAGTACCCTGTCCCAGAAATTCGTGTTCTTGCTTAGATGCTCTCGAGCAAATTTAAATCTGACTTTCTTGTTCTTCTTGCTGATGTACGATTTCTTTCTAGGTACCCTAGCTCCATAGCCTGCACTACTTAGAACATAACGAACAGCCCTTGGTGCTATTTCCTTTCCGAACTGATCGTTAACATATGAAGACAATGCAGAGGCTGTCAATTTAGGATATTTTTTTATCATCCTTATTAACATATTCATTTCCCTTTGCGTTAGCTTCTGTGGTCGTCCTCTTCTTTCGCTATTAATGATAGAATTTATCTCTCTATATCGTGTTATTATGGACTGCACAGTTGCCGGGCTTCTTCCAATAACATCAGCAATGTTTGAAAATAATTTTCTCTTTTGATATTGAGAGATAACTGTCTTTCCTCTACAGTTGTTTCTTTACCTTTGCGGCCCATATTTCTGTCGCAAGGCATTCACTACGTAACAGAATCAACAAGCAGGAGGTGTAGCTTGCCACTGAAGGCCCTTGCTTGTTGCAAACGGTTGGTTGGTGGTTTCTGTGTTTACATTTCTAGTGGTGTATGAATACTTTTTTCACTGTCAAATACAGCCAGCATTGGGGTATCGTTTATTTCCTTGAGGTACGTTTGTTTAATACTCAAATCTTTGTTACCATGACACTGTTTATTTAATGGGGTGGCTTCCTACACAGAATCGTAGCGCTATCATTTAATTTAATATGGAAATATCAATGGTCAATTTCAATCGCCGTACTGTATGAATACTTATTTCCATGACTGTATATAGTTACATTCAAATTAAATATATTTTTAAAAAATGCTAGCATGTAATATTATTAGCTAATTTGTGTCGTTTTGCTTTCTCTTTCACTTAACTTTTGTAAGGGAAGTATTGTATTCCGCCTAAAGATTCCATATACACGCATTGTTTAGTGGGGGACGCGTTTGTGTCCGTCCTAAAACAGAACGTCGCATTTAACTTCACTAATTTCCAATGATGTGCCACGAATATTATCTAGAACCCCCCCCCCCTCCAACATAAACTATTCTTTACATGGAAAAATGTCGCTATTTACCACCTGACAAACGGCGTAGCTATTTACGATTACTAGGTATTCTCCCGTGAGAAATAAAGTGTATACCTTGATTTTTCGTGAATATCCTGTCAGGTCCTCTTTATTTCGTTAAATATTGCTATGTTTATATATAACTAGGAAACTATAAGAGAAGAACAAAAACCTTGACTTTAGAGGTCGTTAAAATTCACGATATGTGACAACTTATCGCATGTTAGCCATTTTAGAAATATCGGTAACAAGTTTATATTATGTGGGTGCGTTATCTAACAAATGGCTTGAAAGTTTGCGGTTCTTTATTCTTTCTTTCCAGCGCAAGGGAACGAATACCAATTTAACGGAAATTTACGCATATAGTATGTAGCTAAGAATTATTGCTTAATTTGAAATCAGTTCTAGTTAAAATGTAGAGTGGGTAATGTAAATGTGGAAAGAGAAATAACTTTTGATATGAATTTTACAGGATATTATACCTCATGTACTATGCACACCGTTTGGGGGGGGGGGTCGCTCAGCTCCCATGTCTTCATTCGTTAGATTTCGTACTCTTTCGGAAGCAGAGCGGAGTGACAACATTGAGACATGTACGCTATACATCCTGATATCTAATGTCTTCACTGCTGTTTCATTTTGTTTGTATATCCCAGAGTTACGCACATAAACGTGTCGTGTGTTTCGTTTAATAATTCAGCTAGTTAGCGGTAAATTAGATAAAACTATTCAACATAATGGCTGAGGGCCTCAAAGAAGGTGATTTTCTTTGAATGACAGTACTGCGGAAAGACAGGAGTGTGAACGAGTTGTTCTCATCCTTCGCGCTCTCGCTTCCCCCTAAAACAAGTGACCAAGAAAAAGTAGATACGCGCATAGTCCTACACCACCTTTTCATATAACAAATATTTAATTTGTAATTAGTAGAAAAAGTCATATGAGTTCATCTCGTTAGATTTTAATCATGTCCTCCATGAATTTCAATCCTTTCGATTCGGTTCAACCATTTACATCACGTTTAAAACTGTTTTCTTCACAGTAAAACTTGAAAAAGCCAAGAATAAAGTGCTTCCATTGCTATTAAGCCTTCGGTGTGGAACAAATCAAGTTGTGTATGTAACTGTGTCTCAAGGGAAAAAAAAAACCATAAGACTACCGTTTTAAAATGTCGAAGAATAACGGCTGAACTTTTATTGCCTTTCAAAATGACGTGCTACGAATGAAACACTGTTTATGTGGATTAAAACAATTCTCATCAAATTTAATTATCGGTTTGTTGCGCCTTTTTTAATCTACGGAATTATTCTTACAATCTGGTTTTTACTTTCTCTACACGGACTATATACATAATTGCATTCCAACTAAAAATTCGATACCGAGATTTAAGCGGAAATAGGCGTTTTATAGTCTCCTGTATGCAAAAAAAAAAAAAAAAAAAAAAAAAAAAAAAAAAGGATTTATAGAAAAAGGCCCGCGCGCGCTCGTGTGTGTATCCGTTGTCTGTGAACACGATCACTCAAAAAGAAAAGTCGGTAAAATACCAAATTTGGTATTTACATTTAGTATCTTCCAGGGATGCGACACGAAGATTTTGAGAAAAATGCCCCCACCCCAAACTACTACTTACATGAAAAAAATTTTGAACTCAAAAATTACTAACGATTTTGATTAAAATACCGTATATTAATGATATTTATATAGCATATAAAATGTATATTTTGAATTTTCTGGGAATATCCTCTAAAGACCTTTTTCTCAATGAATTTTGCGTAACTGGTCAACCGTAAGAAATAGACAAAAGCTTACTACACCACAAATTTAGAGCTCGTTAAGACACATTATTATGTCATATATATACTTGACCATTTCTGAGATGTTCCTTTGTTTCAGATAAAATTCTTAAACTTTTCTCACACGGAAAGTTGTAAACTCTTGAACCTACATAGAAACGGATTTCATACACCGGCTTTTAAAAGATCGACTATCGTTTTAGCTTAGGGTATTCCCTTATTTTCCTTCTACTTGCAAGGAAGCAAGTAATTAAGAGAATTTCTGGTAATGTTTGCCTCGATTATGATGAAGTAAATAGAAGAATATGCTTTTTAGCAATAATTTGTTACAGCGATGAAGAGAAAGTCATGTGAATGAAACACATCAGATTTTTTATAATTCTTATATCAATATGTAGGAAAATATTTTAAGAAATTGTACCCTAACAGATCATCCATATTTACCAGTCAAAGAGATCTGTGGAGCATTTTGTTTGTTAAAATGGTGTTGAGATGGCTCTGTTTAAATTTGTAATTAATGTAAGAGCCGCCACTGAGCAGCACTTGTGTGGTGGAGGTTTGGCGGTAGGTGAAGTTTAATAGCAAGCCAACCTTCACCATAAACAGGAGTTGTAGAAAGTCATTACGTCACTAGGTACACATACAGTATTTGCGAATCGGCGGATTCAGAGGAAGCGTGTCTTCGTAGGCATTACTTATTGCACGAGACTTGAGAAACATTTGCTTTAAAACGGTTTATTTTTCTGCTAGGTGACTGCGGTTCGGGCTCGCTTTATTGATTGATTGAAAAATAAAACCTTCAAAACTCCTGAAAAGGGAAAATAGAAAAGGATCTATGAATAAAAATCTCATGTGTTCATTTACATGACTTTTCTCTACCTGTTTTGCAAATAAACCATCCCTTTAAAAGATTATTTTTACTTACTCTACATGTACTATGTACTGTGTATAGAGAAGGTATTGTACTGCACCCATAAGTTCAATACTAAGATTTCTCCGGAAATATATGTTTTGAGACCCCCTGAATTCAAAAAAGAATCTTTTTAGAAAAAGTTCCGTATGCGTGTGTTAATGTGCCTCTGCCTGTAGATAGCATAGCTCAAAACCGAAAAGAACTGGTATTTAAGATTGGTATCTTCCAAGGATGCGACACGAAGTTTTTCAAGACTATCCCTTATATGGAACATTTTTCGAAAAGTTTGATTTTCTCAATAAGGGCTCTAACGATTTTGATTAAAATACCTACTCTATGTATAAGATATTTTAATGACAAACGAGACCTATATCTGCATTTTTTTGGGAGTAGCCTCTGCAGACATCTTCGTTCTGGATGACTTTTATATAACTGGCAAACTGTAAGAGATATACAAAAACTTACTGCACAAAAAATATACATCTTATTAAAACAATTTGTTATATACCGTTTTGGGGGTAGAGTTAACAGTTTTCGAGAGGTTCCGGATTATTGGTTTCAGTTTTAAGCCACTTAAACTTTTCTCAAACGGCAAGACTTTTTTTCGTTTCTCGTTCGTTTACTCCTGGCAAGCAGCGAGAATGGAATTTCAATTGTTTTACATAGTGACCGGCCTTTAAAGGACGAGATGGTTTAGCCTGAGCATTTTCTTATTTCCCTTCTATTTACAAGATAACGAGTAATAAGACTAATTCTGCTTATGTTTATCTTGATTTGCATAATGCAGATGGCAGATTAATGTTTTGAATAACATATTTGTTTACCGAAAAGCTAGAGGACATCATGTGAATGGAACACCCAAGATGTTTTCCTTTCTACGTATAAGCAAGTAAGTAATAAGGACAATATCTGTTAATGTTTATCTCGATTATCTTGAAGTAGATAGAAGAATGAGCTTTTTAACATTAATTTGTTACAGAGATGTAGAGAAAGTCGCGAGCTTGGAACACATTAGATTTTTTATCTACTTCATGCTAATCGAAATAAACATTAGCAGAGCAGCCTTTGTTTGTATGGGAAATGTATATAACATATATTGTGTGTTTTAACGTGCTCTACATTTTTTGTGGGTTAAGTTTTTGACCATCTCTTACGGTTTAGTAGTTATGAAAAAGTCATCCAGAATAAAGTAGTCTTCAGAAAATTCAAAATATGCATTTTATTTGTCAGGTAAATTACTTTAATATACGATATTTTAATCAAAATCGTTAGAGCCATTTTTGAGAAAATCAAAATTTTCGAAAAAAGTTCCATGTAAAGGATAGTTTTGGGTGGGGAGATTTTTCTCAAAATCTTCGTGTCGCATCCCTGGAAGATACTAAACTTAAATACCAAGTTTGGTATTTTAACGACTTTTCGTTTTTGAGTTATCGTGTTCACAGACACACGGACACACATACACGGACCTTTTTCTGAAAATACTTTTTTTGGATACAGGGGACCCTAAAACATATATTTCCGGTGAAATCTCGGTATCGAATTTTTTGGTGGAGTGCAATGCATTCTCTATTCACTATGTACATAGTGAGTATAGAGAAAGTAAAAATTGATGTGTTCCATTTTTGGTTGCAATACAATACCTTCTCTATACACTATGTATTAGTAGGTACGTGTAAAGAAAGTAAAAGTATAGTTAATAGAATTAATGTCAATTTAATATCATGAGAAATGTTGTTAATGGCAATGTTAATTGCAAGGAACTTATCAGCGCTGCGATGTACCGAAGTTTTTTTTCTAGCAAATCTACTGACCTGGGGCTGTTGCTTTTAAGAACGCTTAAAAACCGTTTTGGGCTGGTTTTGAACCCGTAACTCTTGGATCAGAAGGCCAATGCCTATCCAATTAAACCACCCAAGCTGGCATAATTTTAATTTTGTTTGCCTAAACATTCTACAGTAGACGCTTTATTAATCAGCGATGGCAGCATCAAGTTCTTCCGGTAGTTTCAGAGATTAGCGTTCTTACTCGTATGATTAAACCTGATCGAGAATCCTTTACGCTATGCTGATTCTGAATCACATGGCAATTGGTTGCGATGTTAGAGAACCTATTGTCCATTCGCGGTGGAAGGGGTCATTGTTTATGATATGATAATAACCGGTTCCTTGAGGGGATGACACACTGCGTGGTGAAAATGAGTCAGTACGGCCAGTCTGCGAATCTTATCGCATGACGTCATTGGACAGCGAGAGCAACAACAAAGCACTGCAGCAACTCTCTCTCTCTCTCTCTCTCTCTCTCTCTCTCTCTCTCTCTCTCTCTCTCTCTCTCTCTCTCTCTCTCTCTCTCTCGCCTGTAAAGGAATTAGCAGGAGCGTGGCTCGCGGTGTTGCCGCACTGGGTCACTGTGATTCTGATTCTTGCAGGCTTCGATGGTCGCTATCTTCACTGACCATGTGTAGAGCAATTGAGCTTCACGTTCACAGCACTTAGTAAACAAGCATGGTGCAACTTCTCATACTTTTGTTTTGTGTATTTCGGAAGTATGGCATGTACAATGTACATATTGGATAGAGAAGGTATTGTTTTCCACCCAAAAATTCGAGGTCGAGATTTCTCCGGAAATATATGTTTTAGGGTCCCCCGAGTCCAAAAAAAGCACTTGATATTTAGGTTTAGTGTTTTCAAAGGATGCGACACAAAGGTTTTCAAGAAAATTCCCCCCCCCCCCCACACAAACTATCCTTTACAGGGAAAAAATTTCGAACGTTTTGATTTTCTAAAAAATGGCTCAAACGATTTTGATTAAAATCCCGTAAATTAAAGATACTTACATCCCAAATAAAATGTATATCTTGATTTTTCTGGGAATAGCCTTTGAATATCTCTTTATCCTGGACAAATTTTGCTCAGTTTTGCTTAACTGCTAAACCGTTAAGAAATAGACAAAAACTTACTGCACAAAAAAATGCAGATCTCGTCAAAACACAATTTATGTCCTTCACGGTTTTGTTTTGGAGGTAACCATTTTGGAGACATTCCTTGTTATTGATTTCAGTTGTAAAGTACTTATACTTTTCTCAGACAGGAAGTGTACATTTTTCTTTTGTTCTACTCCTGGCCAAGCAAAGAAACGATTTGCAATGCCAGTCGCATAACGATAGCTTTTAAAACATTTGACTATTGCTTTAGCCTAGTGTATTCCCTTAGCTCCTTTCTACTTATAAGAAACTAAGTAATAAAAAACATTCTGCTAATGTTTATCTCGATTAGCATTGTGTAGAAAGTAGAATTATCTTTTGTAAGAAGTTTGTAGAGCAGCTAGAGAAAGTCATGTGAGTGTAGCACATCAGTTTTTTTGCAACTGAAGTTTCATTTCTAAGAAAAAAAATCTGATGTAATCCATTAACATGACTTTCTCTATATATCTGCAACAAATTTTTGTTAAAAAGTTTATGCTCCTATTTACTTCATGCTAAGTGAGAAAAAATTAGCAGAAATAGTCTTATTACTCGCTTCGTTGTAAGTAGAAGCGACATAAGGGAGTAACATAGGTTAAAGTAATAGCAAAAGATAAATGTGACTGAAGTTCCGTTGTTTGTATGGACAGGAGTTGACAAATTCCTGTATGAGAAAAGTGTAAGTTTTTTAAGGCTGAAACAAAAAACAAGGGATATTTAAAAAACGATCAACTCCACGAAAAACATGTATATAACATAAATAGTGTGTTTTAATGAGCTCTACATTTTTTGTGTGGCAAGTTTTTGTCTACCTCATACGGTTTATCAGTTACAAAATTCCGTAAAATTCATCCAGAATAAAGTAGTCTTCAGAGGCTATTCCCAGAACATTCAAGATATACATAGTATTTGTCAAGTATATATCTTGAATATATGATATTTTAATCAAAATCGTTAGAGCCATTTTTTAGAAAATCAAAATTTTCGAACATTTTTCCATGTGGGTGGGAGGATTTTCTTGAAAATCTTCACGTCGCATCCTTGGAAGATACTGAACTTAAATATCAAGTTTGGTATTTAACGGTCTTTTCGTTTTTGAGCTATGCTACACACACATACACTCAGACACACACGGACATTTTTCTAAAAATACTTTTTTTTGGTTTCAGGTGGTCTGAAAACATGTATTTCCGGTGAAATCTCGGTATCGAATTTTTGGGTACCATGCAATACCTTCTCTATACACTATTTACATAGTAGTATAGAGAAAGTAATAAACGTTGAACAGCCAGGCATTTATTATGCAGTGGGTTCAGCATCTCCTACCAGCTCTCAAGGAATAAAGAAACTTTGATGTGTTATATTCACATGACCTTCTTTACCCACTATTGTTTATTACTTGCATGTATTAGTGGTGTGTAGAGGAAGTTCTTTCATTGGACATTGACATTAACGGGTTCAACTCCCGAACCCCGTGATGATTGTTTTACTTTCAAAATATTTATGGATCCTGGCAATGATTATTTTCTTTGTAATCCTGAAGGAGTAAGGAACATACTATAAAGTAGATGTTGCTCCGGCGAAGTCATATTGCGCACCCATCCATCTCTGTGACTTTACATATATGGCAAAGTAACAACTACATCGTCTGCTATAACGGCAATTCAATGTTGCCAACCTAAGAAAATTAAGTCCGCAATCATTCGTAATTCGGGTGGGTTTAGGCCTTATGCATCCTATAGTTACGCCATGGTTCATTGGGGTTTAATTTTACAGATCCCTTGACTCACTTTGCGCCTTAGGGCCCTCTACCATCGGCTACTGTATATGGTTCTTCCGTTATGTTCAGATTGTGAATGTTGGCAAAACGTGGAGAAGCAAGCACAGAAGAAGCAATGTTGCCATGCTGCCTCGGGTGTCATTTATGAAGCAAAGTGACGCAGATGTGACAAGTGAAAAAGTTATGATTATAAACACATAAGTGAATAAGTGTTTTAAAGAGTGTGAATTCCTCACATTTGGTATTAAAATAGTATATAATGTGATGGGTTCGGGAGTTTATCTCATTAACGTTTTGTTGGAAGACATTTGCACGGCAAAGAAAATTAATATACTTAATTCTGTATAAGTGATAGACAATCGAGAAGAGTCTAATCAAATATATTGAAACACCAAATTTATATAAAATTCTTGTGGCATTAACCATTTTACAGTTATTCTTTGTTATTGGTTTAAATTTAAAAACCTTTACACTTTTTTCAAGTGTAACTTTCAAAGAGTCTGGCATTATATTTCAAGGCTATCACATTAGGGATTCTTTTAAAAGGTTAGACTGCAAACCTCACGCCCATTTACTCACGGCAGAGGTGTGCACGGAGAGCAGATGTGGTCAGCACCACAAACCCTTTCTCCGGAAAGTTGTGTTTCATGACCAGGAACACTACCTATTGCAGCTCTTTGCTTTCCTCGCGATGTTAAAGGGGCACCGAGACTTAAAATCGGCTCCAATAGGGTTGTGATCTAGCCTGGGGTACTCCGTAGACGGGAACCAGACCTCCACGCTCTACCCCACAACGCCACGATATAGTATGTAACGTCTTTTATAGAAGTACTATAGAAGTGTTCTATCTGACCATGAGAAGGTGAGGAAGAGGACTGCGCTGTAGAAAAAATTTCCTGGCGATAAAGTTCTTGCACGCTAAACATGAACAAGTCATTGCGTGCTAGAAATGAGAATCCAAAAAATGCATAATTATCAATCATATCAGTTAGATGTGTCAGAATGGATGATCCAGATATATACATCCAATCGTATTCTTTTCCGCTAGGGCTTGTGGAGGGTGCCGCTTGATGCAGGAACCGGTCTTTCTCCCCTTTCCCACCTGCTGGTCAAAAGTATGCGAATAGCCTGTGTAGTACATTTAGTACATTTCGTAGTAAACAAATCGATAATGTGGGTACTAAGTCCCCTCTCTTACCTCAGACCCCGGGCGACGGCTTCTCATCCAACTCTTACCTTGATTAACGTGAAGTAAATTGAAAGAATAGTTAACACAACACAGGAGAGGAAGTCATATGAATGTAACATGCCAGACTTTCTTTAATAACTCT
The DNA here is from genome assembly GCA_030762935.1 of Hymenopus coronatus. Classification (NCBI taxonomy): domain Eukaryota; kingdom Metazoa; phylum Arthropoda; class Insecta; order Mantodea; family Hymenopodidae; genus Hymenopus; species Hymenopus coronatus. The sequence continues at coordinate 45,416,688 of CM060891.1, read as the reverse complement.
TAAAACTTTTCCACAAAGTAAGGTTATTTTTCTGTATATTTATAGGGAGTGAGTAAATCCTGTACCTCCTAACTAAAGCAAAAGGCGTTGTTACGATGTTTACATGATCGGATTTTAATTTCTAGTTCGTGAGTTCGCCACTGTGCGCCATGGTGACGAGGGATCGCTCGTCGCTTACATATTGCATATGTATAGGAGATCGTGTTGCAGAAACGCTTTTATTAAGCGTGTTTCGTTTTGTATGTGTGTGTGAGTGAGTGAGTGAGTGTGTGTGTGTGTGTGTGTGTGTGTGTGTGTGTGTGTGTGTGTAACGAAATGCATAATAAAAGCGTTCTGCAAATCGTTATCTTTAACTGATGTTTTCTTCTTTCTTTCTATAATTTGTATAGCCCCCTTTAACTGTTATGTGCTTTTAACTTGTGAAACTCTATATTAGCCATAAGTTATTTACATTAGGTTAATCATTTTATAGCATGCGCACGCATATTCACTCTTACATTCATTTTCCAAATCCTATGGGGGATAGAGAATGGTTCCGGTTAAGGAAAAATGTCCTGCCCCTCCCGGAAATCGAACTCGGGACCTTCGGGTGAGAAGTCAGCTCGCTGACCACTGGACCACAGAGGCAGCCCTTTAACTGATCTTGTTTATGCAAAAACATAATCTTATATGAGAATGTTTTGTGGAAGAGAAGACATTAAAAAAAAATTGACGCGCGCACGAGTATGTCAATGTTTCTGACATAGTCATGGAAAAAAGTATTCATACACCAGTGTTTATGAAGAAAAACTTAATTTGTTATAACCAAAGTTAACATCCAGAGAGGTTATGTGGTAAACTAACAGTATGATATTTCCTCCTGAAGCTATACAGATAAACGCATGACCTAAATTACTCCTCTTCAAAAAGTAAACAAAACATTTGTATCAGCTGGCTTCTCACAACGAGGAAAAAAGTATTCATACACTCAAAGAAAATGATAGTTTAAATACAATACAGTAACAAAACTAATACTTTGTAGGCATTCCTCTTCTGCGAATTACTTCTGTTAACCTATTTGGCATGGAATGAACCAGGTTTTGTAGTCTCTGAGGTAATATTTTGCCATTCTTGCTGAAGACGTTGTTTCAGAGCTGCCTTGCTTCGTATGTCATGCTTTCGGACCATTCTTTCAAGGGTATCCCAAAGATGTTCAATTGGATTAAGGTCTGCACTCTGTGCTGGAAACTTGAGAACGTGGGGAGCAGTGGAGAGTATGGTACAACAACCACAAACGAACAATTTCCGCCGTATGCTTAGGATCATTGTCTTGTTGAAAGTAGCAATCTGTGCCTAAACTCTATTTATCAACACTCGTTTGCAGATTATTCTTTAGGATATTTAAATATTGAAATCTATCCATGTTACCTTCAACAAAAACAGTTCTCCAACACCAGATGTAGCCATACATCCCCATATTATAATTCCTCCTCCACCATGCTTCACTGTGGCTTGAAGGTGCTTAGGTTCAAGCTCAGTATTTGGTCTTCTCCACACCAAAATTCTGCCATCATTTACAAATACATTCAATTTACTTTCATCTGTGAACAGTACCCTGTCCCAGAAACTCGTGTTCTTGCTTAGATGCTCTCGAGCAAATTTAAATCTGACTTTCTTGTTCTTCTTGCTGATGTATGATTTCTTTCTAAGTACCCTAGCTCCATAGCCTGCACTACTTAGAACATAGCGAACAGCCCTTGGTGCTATTTCCTTTCCGAACTGATCGTTAACATAGGCAGACAATGCAGAGGCTGTCAATTTAGGATATTTTTTTATCATTCTTATTAACATATTCATTTCCCGTTGCGTTAGCTTCTGTGGTCGTCCTCTTCTTTCGCTATTAATGATAGAATTTCTCTCTCTATATCGTGTTATTATGGACTGCACAGTTGCCCGGCTTCTTCCAATAACATCAGCAATGTTTGAAAATAATTTTCTCTTTTGATATTGAGAGATAACTATCTGCTTTCCTCTACAGTTGTTTCTTTACCTTTGCGGCCCATATTTCTGTCGCACGGCATTCACTACGTAACAGAACCAACAAGCAGGAGGTGTAGCTTGCCACTGAAGGCCCTTGCTTGTTGCAAACGGTTCGTTGGTGGTTGCTGTGTTTACATTTCTAGTGGTGTATGAATACTTTTTTCACTGTCAAATACAGCCAGCATTGGGGTATCGTTTATTTCCTTGAGGTACGTTTGTTTAATACTCAAATCTTTGTTACCATGACACTGTTTATTTAATGGGGTGGCTTCCTACAGAGAATCGTAGCGCTGTCATTTAATTTAATATGGAAATATCAGTGGTCAATTTTAATTGCAGTACTGTATGAATACTTATTTCCATGACTGTAGTTTTCAATTAACGGAGAAATACTTTTTGTAAGTTTTAAAAATGGAGGTGTGTGTGTGTATATATATATATATAAGAAATTGAGCAAAACAGAGTATTTCCTGGCGTTTTTTCCTCCGATATTTGTTTTGCAATCTTTATAGTCACTTGTGAGTCTAAGGCCCGGTTGCATAAAAGTTAATCTGAGTTCAAACACCTGAAATTGATCTCAAGTCAAGCTGAACTTAGAATTTTGGTTGTATAAACAATGATCTTAGTTCAAGATGTCTTGAACTAAGATCAAATCTGACTGCTGAATTTTCTCCAGTTAACTTAACTGAACTTGGATTAGTAGAACTGCTGAAGATACATAATAGTTGTCCTTTGTTTAAACAAGGAAGAAATAAATAGTACAAGTTTTAATACAACTTAAATAAAATGGTAAGTAACAGTTGTTTGTAGTTATTTAGATAATTAGCCTATATATTTCACAATTCCCTTGCAGAATGCATTGCTTATAACCTATGCATTCATTGATTATAACCTATGCTAATATTTTCAGATGTCAGATTACTCGGATATCTCCGATGGTGAGGATTTTGAATTTGTAAGGGCTCCTCGTGTTTTTCAACATAGAAGGAATCCCATCTTAGAGCTTAATGACAGAGAATTCAAAATGACATTTCGACTATCAAAGCATGTAGTTGAAGAACTGGAGCATAGGCTACATGCACAATTAAGGGCACAAACTCTATCCAATGTTTATGATCCTTCTTACATTACGGTTCTATGCAACTGGGAGCTTCCAAATGGTGATTGGGGATATCTTTAATGTAAATAAAGGAACTGCAAGCAGAACTATACACAAAGTTACAAGAGCGATTGCAGCCTTAAGACCTCATTTCATTAATATGCCTAGGGAAGAGGGTGAAGTAAGAAGGGTTATGCGGGATTTCCATAACATATGCAATTTTCCAGGAGTTTTAGGTACAATAGACTGCACACATATCCCAATTATATCACCTGGTGGGAATAATGCTGAGATATACAGAAATCGCCATGGTTGGTTTTCTTTAAATGTCCAAGCTGTCTGCGACTCAAAACTTCGTTTCCAGAACGTTGTTTCTAGGTGGCCAGGTTCAGCACATGATAGCAACATTTTTAGAAGCTCTAGAATTAATGCACAATTTGAAGCTGAAGAATTTCCCCGAGGTGTACTTCTAGGAGACAGTGCATATCACTGCTGTCATTTCTTACTTACACCTACAATGAATGAAGAAACTCCTGCAGAACGAGCATATAACAGGGCCCATAGAAAAACAAGATCAGTTATAGAAAGGTCTTTTGGCGTTGTCAAAAGACGATTTCCATGCTTAAGAATGAAATTAGCCGTCAAATTACTTCGAGTTCCTCCTATAATAGTAGCAACGTTTGTATTACATACCTTGGCCATTAATGCAGACGACGACACTCCTGACGTAGACGGTGCTGTTTACAGAGGAAGGAGAATCTACCAGGAACTGCCTATACCTGATTTAAATCAGAGAAATAGAAGGGAAAACACTGTACTGAGAACTGCACTTATTAACAACACCTTCAGGTATTAACGTTAATTTATTATTTCATAACATTTACATTTGTTGTGATTTTTTAAGTTCAAACTCCAGCTTTAAAATTTTCATTTTCAGTTCATGTTCCTCCTCTAAGCATTCCAACCTCCTCTTGTAGAATTTTATCCTAATGTCTTCTTCCTTCCTTTGCTTTTCAGGGCATGATGGTCTGGTTGAACTGGCACTTGTAGATGCTGAAGGCTCTGGTTCAACAGGCTGTATTTCTTCCTCCTGAAAATTGCAGACCTCCACTAAGCCCTCATCCTGCGGTGAACTAGAGATGACCTCCATATTTAAGTTTGTAATAACTTCGGGATGGAAATCCACATCATCGTCGAAGTCACAATGAGCTGGCAAAAACTGCGGCCTGAGTGCTGCAATCAGTTTGTGGCCACTTTCGTCCAAGGAAGACGGCACAAACATACCCCCTCCTGTTTTGTAAAGTTTGACTTTATCTTCAGCATTTATTTTCTTTGTGCGCTTTTTTATGTTTTCATAACACAATCTTAAACTTTTGCAATCGCGTGCAATAAAATTTCTGGAATTAAATTCCGAAGTTATTTCCTTCCATGTTTCCTCCTTTCTCTTTGTGGTGTTGCTGTCTGTTTTCTTGTTTTCTATTATATCTTTGTGTTTTAGAACAATATCTATTAACATATCTTTCTCTTCGCTTTTAAAATTAGCAGAACGCACCTTTTTCTTTTCTTGAGTATCCATTTTAAGGTTATGCTTTCAAGTCGCAGTATTGTAAACGGAGAAAAAAAAAAAAAAAAAAAAAGAGAAAGGGGGATTACGCATTTAATGAAGATAACGTCAACTAATTGTTTTTGATAAATATGATTTAAATATAGAGTCAATTATTATACTGTCTATATAAAATAAAACTATTTTCAGGAATAAAAGCCATAAACAGAAATTTCCATTTAAGTCTTTTTTATGTCTATATTGGTTATCCTGTGCATTTGAATCCAATAAATCCGAATGGTCCCGAAGATTCTCGAGTCCTTTCGATGCAATACGAAAATTGTCATGTGTTGGTCATGTTGCCATATTTGATTTTGTGTTCTCGGATCAACAGTGAACTGAGTTCATTAAACTAAGATCAGTATTATACAACCCACGCGGAGAAGCAAACTAAGTTCATTTCTGATCTTCGGTTATTAATGAACTACAGTTAGCGATTTTTATGCAACCGGGCCTAAATATATTCCTTTGGGCCGGTTTTATCATCTGTTGCAGTGCCAACATTTAGTCTTCTGTTACTATCCTCCCTTGCTCTGTAATTACTCGTCCTTATATACAGCATGATACTTTAATTGCGTTAAACGCTTCAGGATTGGACAGAAGACTGACATTCTGCGAATTGTATTCATGCAGCAGAAACATCAGCAACAAATTACAGATTTCTGAAGATTTACAATCGTTTGCTTAGAATGTTCATACATTGTATGTTTAGGTACGTGTATTCCTCTTTGTTCCCAACTTAGGAGGAAATGTGTAGGTGTCCGGAATGCAAGTTGAATAAATGTAATGCTCCTTGGTATCCCGGAGGTATATAGTCCTATTTGACTTGTGTAACGATGTCAATGCCGTAGCCGTTATCAAATACATTCGGCCCGCACTAATTAAACCGTATTACAGTTATCTGTTATAGGCAGAGCTCAGCGCCACTCCACGGCGACCCGCGTATTGTCGAAGTGGGTCAAGAGTCAATGCCGGCCGTAGGTCGCGTCACAGCTTGCTAACTTTAAAAATGACTGGCTCACAGCTGGGTGTGGTGACCGCAGAGTATTGTATTCCAACCAAAAGGACCATACCCACTAAAATGCCACAAGAAATCCGCGGCGTTTTAATGCATTTTTAGTAAAAGGAACCAATTTATTTCAGTGACACTAAGCATGGCTTAGCAACGAAAACTGGCATCAATACCAAATATGGTGTTCGAGTCAGCAGGCATCTTCAAGGATGTTAAATATTATGCACAAGGAATTCGCCCCACCTCGAATTATCATGTTGTTAGGAAACCTTTCGTTATTTTTTTATTTTTCAAAACCTTCAGAGGATTTTCTTAAAAAATTACATGTGCGACATCCAAATATCTTTCTAATCTAATACAGTTTCACAGGTATTCCTTAGATTTTATTATTCTTGTGACCACTGATTCGTCCCACGATAAAATGTTTGCCTAGACGTATCTTGGTTGCGTATTTACAAGATGTGGAAAAAACATTGTTATCTATATCACAATTATAATTTTCTCCTGAATTTATTTTCAAAAAGAAATCAAAGTAGAAACTCAAATTTAATAGTTTTGTTGAAGACAGATCAAAATCTATTCTAGTGAATATGGAAAGTTATGTGTTTGAAACGTGCCAGTTTTTTGTATCTTGGAATGATTTAAGATGGAACAAGAACTGTTCACGAATTAATTGTGTATAGGACAGGAGTTGGAAACATTATATGCCATAGCCGGGATTTTAACCACGGATTTCCTAGTCTCCATCCAGTTGCTCTAACCTCTGAGCTACTATGCCAACAAACTGATACAGCATTACATTCCCCAACTGACTCGCGTTTTTTCCCAGTAAGCCACGCAAGGAAATCTCAAATTACTTTGAGAGTACATCACAATGGTGACTTACGTCGTAAGTGTAAGTCGCATTGTGAATTGTTTCTTCCACACCAGCTGTGTGTAAGACAGCGTATGAAAGGCAGCATCAGACTGAAAAATTCAATGCCATAGCCGGGACTTGAATCACGGATATCCGGGACAAAGACTTACGACATTGTAAGTCACCATTGGGGTATTCATCTCAAAATAATTTGAGATCCCTTTGTGTGGTTTACCGTGAAAAACGCAAGCCTATTGGGGAATTCAATGTTGTATCGGCATGTTGCCATGGTAGCTCAATGGTTAGAACAACCGGACGGAGACTAGCAGATCCATGATTCAAATCCCGGCTATGACAGTGAAGTTTTCAGTCCGACTGCAACTTTCCAACTCCTGTAATATTCGAATGCATCTTCGTGGTAACATTTCTTACGATAAGAGGGAGACTCGCATGAATAATGAGCTTTACGTTTTCCCTTCAGTAAGGCAATCTGTACTTTTCTAGCTATACAAACATCTATGATATACAGATTTGCAGGTATTTCACAGACAATTCAAGATATTAATTTTATTTCTCGTGTCAGTATGTCAAAACTGATGGTATTGTAATAAAGATTTTTTCTACATTATTTTTCAGAACATGATGACCCAGCCCCACTCTTCTTCCAAAGTCGGTCTCAGTTTAAAGTTTGCAGTTAGGGGGTTTGCGGTGGAAACCAGCCCTCGCTGTTGCCACTTATTGGTCACTTAACTGAGGCGCGATTCTCGACTTGCAAGCATTGTCTCCAGGAAACAGATTTTACCACGTTGCCCCTCGCCCCTGATACAGGTTCGTCTTTTGTTTGCTAATGGTTATTGCCCAGTGGAAGAGGAGAACGGTCCCGTCGAGGGCCATTATATTTTGGAGGAAACTTACACCCTATTCTTACAAAATATTTTTCATGTTTATCTACCTCAAGTTAATTTACAATTAAATTTTGAGAAATGGTATCTACACGTTACGTTTTGGGTGAATCTAAAGGATAAAATAAATGCATATTAGGTTCCTATATGCTGGCTTTGAAATTCCATGCTCTTGATTGACATCACGAGGAAGAACGGAAAGGTGTCATAGAGCTTCAAAAATCATTTTGGATAATTCAACCCAGTAGCAACAAATATATCGGAATTGCTTAATGCTATAAACATTGACATAGTATGTGTTTTAAGGAGGTATTTGTATGTATCTTTTATATTTACCAGTTACACAAAAGTTATTCAGAATCAAAAGAACTCAGGGATACTCGGCGACTGTTGTTCAAGCTACATAAGAACATTTCCATAAAAATGTTATGGTATTTTAATCAAAATTCGATAAAGGGATTATTTTTATTCATAAGAAGGAAAGTTTAGGGCCGCATAACCACTCACACGAGCTTATTTAATGGACCTTATTACTTGTATTTCCGGTGATTACTCGATAACAAATTATTGGAGGTATGTGGTAAAGAAAGTAAAAGCGGTGCAAGAGTGAATGGGCATTATTAGATGTTCATATCATTCAGTGATATATAAAATACGTATTACCGAGTTTTTTCTGTAATTATATTGTAGGAGGACAAAATGGATTTATATAGAGTAGTAAGTAGCAACGAAGTGGCTGGAGGAAGATGGAATACATTACAGAAGAAAGTGAGGGTTTTGCGGAAGGAGGCATGGGATTTAAAAGGGAAAGGAAAAAACGACTATGACGGCAAGAGAGCTAAGGACCGCCTACTGAGAGCTACAGGTGCCGGTTGCCTCGTGTTGACCTGATTGCAAGCCGGGCCGTGGCCTACTGACCCACTACCACAACTGTGTGACGTAATATCGCTTCCTTGGGCCGCCCAAAATGTGGGTGCAGGCTTTCAATCGATATCATCAGCTCACTTTCCCTGCATCACTAGTTTCCTGCTTTTAGAGTTTCAATGCTGGCAAAAATAGAGCGCTATTATTAGCAGGACCAACTTTATGCCCTAAAGTACTGCAGGAAGTGCTCAGCTCCACTTACAGCAGCAAATTAACGAATAGAAAATAACTATTTTAATATGCAGAAATAACGAACGATATTACACCTTATGTTTTCAGGTACTTTTTAATATTCATTCTATTAGTTTTATAATATTATAAACATTGCACCGAATTTTCAGTGTATGTGTAGCGTTCAGAAAATTATTTAGTAGAGAAAATTCATTATATACCATAAATTATTGAAAATGAGTGATATATTGGAGCAGTTAATGTTAAATAAGGAAATATCAGCTTTAGCGACATTTTCCAGGACAATTCCGTACCTCTTTACAAATCCTATTATTTTGTGTTTTTTCTTCTCTCAAAACAACTACTGGTTTTGATTAAAACATATATTTGTCATTGCCGTAACGAAGTACAGGTATACCTCATTTTAATTGGGGAATCTTAAAGAGTTAAAAATAAAAAATTATCAAGGGAAGAAAGAAATAGAAGTCTGATTTATGACTTTATTTGCCCATTCTTCAACAAACAATCCTTCAAAAAAGTTTATTCTTCCACTTCATGTTTATTACATATTTCGTTATAGATACACTAGGAATACACTAGGCTTAAGCGATAGTGAAAACCTTTTAAGAGGTGGTCGTTGTGTTATAGTTTTGAATCTCCATTCTCTTTGATTAACCAAGAGAAAGAAAATATATGGTATGATGGGTTTGCATGACTTTCTCTATTCACTATAATTTATAGTGGTTATACAAGCTATTCTTACAAAAGTTTAATGTTCTATGTACTTTTTTATCCAAATAAATATTTGCAGAAATAGCTAAATTATATATTTAGTTATGAAGCGAATAAGAATTACAAGATATATGATACGATTTTCATGCAAACATCTGAAAATCGACGGGATTGATTGACAATGGATTGAGCAATTCGAATCATAAAACCCGCCTGGGTAGTGTTGTGGTAGTGTGTCTGCCTCACGTTCAACGGGTCGCGAGTTCGAATCTCGCTTAGGGTGAGTTACCCGGATAAGGTTTTTTATGGAGTCTCCCCTTATCCTGAGAAGATGAATATCGAGTAATGTTAAGATCGACGGAACCCGAGATCATTTGAGCATCATTTCACCAATCTCATTCATCATCCTATATGACTAGCCAGGTTAAAGGACGTTAAGCTATTAAAAAAAAAAAAAAAAAAAAAAAATCCAATCATACGAGCGGAATGGCACCCTAACACCATCGCATTTTAACTATTTCAGTAGAATTTTGGCAAATTACTAGAAGTGATGCTAGGTGGCAGCATAAACAACTATAAAAATACCGACTATCCAATTCAGTGACACCATGGATTAATAACAAAAACATCACCGAGTAGATCTCAAGGAAAGATTGTTTGTGGAGTTTTGAGAAAAACAAAATTTTCAAAACTTCTTCCGTGTAAAGGGTAGTTTGTTGTGGGGGAATTTTTTTGAAAATCTTCGTGTATCATCCTTGATATTAAACATAAATAATAAGTTTGGTATTTAGCCGACTTTTCGTTTTTAAGCTATGCTGTTCACACACACGCGCGCGCGAACCTTTTTCTAAAACTGTTTTTTTTTACTCAAAGTACCTCAAAACATCTATTTCCGATGAAATTTTGATATCGAAGTTTTAGGTGGAATACAATGCCTTCTCTAGCTACTATGTGCATTATATTTACACCCGTGGATTCCGTGTCGATGGAAGAGCTTCGTGTATCTTCATAAAAGCTGTGTTCACAATGCACACGACAAAACTGTACAATGGTCAGTGACTGACAGCTTAATGCTTGACTTATGAATACTGAAAACAAGTTACAAAACAATGTTCCGGTTGCCGAGAGGTTAGGAAGGTCTTGCTTCCACTCATAAGTTCCTAGGTTCAAATCTTGCGCTACTTGTCATTTTTTATGCTTGTTTTATGACTGCTATGTAGAACAAAATATTGCGTTAATATAACCTTAGCATTTGAAGATATGGGCCTATGTATGCACTCAAAAACATACTTCTACTAACACTCGTTAAATAACTGAAAAATGTGCAAATAAGCAATTATCTTCTAAAACTAAAATACAAAAAATAAACCTAATTAATATCGGATCAATGAACCCTCATCTGGTATAAATGTCCGCAATCTTCGGGGCATAGAATGCCTACAGTAATGTGGACGAGAGGCTACAAGATACCAGGTTTCTTAAATTTGTGCCTAGAAGCCATCTTTTGTCCTTCGCCCATCTAAGGTAAACTGGAGCGCAGCTCCCTTTTTACAACCCACATTCTACCACCCTGATAACCTGTACAAATTCAGCAGTTCCATCAGGATATCTCATCCTCACGGGAATCAAAATATCCAGTATTTTCGTGTACTGCACACCGTTCAGTGTATCAAGTTACCACAGCACACCTGGACCGTTCCAGCCCCAACACGATACAGATACGCGACCATGATGGAATATTGTGAAGTAAAATATTTTGCATCGTATCGGGACCCCTTTTGGACGATAAGCAATCTACTTTCCTAAAATTGAATCCTCAAAAATGTTTCGAAACATTGGTTTTCTTTTAGTATTTATTCATACCTCACAGATTCCATTTTTTCCCATTGAGAGAGAACTGTTTGTGCCTGATGCGTTTGCGTGCCATTCTGCGCACCACATGCTTTCGTATGCAGTATATTGCTGTTCGGCGGAATAAATGCTTAAAGAAGCACCATAATCACTATCTGTACCGAATGCCGTGTGTGAAATAGGTATGTCTAAAACAAATAGCCGCAATGTGTTGATTCAACACCATTAAGAAAAGGGAAGTAGATGAATAACCTACGTTTTATCACAGTGCTACAGTGATCACACATGGAAGGTGGCAGGTGTAATAATGCCGTTTAATATAAACTGATTCATGTTTTGTGTCGTTAATAGTTTTATTTAATATTGATGGTTTGTTGCTGAAGAAGCTTAAGTTACGTATTTGATTATGATTATTGATCATATGGGTTGGTAATATTAAGATTTGGAACTTGTGACAGCTTGTTGCTTCTGCTACGCAACTATATCGCGGATAGTGTACACAAGGCGCTGTGTCGTGTACGTTTGGCGTTCCATACATGACTTATTTTGGCGCCGTGTGTACACATGTGCTAGAGAAAGTAAAAATTATCAATTAACATATGTCCACATTATATAACGTACATTGAATCTTTATTGCAAAAATCAGTCATACAACTTTAAAACAGGTCTTATAGCAGAAACAACCTTTATAGCAGGAAAATACTATCTTGACTAAATCAAAGTCTAAAGCTCGTCATTCAGTATACGGATGTATTTTAAATCTTTCTTTTCCCCGTGTCATTACTCGTCAAAAAAGAAAGAAAAACCTGTAGCAGAGCTAAGAACTGAATATAAGTTACAGCTTCCAGCCATATATATAAATACTCTAAAGAGCTTAGTACACATAAACAAATGTTATAATTGGTATGGTACTGGGAATTAAGTTTTTGACTGGTGAGGAGATGATGGAATGGAGAAGATAACACTTCTGAATTAACAAGGCAATTAACTTAATTTCATGAGAATGTTATTTTTCATTCTGTGCTTAATTAGTAAATTATTTTAAAACCACGACTGAAGTTTGGTTTGTTACTTGCAAATGTTTTAATATATATATATGCGTCCACATTAAAACATTTGCAAGTAACAAACCAAACTTCAGTCGTGTGTATATATATATATATATATATATATATATATATATATATATATACACACACACGAGGGCTGTAAAGAAAGTAGTGGCAACATGGTCCTCACATTCACAGGAGGGCAGGTATGAGCCAATAGGATATGGGAGCGATCAGGTGACCAGTGTCGATGTGTGGTGTGCATTGGTCGGGCTGCCAGTTGAGAGTGTGTTGTTGCTGTGTAGCGTTGAAGTGAATAGTGTCAAGTACACCGCTCTAAATCATGTTTACCAAAGGCGATCAGGGTTCGTGGATTAAAATCGAGGTTGCCCGTGGAAAAAATGCATCAGCATGTTATCGAGGAATACGTGAAGCCTGTGGCGGGAATGCATTGTCGTACAGGACGGTTGCACGATGGGTCAAGGCGTTTCGTGCAGGTAGGACTGAGACTGTGGATTTGCTCCGCACAGGTCGGCCGTCCATTCCGCAAGATCACATTGACATCGTGAGTGGTCTCATTGCCATGGACCATCGATGGACTGTCCGGGAGTTATACGTTTGGTCTCAGTCATCAAACTGTGTGGCATATCCTGACGAAATGTCTTCACCTGAGGAAAATTGCGTCCCGTTGGGTTCCACATCGACTCACTGAGATACAGAAATGGCACCGGTATGCACTGGCTGGCTCCACCTGGACAGATACCGCAACGAAGGAGACGCATTTCTGCAGCGTATTGTCGCTGAGACGTGGGCCCGAGCCTATGAGCCGGAATTGAAGCGTCAGTCCAATGAATGGCGTCACCCAGGTTCACCACGTCCACAGAAAGTTCGACAAGAACCCAGTCGGGTGAAGCTGATGCTGATTGTGGCATACGAATACGAGGGGGCTATTCTTACGCATGCTGTGCCTGAGGGACAAACCGTCAACAGTGACTGCTATTGCCGATTTCTGGAGCGACATCTTGGTCCGGCTATGCGGCGCACGTTTATTGCGAGACGATCACCCCATAGTGTTGCATGACAACATGTCGCAAACAATATCCAGCTCTCATTGCAACGGTGGCATTGGGAGCTTTGAAGCATCCTCCGTACTCACCAGACATTAGTCCTTGTGACTTCGAGCTGTTTCCGAAGTTGAAGGAACCCCTCCGAGGCCGCCGATTTCCTGACGTGGTTTCTGTAGTCCGCGCAGTAGGGCGCTCCGTCGCAGTCATCAACAGAGATCGCCTTGTCAACGGTCCCCAACGGCTGCCCTACATTTGGCAAAAGGTCAGGGACTTTGCGGGTGACTACATTGAAGGAATGTAATGCAAATGTACTTGTGAGTTCAATAAATATTGCGTTCTATCAATGTTGCCACTACTTTATATATACACACACACACACACACACACACACACGAGGGCTGTAAATACACAAACACACACACACCATCACCATTTCGGCATCCCTATGTTCTGTTAAATCGTTCTGTACAGTCACAGGTTTTTTGCGTTGTTTGATATGTTGTAGTTTTGGCAATACTACGCTTTTATTACGTTTATATATCTCTCCATTTAGTTTTGTGTCGTGTGTAATTTGCCTTTCTTTCTGTTATTCACTACAAAATTATAAACTATTTTGCCCACATCGCCTCGACAACATGAATCGTTAATCAGCTGTTCAACAATTTCAACTAGGTCTAAGTGATGTAATGTTGGAGTTGGTAGCCCAAAAGTTAGCATTTCGCCATCTGACCACAAATGGCAAGGCAGGTAGATTAGACGGTACTATTACACCATCTGCTTGGCATGAAGCGATGGTACCAGGGTAAGGGGATGAAACCTTGAAGGTTAGGTGCAATAGTAAATTGTGTTATGTATAAGACAAGCATTTCCATTGCCAGGTAAATATTCTCTAAAGGACAGGATGACAGAAAGGTTTAGCATTTGCAGGGTAAGAGGAAATTAATATATGTATTACGTCAATCCTACTAAGGAACCATTTCTATAATAGACGCAATTATATAGCTACGGTTTTGACCAGCATATTAACTTGCTTATATACTATCATGCATGAAGTCAGTTTTTCGAGCCTCCAAACAATGAGAGAAAATGTGTGTTGTTTGTTGTCTATCCACTCACTATTATGCGGTCCAAATCTCTTGCTTTCTTGTGAGAACCAATAGAGAACAACAGCGTCGATGCGTCGACAAAATGTTCGGCCTATCTGTATGCGATTGTAAAAACCCTAGAAATTGATTAGCCCATCCCTGAAATTACTGAACAATATTACACCAAATTTTAACTCTTAACCACGGCGCTTACAACAATTTTGAAGTTTTCTTATTGTCCGCTAAACCTTAAAATCAACCTGGAGGAAGTTACGGTTAGGCTTCTACCTACCTGACGTTCTATCAATTTATCCTCTTTTCCTTGCTTTAAATAATGCGTAGTTTTTGTGCGAAGGAATGTTCCTTAACCGAGAGCTTTTAATACTTAATTTAGCAATTTGTAACGCATCTCGGGATGTTATTTTGTCAACATCACATACGTTTTAGTAAATGTAAAAACAACGCCAATTGATATTAAAAAGATCTAGTGCATTCCATTCAGATGACTTTTTCTAGCTGTTCCGCAAACAATTCTTTTATCCAAATCATGCTAATCGAGATAAACCTTAGCAGAATTTGTCTTATTAATTGCTTCGTTGTAGGTATAAGGGAAATAAGGGAATACACTAGGCTAAAGTGATAGTCAAACACTTTAGAAGCTCATCGCTATATGAAGTAGTTGAAATTCCGTACTAGAATAAAAACAAATGAGATATGAAAGGTAAGACGATTTCCCGTTTGAGAATAATAGTTTAAGTATATATTAAGTGTATATGTATGGCATACATTGCGTGTTTTAACGAGATCTATATTTTTTGTGTAGTAAGTTTTTGTCTATTTTTTACGGTTTACCAGTTACTTATAAGTCATCCAGAACGATGAGGACTTCAAGTCTATTCTCATAAAATGCAGGATATACTGCGTTTGTCATGTAAATGCCTTAAATATATGGTATTTTAATTAAAATCGTTAACAGCCATTTTCAAAAAATCACCATTTTTGAAAAAGCTCAGTGTAAAGAGAAGTTGGGATTGAGGGGCGGGATTTTCCCGAAAATCTTAGTATCGCATCCTTGGAAGATACTTAGAGCTTAAATATCAAGTTTGGTAATTAACGGCGTTTTCATTTTTGAAGTATGCTCACCCCCCTCCCCCGCCCATACGCACTCAGACGAACCGTTTTCTAATTTTTTTTTATTCAGGGGACTCTAAAACTTGTATTTCCGATAAAATCTCGATAGTGAATTTTTGGGCGGAATACAATACCTTCTCTCTCCACTATATACCTTGTAAATACGTGATAGAAGAAGTAAAAAACAAACGCATCATGACTTTGATAAGCTTGACTATGGCCTATAAGTCTCCGTCTACATGACGAAAGATACATTTGAACCACTGGGTGTAAAAGGATTTCTCTTTAGTGTACTTATTCATAAGAAAGACGCCTAACTACGTGTTGTTTTTCTTCTATAATGTGAAATACCTCATGCGCGCGAACGATATTAGGTCTCGTCGTACCACATTATATTCGTGGAGAGCTGTGTCAGAAGTTTTGGGCTCGATTATTATAGTTATCCCCACCACCAAGAAGTTGTTTACGTTATCACAGGAAATATGTCAAATTGAGGGTACTGGAAACCAGAATTAATGTTAAAATAAAGTGTACTGTTTGCAGCGGTAGTTAAAATTATGGAACAAATAATTCTAACGCAAACTTTTGAGTAACGCCTTGATGCGTGAATGTTTTAAACTTGTGCACATCATTTTATTTGGATGCATTCTTATGAACTCCTCATTATTTATTTTAAAATATTTGAAAATACTACTCAATCTTAGTTCTTTTAATACATTAGCGTATGCGCAGCAACAGCAGAACATCAAACACAAAACTGAAGTTGCAACTGTGCATGCAGCAAGTATAGAACCAATAAAGATATCATCAAATACAAATGTTGCCGTTAGTTGCAAACTGACTTACTATGTATCGCATGGCCCATGTCGCAGGTTTACCAAAAGAGGCAACGGCATGTTAATTCCGGAGATTCCACGGGCGAAACCAGTTCTCTTGCCATTAACATAATAATAGGCTTCACGTCGCTGGTAGCTGCGGGCGGCAAACAAAGAAATGTGCCTTCAGATGGCAATTAATGCCTTTGTTATTGATTTAATGCGACGTTATTTGCTCATGGAGAAAGTTGCGGAAACGCTCCAGCGGACGCATTTGGACACGCAATAATTTCTTCCACCAGTTGCTTGTCATTCGTCTCATAGTAGCTTAAGAGTGGCCCCTATTAAATGTAGAAATGTAGTTTTTCGGAAAGCTTCGAGGGAGTGAAAAATATTTTCTCAATAAAAGTAAAGGCGAAAAATGGTTATACCGTTATCATTAGAATAAAGTAGGAGTCGGCAATTCTGGACTGCTGAAGATATGATGTAATACAAACGTTAGGGCAAAAGAATACGTCGCGCTGCTTCAACTCTCCTTTTTCAATCAACATGCTTCAAACGTAAACAAGTAGCTCTGTACAACGTATCGATACGGCATAGCTCTTCCGAAACCGAAAATGGAAAGGGTGTTTCTAATTCTAAAGGATAGTGAGTGACGACATTTTTGTTGCACTGTGGGTGAAAATGCGAAAGTCTATTATGTTCAAAGCTTTGATTAGTGTTTACAAGTCTAACATTAAACGACATATCGAACATTGTCACAAAGACCACAGGAATATCGCATCTAAGATACCCTTACGTGTTTTAAAGAATATTGTAAAACAAATCGCTGTCCCTAAATGTAGCAAAGGTTCGAATGCAACAATAAAGTTTAAATGTTCAATGAAGTGTCATTGTCTAGTGAAGAAGTGGATTATAAAGTGCACAAATTTATAAAACTTAAAACCTTAAAGGTCATAATCTTATGCAGCACCGGTAAGTAATATTACACATCTTACTTTCAGGACTTGTGCGTTCAAATTAACTGGAGCAACATACAGTTGAAAGTTCAGGTGACACATGACCTGCGGAAAATAAAACTAAACCAGTGAAACAGAATGAGTAATTGGGGTTTCGAATTTAGATAAACAAATGAAGATTGTAGAAAACTAAAATCAGATCGCCATTGATAGATTAAAACCCATGCTTTGTTTTACATCAATACTTGTGAATTAACATTCGATGTGAGCGAAACTGTAACGCCCCAGTTGAAGAGAAGAATCATATAGCCCGCCTGGGTAGTGTTGTGGTAGCGTGTTTGCTTCACATTCAACAATTCGTGAGTTCGAATCTCGCTTATGGTGAGATAATTTTTTTTCGGGGTTTTCCCTTATCCTGAAAAGACGAATATGGGGAACTTTAAGATCCATGGACCCCAAGATCATTTGAGCATGATTTCATCGACCGTTATGACCAACCAAGTTAAATGACGTTAAGCGATGTCAGTCTGTATAAAGGCATTAATATACACCGCCACTGCAGCTTAACCCTTAGTTGCCTGCACTAGTATACTACATTTAGCCGTTTTAAACTAGAGTACAAATATTTGGGAATAAATCTATACCATTATTGTATAAAATAATAGAGAAAATAGAAATGAAAATAAATGTAGATCCTTTATTAATATTTTTCTTCCCAATTAAAATTTTAAATTCTTCTAAACCAGTTTTCATAATGCTGCCAAAGGTACTACCAAAAAAGTAGTTCAAATGGCCATGAGTGTTAGGTGATAGGTAATGGACTGGACATCCATTCAAAGTTCAATGTTGTAAGTTCAAATCCCAGTGATGGTGGTAAATGACGGGGAGAGCCCAAGTAAAATAATCGGTGTGATGCTTGGAAGTTAACGGGGTTACATTTGGCTGTAGTTATGTCGGTTTTGTCTTTTATTTATTTAAAAAAATCATTGCAACTTTAGGGCAAAAATTGTATATATTTTTACAATATAAAACAGTCTTGGTTACTTGTCGTTTATGATTGAAGGTTAGTATAACATGGAATTAATCCTAGAGTACAACCCTATTTGTATAGTTACGCTTAAAACAAGCGGAACTTATAGGTACCGACATGCAGCAGAGTGTTAAGAAACCCTCTCCTTCGAACTGTGTACATGTTGACGTCACCATTGTTACATCGAGGCCCTAGAAAGAGACAGGCCACAGCGCGAGCTGTCCTTCGATGAGGCGAATTAGGATGGTTGTCCTAGCTCCCGAATCAAGTTTCGTGACATATTATGTACATCATCACTATCGATTTACAAACGGGTTCAAAGCTGTATATTCAGATTAGGTGTTTACATAAGCATTATATAGTGGTAGGTAATCTAAGCAATAATTTTAACGGTTTTATATCACTACACATAAAATATATCGCGCAAATTATCTGAAACAATTCTGGTATAGTCATTCACATAACTTTTTGTAAATATTCTGCAACACACCATTCTTACAAAAGCCTATTCTTCTCTCATGATATTTCAGATAAACGTTATTTTTTTACTTTCTCTACACGTACTATGTACGTAATGTATAGAGAAGGTATTGCACTCCACCAAAACATTCGATACCGAGATTTCACCGGAAATCTCGTTTTAGGGCCCCCTATATACAAAAAAAAAAGTATTTTCAAAAGAAAGGTCCCTGTGTGTGTGTCAATATGTCCGTGTGTCTATGAACACGATAACTCAAAAATAAAAAGTCGCTAAAATGCCAAACTTGGTATTTTAAGTTTACTATCTTCCAGGGATACGACACGAAGATGTTGAGAAAAATATCCCCACCCCAAAATACCCTTTACATAGAACTTTTTTGAAATTTTTAGTTTTCTAAAAAATTACTAACGATTTTGATTAAAATATCATGTATTAAAGATATTTACCTGGCAAATTAAATGCATATTTTGAATTTTCTGGGAATAGCCTCTGAAGACTACTTTATTCTGAGTGAATTTTACATAACTGCTAAACCGTAACAAATGGACAAAAACTTACTACACAAAAACTGTAGAGCACATTAAAACACACAATTTATGTTGTATACATTTTTTTCGTGGAGCTGATCGTTTTTGAGGTATTCCTTGTTTTTGGTTTCAGCTTTGAAAAACAACTTTTCTCGTACAGGAATTTGTCAACTCCTGTCCATACAAACAAAGGAACCTCAATCACATAGCAACCAGCTTTTGACTATCACTTTAACCTATAGTACCCCTTTATTTCGCTTCTACTTGCAAGGAAGCTAGTAATAAGACTATTTCTATTAATTTTTTCTCGGTTAGCATGAAGTAAATAGAAGCATAAGCTTTTTAACAATAATTTATTGCAGAGAAAGGCATGTGAATGGAGCACATCAGATTTTTATTACTTATTTTCCTTCTAAGTATAAGGGAATATACTAAGCTAAAGCGATATTCAACGATTTTAAAAGTGTATCACTATGTAATGATTTTAAAATTTGGTTGTCTTTGCATGGCTAGGCGTAAAAAAATGGAAAAACGAATGGCGCTTTTCCGTTTGAGAAAAGTTTAAACAATGAAACATTTACACCAGTAACATGGAATATCTCTCAATTGGATGAAATGGTTAATGCCGACAAAAATTAATAATAATAATAATAAAAATAATCTGACAAATTGTTTTAACGAGATCCACCTTTTTTATATGGTAAGATATTGTGTATTTCTTAAGGTTTGCCAGTTATGAAAAGCCATACGGAACGAAGAGGCTTCAGCGGCTAGTTTGATATTTGACCGACTTATCGTTTTTGAGCTATACGTTCACAGAAACACACACGGGTCGTTTCATAAAATCTATTTTATAGATTTAGGTACTCTCAAAACATGTATTGCCGATGAAATCTCGGTAACTATCTATTTTTTAATGAAATCCAAATCCTTCTATACCTACTCTGTACATTATACATGGTACAGAAAGTAAAATTTTGTTCACTTAACGTTTTCTATCTCTGCTGCGGCAAACTATTCTTACAAAAGCTTATTTTTGTATTTCGTGCATATCAAGATAAACATTAGCAGAAGTGGTTTCATTACGATATATTCCCTTGTGAAAGGTGAATAAGAAAATACAGTAGGTTACACCACTCAAATATTTTAAAGCCGGTTGCTGCTTGATAGTATTGAAACGTCATTCGCGTGGCCTAATAATGATGAAAAAAAATAAGGATTGCGACTTTTTATTTGAGACAAGTACAATTATTGCAAAAACAAGCATATTGTAAATGATTAGCTCCAAACAAAAATACATTTCATATAAATTCCGATTTTTAACGAGATCTTCGCTTTCCGTGATGTGATTATTTTTCAATTTAGCAGTTTTGCAAAATCAATTCAAGATATACATGTATGTACATTTTATTTGTGATGTAAATCACAACTCTTTAATATACGGTATTTTAATAAAGTCGTTGGAGCCATTTTCGAACATTTTCCACGTAAAGGGTAGTTTGGGGGGAGAGGATTCCTTTCGAATGCTTGGAAGATGCTGGATTTTATAATTAAATTTGGTATTTGATCAACCTTTAGTTTTCTTCACAGGCACACGTATCTTTTTCTAAAACGTGTTGTTCAACCATGCTTTTGCATATTGTTTTCTCGGTTACTTTTCTTTCTTTGTAGAGTCATGAGTTTTAATTAATGATTTGTTTGAGCATGCTGTTTAATAATTTCTAAGTACGTCCGAAAAAACGTACGGCTATCGGAGAGGCGCAACCTAAAGCTAAATACAGCAAAGATAAACCATCGAACCAGAGCAAGACTGGGTATTTCAGCTAGTATGTAACAAAGACATTTATGTAAACGTTCTGAATTAACGTGAAGTAGTTAGAAGAATACACCTTTAAGAATAGGTAGAGAAAGTCTGTGAGTGTGACATATCCATTTTTTTTACTTTCTCCATACGCACTATGTACATAGTGTATAGAGAAAGTATTGCACTCCACCAAAAATTCGATACCGAGATTTCACCGGAAATATATGTTTTAGGGTCCCCAATATCCAAAAAAAGCATTTTCACAAAAAGGTCCGTGTGTGTGTGTGTGTGTGTGTGTGTGTGTGTGTGTGTGTGTGTGTATGTGTGTCCGTGAACACGATAACTCAAAAACGAAAAGTCGGTAAAATACCAAACTTCTTATTTAAGTTTAGTATCTTCCAGGGATGCGACACGAAGATTTTGAGAAAAATCCCCCCATCCCCAACTACCCTTTACATGGAACTTTTTTCGAAAATTTTGATTTTCTCAAAAATGGCTCTAACGATTTTGATTAAAATTTCGGATATTAAACATATTTACATGACAAATGAAATGTAAATCTTGAATTTTCTGGGAATAGCCCTTGAAGAGTAGTTTATTCTGGATGAATTTTACTAAATTTTGAATAACTGCTAAACCGTAAGAGATGGACAAAAACTTACTGCACAAAAAATGTAGAGCACATTAAAACACACAATTTATGTAATATACGTTTTTTTTCGTGGAGTTCGTCGTTTTTGTGACATTCCTTATTTTTGGTTTCTGCTATGAAAAACGTATACTTTTCTCATACTGGAACTTGTCAACTCCTATCCATATAAACAAAGGAACTTCATTGACATAGCAACCAGCTTTTGACTATCACTTTAACCTACGGTTGTCCCTTATTTCGCTTCTACTTACAAGGATGCGAGAAATAAGACTTTTTCTGCTAATTTTTTTATCTGATTAGCATAAAGTAAATAGAATTATAAGCTTTTTAAGAATTATTTGTTGCAGGGATATGGAGAAAGTCAAGTGAATGGTACACATCAGATTTTTATTAGTAGTGTGCTACATCACCTTCAACAGAAAATGTATGGCTATGGCCCGGGGTCACGAAATTGTCGGATTGAGGTTCGGTGTACGCAGAGTATAACTGACGTGATGGATCAGGCGTGGTTTCAACAGCCCGTTTCGAAATGTGTTGCCTATCTAGCATTGCTCACTGCCTGGCCTCGTTCAGTTCCTGTTATTAGTGGAACACTGAAAGAAAGCGCAGATTGAAAAATGTCGAAAGTACGAAAGGGTAGACGTGCGGCACTGAACAAACTTGTGAATAGTTGAAACATATTTTGAGTGACACAAGGAGAGCCTTTTATTTCGATATAGTAAAGATGTATCTTGTGATTCACTGCAATGAATTCTGATCGAGTTTGGTTGATTTATGTTCATTGTATTTTTCAAATTTCTGCTCATTATTATCCTGGATTTTTTGTATCAAGCTTTATATTTTTGTTTTGTAAAAGTACGAGGCGTGTTTATTTATTAATACTATTATGAAATAATTGTTTTATTGTGTTACTTTATGGATTAGAAAGATGCATATGTTAATATATGTAATGAACTATGTACTTTTGGAACAGATTATACCTAAACGTGTGCATGGTTACGCAATGCCTCTCTTTACATCTCTGACTGCTCTGTGTGCTCATAACTGTGTTCGGAACCCAAAACCGAGCTCTAGCCATAATGTTAGCTAAGAGATAATACTTTTTAAAAAAGATGGAGAACCTATGGAAATTGGTAGGGAATATCACATGGCCGTTGCCAATATTTATTTTTATTTATTTTTTTTTAAATAAAAATACATAGAAATATGTAAATAGTTTCTGCCGAAATTGTGTTGTCTTCTGAGTTCCGGGTAGTTTTCTCTACCATTGAAATATGGAGATACATGGTGACATGCCGATCCGTAGCTATAATCACATCTCCAATAACAAGAGCACCGTCGCGATATCGCGGTTTCGCCGCTAATAGATGGGGGACCCTGAACGAAAAATACCATTTTTATAAAAACTTACGTTAGCGCGCGTGCGTTTGTGTGTGTGTGTGTGTGTGTGTGTGTGTGTGTGTGTTAGTGTTGGTGTTGGTGTTTAACGCCCGCTTTTACTGTTTGTGGCACCGCAGGCGATGACGCTGGTGATACACGGAATGAAGATACAGCATCGGTGGAATGCGATGGCGGGGGAAACCGGAGAACCCGCCCCTGCGCCGCTATTGTCCACCACCAATCTCACATGTGGTCGCTTGGTTTCGAACCCGGGCCGTCTAGGTGAGAGGCGAGGGGTGTAACCACTCGGCCACGGCATGGCCCGTGTGTGTGTGTGTGTATGTGTGTGTGTGTGTGTGTGTGTGTGTGTGTGAAAACGAGTGGGGGAGGAAGGGACGTTTAACTCAGAAAAAACGAAAGGTGGAATAAAACCGTTTAAGCTTGCCGTAAATATTTTCAAATTTTGGGCAGTGCGACATATAAAAGCCCGTTGTACGAAAAATGTGGACCTCATTGTTACATGCAAATTTTGTATAACAATACCCTGCAGCGAGTCATTTTCGAAATATTTGTTTTCTACTTTTAAGTTTCACTCAGTTGAACCGTCATGCGGCGTCTATAAAGCATCTTAAGCGATTCTCTTATTTTGCTCCGCATGGTTACATTACTAGCAAAACTGCACTGTGCCTGAGTGGTTAAACCGCTCGCCACTCTCACCTAGGAGGCTCGGGTTCGATCCCATGCGACAGCATGTGGGATTTGAGTGGATTAAGCTACGCAGGAGCGGGTTTTCTCCGAGTTCTCCGGGTAACCCCCCCCCCCCCGCATTGCATGCAACCGATGCTCCATGTTCATTCCATATATCAGTCTCATCACCTGCGGTGCCATGTGTAGAAAAAGCGGGCTATAAACACTATAAAAATTGCAAATAATTGCGTTTGTTTTCGCTTATGCAACCAAGTCAACGTTACTTAATTTGAAATTATTTCTAGTCAACCATTTATTACGTGTATAACGTTTTGTGAATAGAGGAATCACTTTTTATATGGAAAAGTGCAAAATTTACGTGTGGTAATTGTAATACATGAGATGTGTGTCACTTTGTGGCATCGAAACAATCAGACAGATAATATCCTATGTAAGAGTGGTAATGACAACATAACCCTTTGTGTTGTAATTTAATCCTCTGACAGCCAGACTCGCTCATTCAGTTGCTGTTGTTATGTTTCCCGGCATGTCAAGGTTCGCTTGGGAGTACGATGTTATCTATGTCGGCCAGAAGACTATATTCATTCATTTTAGTAATTAACAATGCTTGCAACCAACATAAATCTTAACAAAGAGAAATAACAATGTCGCTCTTAATTACACTTTGTAACGCTTTTGACTCTCTTGTGAAAAATAACGAAACGTGGTTTATTTGAGTCTAGCTCTGCTAGCGTTATCCTGTTGTTGGTAGATAATTTCACATTCTGTAATATAAGAGTTATAGTTTTCCTGAAAAAGCAATGAAGGGCTTTGCATCAGGTTGTTTTAATGACATATTCAAATGTCAGTGATTGATTTAGTGCTATCAAAGACAGTCCAAAATACGAGTATATAGTGCAGGGGCTCATGCATGAAAACTCAACCGTTCATCAGCAATAACTTTAGAATAAACACATTTCTTGAAGTGTATCTCATCTTAAAAGCAGTTTATAAATTTTTGGCGCATCTAAAAATGACAAGAAAACCATATATCGTGTTTATCCATCAGGATGCACTCTAGCACCCGTGGCGCCTGTTATTTTCTCGCATGACTGCTGTGAGAGGCAAAAATTGCCCTGCACATAATTGGTTACCCATGCTACACACAAGAATAAAATTGATAGCAGACGAAAACTGCTATTACTGCAGTGGAAAATGGTCATTCATCGTTCGATTGCATCTAACACTTTAACCGAAGCGACAGCTGCGAATGTCAGTGGGTGTAAATCTGCATCCGGTATAGCCGAGGGTCTATGGAGGAACCAACTTTAAAAAATCTGATGACTTTCTCTATATCTCTGCAACAAATTTTTGTTAAAAAGTTTATGCTTCTATTTACTTCATGCTAGGTGAGAAAAAAATTAGCAGAAATAGTCTTATTACTTGCTTCCCTATAAGTAGAAGCGAAATGAGGGAGTAACATAGGTTAAAGTAATAGCAAAAGATGGTTGCTATGTGACTGAAGTTCCTTTGTTTGTATGGACAGGAGTTGACAAATTCCTGCATGAGAAATGTATAATTTTTTTAAGGCTGAAACAAAAAACAAGGAATATCTAAAAAAAAGATCAACTCCACGAAAAAATGTATATAACATAAATTATGTGCTTTAATGTGCTCTACATTTTTTGTGTGGTAAGTTTTTGTCTATCTCATACGGTTTACCACTTACACAAAATTCCGTTAAATTCATCTAGGATAAAGTAGTCTTCAAGAGGCTATTCCCAGAAAATTCAAGATATACATATTATTTGTCAAGTATATATCTTTAATATATGATATTTTAATCAAAATCGTTAGAGCCATTTTTTAGAAAATCAAAATTTTCGAAAATTTTTCCATGTGAAGGGTAGTTGGGCGTGGGGGGATTTTCTTGAAAATCTTCGTGTCGCATCCTTGGAAGATATTGAACTTAAATACCAAGTTTGGTATTTAACGGTCTTTTCGTTTTTGAGCTATACTGCCCACAGACACACACACGGACATTTTTCTAAAAATGCTTTTTACTTTCTCCATACGCACTATGTACGTATAGAGAAAGTATTGCACTCCACCCAAAAATTCGATACCGAGATTTCACCGGAAATATATGTTTTAGGGTCACCAATATCCAAACAAAGTATTTTCACAAAAAGGTCCGTGTGTGTGTGTATGTGTGTGTGTGTGTGTGTGTGTGTGTGTGTGTGTGTGTCCGTGTGCCTGTGAACACGATAACTCAAAAACGAAAAGTCGGTAAAATACCAAATTTGGTATTTAAGTTTAGTATCTTCCAGGGATGCGACACGAAGATTTTGAGAAAAATACCCCCACCCCCAACTACCCTTTACATGGAACTTTTTTCGAAAATTTTGATTTTCTCAAAAATAGCTCTAATGATTTTGATTAAAATTTCAGATATTAAACATATTTACCTGACAAATGAAATGTATATCTTGAATTTTCTGGGTTTAGCCTCTGAAGAGTAGTTTATTCTGGATGCATTTTACGAAATTTTGAATAACTGCTAAACCATAAGAGATGGACAAAATCTTACTACACAAAAAATGTAGAGCACATTAAAGCACACAATTTATGTTATATACATTTTTTCGTGGAGTTCGTCGTTTTTGTGACATTCCTTATTTTTGGTTTCTGCTTTGGAAAACGTATACTTTTCTCATACAGGAACTTGTCAACTCCTATCCATATAAATAAAGGAACTTCATTGACATAGCAACCAGCTTTTGACTATCACTTTAACCTACGGTTGTCCCTTATTTCGCTTCTACTTACAAGGAAGCGAGTAATAAAACTATTTCTGCTAATTTTTTCTGATTAGCATAAAGTAAATAGAAGTATAAGCTTTTTAAGAATTATTTGTTGCAGGGATATGGAGAGAGTCATGTGAATGGAGCACATCAGATTTTTTTGGATTCAGGTGGTCGCAAAACATGTATTTCCGGTGAAATCTCGGTATCGAATTTTTGGGTACAATGCAATACCTTCTTTATACACCAGGTACATAGTACGTATAGAGAAAGTAAAAAGAAAATGTTCGAATGAGGATATACAGGGTGTACATAAATGAATATCGGGGTTTTAACTCTTTATAATATTTATTACATTCAACTTACAGTTATGAATGATATGTCAAATGAAAAAGCAACTCAAACAGTTTTGTTTGTTGACACAAGTGCGCATGTGCGTGCAATGTTTCTGCCGCAATCCGCTAGACAGCGGTAGTAGCAAAGATGGCGACTAGTAAACAGAAAGCGTTTTGTGTTTTGCAAAGACCGAATCTGTAGTTACTGTGCAACGTGCGTTCCGTAGTAAGTTCGGTTGTGATCCTCCTAGTGATAAAAACATTCGTAGATGGTATAATCAGTTTGAAGATACCGGCTGCCTTTGTAAAGGGAAGAGCACGGGACGACCAGGAGTAAATGAAGAGACTGTTGAGCGAGTGAGAGAGTCGTTCATTAGTAGCCCAAAGAAATCAGTCCGGAAGGCTAGTCGTGAATTACAAGTTCCTGTGTCCACTGTTTGGAAAGCTGTAAGAAAACGCTTACAGCTACGTCCCTACCGTTTACAGTTATTACAGGCTCTAAAGCCGACAGACCACGGATTATGTGCCAAATTCGCAAACGACATGTTGTTTCATGACGATTTTGTGGATCGTGTTGTCTTCAGTGATGAATCGACCATTCACCTTAGTGGACATGTTAACACTCATAATGTGCGCATCTGGGGCTCAGAAAATCCTCACGAGATGGTACAAATGCAACGAGATTCCCCTAAAGTGAATGTTTGTGTGCCGTATCCCGGCGAAAAGTTTATGGGCCTTTCGTTTTTGGGAACCGACTGTAACTGGCACTTCTTACCTTGATACACTAGAACAATGGCTCTTCCCTCAGTTGGAAGAAAATGAGCCAGAGAACTTCATTTTCCAGCAGGATGGTGCGCCACCTCACTGGTATAACGAAGTACGCGATTGGCTGAACGTCACTGTACCCGAACGCTGGATAGGCCGCAAGGGCCCCAATGACAGGGCTTGCTATGCATGGCCTCTACGTTCTCCTGACCTAACGCCATGCGATTTTTACCTTTGGGGCTTCATCAAGGATCGTGTGTACGTGCCTCCGCTACCAGCTGACCTCCCTGAATTAAGAAACCGGATTGAAACAGCTGTTGCTACAATTACTGAATACACACTTGTCAACGTTTGGGAAGAACTCGGCTATAGACTTGATGTGTGCCGTGTGACAAAGGGTAGTCACATTGAACATCTATAAGCTTCTTGGTAAAACTGCTTTTTCATTTGACGTATCATTGATAACTAAGTTAAATGTAATAAATATTATAAAAGAGTTAAAAACCCGATATTCATTTACATACACCCTGTACAATGGTCTGCTCGCAACAAAATAAGTGCCGTGTGAGATAATAAATATATAAACAAGATTTGCTTTCGACTGTTGGCTACATTGCCTGAGAAAGTCATCAAATAATTTCCAGAGTGACCATTAGATGCTTATTGTCGAGACAGAAGACGAGTTTCAATATAATACGTACACATTAAATAAAATATCAAATAAGTATAATCGTAAAATATCGATAGAGAAAAACCATGTTAATGGCTTTTAAGAGTAAATATCCAGTTCGATCAAACATAATAAATGGCATAATATTGGTGTGAGTTTCATATTTTAACGCTCTTGCAAACTACATTACTTGTAACTATGTTGAAAGGCGTGCAATGAAAATCTTATATTTTCAAATTAGACGTAGAACAATCAGAAATAAAACAACAATAAAAAAAGGACACCCAATTAAATTTTCGGAAAATAGTAGTGCAGTCATCAGTGCTGTATGTCAGTGAATGTTGGGCGTTGAATAAAAAGGACGAAATTAAAATGAGTGAATTGGAAATGAAATGCTTAAGAACAGTAAAAAGATGCTGATTAACAGACGACATTAGAAGTGAAAATATACGCAAATAATTAAAAATTGCACTCATTCTAGATAACGTTAAAACATATAGAGCAAAATGGATTTAACATTTAGGTAGAATGGAAGAGAATCACATATACAAAAGAGCCTGTAAATTGCACCTGTAGGCAAGATATCCCTTGGAAGACCAAGAAGATGAAGGAATGAAGAACTGGAACCAGCCAGAAGCCTTATTCCGTGAAGTTGATTATGCTGCTGATGATGACGACTTAGAAAAAACATTCATATGTTTCAACTTAGAAAAGCACACACTTATAGTAATGTATTCGAGGAATGATTTTGAAAAATGATCGGTTGCGTTTTTCTTTTGCAGTTTCTGGTTGAAAAAGATCTATGTCTACTGTTTCCCGAAACAGTAAAGCGTTTGCAAACTATAGCGAAAATGCCTGTGATCACAGCTGAGAGTGACGTTTTTGTCAACCCTCAAGGGAGTGAAAACTTTTTTAAGCAACAGAATGGGTCAGGGAAAGTTCAGTGTATTAGCAAAGTTGTCAAATTGTATGCAGTTAATCCATGTGATTCTAAACAACACCAAAGACATTGCAGGAATAAAACCTGGGGAATGGATTACACCTACAAATAAAGTAACAAAGAAGATTTATTTGCAACAATTATGGAATGTTTTGCCCCTTCTAGAATTTTTCCACCAGGCGAGTGATATTTTGAATGATCAAAAACATATGAACAGATGTTTTATCAGCACAAAAAGAAATGAGTGCATAAAATATTCCAAAGTTCCGTGAAAAAATGTTCCCACATATATGGTAAAAATGTTTTGTGCCGTTCTTTTAGCAGATCTTTTAAGGCAAAATATACATAGCTGAGCACAAACCTGAATCGATGAAAATTGTATGAACATAAGAACGGATATATGTAAATGTGGCACTGTATATTAGTTCACGATGTAACTGAGTGATGTACACACACGGCTTTCAAACTGAATCATAAACGCTCATTTTGTAACGTCTGTAGCTATGAATCCTGTGCGCTGCACTCCACCTCAAATATACATGTGTATGCAATGACAAAGTAAAGTCTTTAAGAGAACTACACTCGTCCCGCAGGGATGAGTTGCGATTGAGAACATTGTATAATTTGCGATGTGGAATTGATATGAGTTCACGCTTCCAGCCTATTGCAAACTGGGTAGATGTAATAACAGTGAAAATAATTTTCTATCCAATCAAATAAATCCTCCAGTTTTCCATCCGAAACATCAAAGTATTGAGATAGGTCTGTATAATCTGGGTATTGTAGTTTCGAGATCAAGATGTGTCAGCAAGATGGCTATGTCATCAGCGATAGGAGCATGTGGTAAGTGCGATATATCAGCAGGGGCGAATCTGAATAAGGGAGGTGCCAAAGTTGAATCTTGTGTCATTCCAGAAATTTTCGACCGGATTGTGGATATGGCAGATACTAACATACCTTAATAGTGCGATCCAAAGGAAGCTTCCGAGCACAGTTACACAAATTCTAGCAACCAATTGCTAGAAATTTATAAGCAGACGTGTGTCTTGTACTCGATCTAAGGCTTATTGAAAATCATTGATTTGTTTGATGTCTCCAGTTAATCTTACCAGCTAATGGATCGAAGCAGTTAGGTAACCAAATTGTTGCGTCGGTATCGATCAGAGTGTTCACCCATTTGAATGACTCTTCAAAAGCTTGGAAAGACTAGGTATCGTGTTTATTGGGCCATAATTGGATAATGCGGCCGCGCCGTGGCCGAGTGGTTAGACCACTCGCCTCTCACCTAAACGGCGGGGGTTTGATCCCAAGCGACCGCATGTGAGATTTGTGGTGGACGAAGGGACTCTGGGGCGTTTTTCTCCGGGTACTCCGGTGACCCCCCATCGCATTCCACCGGTGCTCCATCATCATTCATGTATCATCAGTGTCACCGCCTGCGGTGCCATAAGTAGTTAAAGCGGGCGTTAAACACTACCAAAAAAAATAATTGGATAACAAAGGGGTTGAAATACCGGTTTTGGGAAGAACATTCTTAGCACTTTTCTACTGGGGAGGAAAACATTAGAAGCGAAATGCCTACTTGCAAATGTTAAATAGGCCAGATCCTTCGTGGTAAAACGTTTTAGGACAAAATTATGAAAAGCCGTGCTCAATTTTTTTTTAAATAAGTGCTAAACTTATGCAGAGAATAGCATTGCTTCCGAATCGAAGTGCAGAAAATCTGTTTGAGAACTGTCGAATAGGTGCCAATTGCAGTTGCAAGCTTCTGTGTGAATTCAATTCTGGCTGAAATCGGGTGTCAATGCAGTTAAAAACATCTTCGGCGAGCTCACATTTTGCGGCTTCGTATTCATAACTGACCCTGGAACTTCAATTGCACCACTGTGGAGTTCTAGTAATATTCGTTTCGTTTCCTGCCTCGGAGAGAAATCGCTGGAAAAAGGTTTTAAAGGTGGCATTGAAACTGTGCATAACGGTTCATTCAGAGCTGCGCAATTTATGTTTGGTCTTTAAAAGTACCATTATACGCGAGAGATGTGCTTAGTATGGTGGAGTAGTGCTTCATGCTGTTAGCAGTTGTCACTCAAGTTCGTAAATATGATGAAAAATTGTGACTAGCGTTAATATCAGAAGTGATCAAGGTCTAATCCGCGCGCGCCAATGGAAAATATCCGTTTACTTAATAATACTTGAATAACAAGTGGTGGAAATGAAATACATGATATATCACACTGAAACTCGTATACTTCTGATCAGCTCATGAGGTAACTGGAATATTTCTTATTAGGAAGGAAAAGTCAGCTTGTAGAACGCTTAGATTTTGGTTTAGCAAAACAGGGCTTGCAAATGACGATTGCAAGACATGAGTAGATAGTGAATGATTCTTTTGAAAAGTCAACTAGAAAAATGAGATGACACAAGTTCGGAATAATCCTGGTCAGCATATATGCTGGTTAGAGTTGAATACAGTGTTCGACCCGTTTCACAAGTAGATAACTGCTAACAAGAACGACAAAGTAACCGCACTACACATGAGCGGCTAGCTGACAAGTTCATCTTGATTTAGTCGTAGGAAAAAATTTTCGGCATTCTTCCAGTGTTGCCCGAAATACCAGTGTTCACAGTATAGAGTAATTTTCTTTGTTTCGTTTTTTCTTTTCTTTGTCTTTCTTTCCGTTTGAATGTTTACCAGCAATAATGATTGGATTATAAATTATAGGTTAGGAATAGTGCGAAGAAAACAGTGAGGCAGCTCTTGAACAAAAACTGTATGTGTGCTGTGCATTAACAAAGCCGGGTGAACGTCAAAAGCAAAGACAACGCTTAGTATGTTGGGAGGGATATTAAAGTGAACATTCTTCAAGAGGGAACACATGTGCAAAATACTTGATTTGTATTTGTACACCATGGAGCCTCGCAGTTTGCGAAAGGTTCGGACATGTTGATATACCTGTATTCCACATTTTGTTAAGAAACCCAGAAAGAGCATGGCACCAGCGGTAAATTACAAAAGGGGTTCAAATTGTTGACTTACTACTTGAATACAAAGATAATTCGGCAGGCAGAGGCAAGATGCACAGGGTTAAACAAACAAGAGCTCATGTGTGCTCAGCATTTCATGCGCAACGCGTGAAATCCTCAGATGTTGCAGAGTATCATACACTATCGCCTTCATGGTGCCCCACAGAAAATAATCAAGAGGTGTAAGATCAGGTGACCACGTCACAGGTCTCCCTCTATCAGTCCAATGATTGGGATATGTAGTGGAGGTATTGCCAACGCTGGAAAGCTAAGGTCGAGTTCGGTCCATCCACCTTACGCTGAGGGGCTAAAGAGTTGCATAGCTACATTAGGACACTACAAACATTCCGATGAAACTTTGACCCCCACAGTGATAGCAAATCGCGTATTTCCGGACGTGGGTTCCCGGTTGTTCGCTTTAATGTTCCGCCAAACATACTAAGGTTTGTCGTGTTTCTTCTATACAACCAACATATTATGATATGAAGGCTTTCTTTATCCGTTATGTGGACAAAGCTATGGATTCTAGAGAAAGGGCCTTACTTAAAAATTCGTTTCTCCACGAAGTTCTTTAGCGCCATACAGGAGAGAGCATATTTTGTCTTTGATCCTTTTAACTCCGATCGATTTAGATAGACCGGATGACAGGGACGTAGAAGTAGACGTCTTTATTTCAGAGGTAATCGGTCTCAACAATAGGTTGAGAAGGTTTATGAACACTTGGGTTCTTTTCGTCCATATATTTACGGAAATGGAAAGCAGCTACGTTTGACGTGTATTTTCCTTGTAGATGGGAAAGTAATTTAGAGAAATGTCATTGCGTCACTGAGTAGAATGTGTCTTGTTTTTGCGACACCCTTGCAAAGTTGTTGCTGTATAACGTCAAGGTAATTAATTTCGCTATCGATGTTTAATCCTCGAGACAGATCTTACGTATCTCTTCAGCGGAACGTTTGATTAAAACAACTAAAACAGAAACGTACTTGTTAAGTTTCAGTAAAACAATTAAGGAATAAATATTTTAACTTGATCCTTTTAGTTATTCGACTAGTGGGATATAATATAAAAAATTCCGAGAAGCAAATAAATTAAGTTGTTGAAGTAATATAAATAGTTGGTAAGTTACTATTTAAACATCCAGTAATATGAAATATAAACGAAGTAGTAAAGATTGATAACGGTTTTATATCGAAGTTACGAAAGTATGTTGGACAGAGGGCGATAGACGAATGAAGTGTGACTGTTATTCAATCGTTGTTGCAGCGTCATAATTTCAGCGTAATTTGAAGTGCTAGATTGTGGCGAAATGCACTTAAAGAAAAACTGAAGGGACTGCCTCCGTGGTCGAGTAGTCAGCGAGCTGACTTCTCACCCAGAGGTCCCGGGTTCGATTCCCGGCTGGGGCGGGGAATTTTTCTTTAACCGGAATTATTCCCTATCCCCCATAGAGTTTAAGTATGAATGTGAGAGTGAATGTGCGTGTGTTTAGTAATATAAAGTTTAACTTAATGTTCTGAACCTACAGTTTCACAAGTGAAAGCCCCCGATATGACCATTGATGTTAAAGGGGGCTATACAAATGAAGCAATTAAAAAAAAAAAAACTGAAGGTAACAAATATACGTATATACATCGTTTTTTTTTTTTCTAGTTGCACTTTTCTGAACGGCAAATTGAATGTTGCCCCCTCCCCCAAAGTACTTTTACTTTTTTCAGTCTTATTATTTGGAAATATCCTATTTAATTATAGATGTATTCTATCAGTAAAGTCGCCTTCCGTGGTGTAATGGTTACCATGCTAACTTCATATATCCAAAGTCGCGAGTTCAAACCCGGCGGAGTACAATGCATTTTTTCAGGCGTAAAAATCCTTAGCATGGCTTCCTTCGGAAGGAAAGTAAAGCCAGTCCCGTGTCGTAGAACCTCAAGCCTAATAAAATAGGCCTCTGAGCAGAATTAAGTGGTCTTTCACGCCCAGTATAGAATGGGACGCTGAAAACCACAGCAGTTAAAGAGCGTTCATAAATAAAACTCCATATTTTCTATCAGTAAAGACACAATACATATATGTAAAATATATGCTTAAAATTGCAGTGCGTAGAAGGTAAACTTACTTGTCTTTTAGGGAAAGTTTTGTTCTACAAATTGGCACTACTGTTTAATATGGCAACTTCTACGTACTCAAGCCACCTGGTTTCTCTGTTTGCAAATATGTGCAAGTGTTTTCGCCAATTTTCCTTTCAACGGCTGTTTTGTGATTCAAAGTTTGTGACATAAATGATCCTATTTTCTCAGAAGCCGTTGAGGATAATTAACTTTTAGGATACCTGTTATGCATCTACTTAGTGTTTGGGGTAGTATTTTTTTACTTTATTGGAGCGGAAAGATTAGGATATATTAATCTTCGTAAAGTTCCTAATAAGATTGGATTTGTATGAGATTAAAAGCTCAATTTTTA
Organism: Hymenopus coronatus; assembly: GCA_030762935.1. NCBI lineage: Eukaryota > Metazoa > Arthropoda > Insecta > Mantodea > Hymenopodidae > Hymenopus > Hymenopus coronatus. Next base: position 45,381,857 of record CM060891.1, on the reverse strand, counting down.
CAATATTTGTAGGAGTGTATTTAACATTCTTCATCGTTACTGATGATTTTAATAAAGGTAGTATTATTGAAAACATTCCTTAATAAGCAAACTAACTGTATAAAAGTCGACCACTGAATTTAGAAGACATGCATTCTATAAAACTTTCAGTACAATATCATGGTTTGTGAGATAAATGGGTCATGAATTTAATAGATTTAGTATTTGCGGTACAGAGCTTTTATCTGCCCAGCAAGCATATAGTAGCATGGAAAACCACATTTTCTTCTGAAAAAATAATAAGAAATTACGATGCTATTGTAATTAATCATTCGTTTGAGTTCATAGAATCACCTAAGAGGATTACGTCTAGGATGTGTCTTTACGCTGAGTATAAAACAACGTTTAGATTTATTTCTAGCAACCATCTGCACAGTACACCTCAGGAAATGGTATAAGGCTATGCCTGAGAAATTAGTAGCCTTAAAAAAGAAGGCAAAATGGTTTATCTCATGAAGTACAGGGAATTATCATCCAAAATTAATATGCAAAAGATACCTTTCTCAATTTCATGTAGCAACTGTGGCATAATACTGTATTGTATCCACTCGAAACTACAGTATTTGCATGGTATTCGAAAACAATAAATATACAGATCTTCAGTGCACAAAATAGTAGTAGTTTGTACATATTGTACTAATGACCACAAAACTAAGAGTACTAGAATTTTTTTTTTATTTCGTGGCTCATTATAATCCTCCTTTCGAGAAATAACTAAGATATTATTGCAATTGTATCTAAATATCGTTTGTTTTTCACATAAATCAATAAAACATGTATTGCTTGCTGTTTTAGCTTTAACGGTCATTACCCAAAAAATTGACTAATATCGAATGTTTAACTGTTAAGGCGGTTTCTGACCCCCAGGTCCACAGGGTTCAACATCCTCAACTTGTGTTCTTGTCATTTTTTGTAACATAGCTACGAAAATAATAAGCTTCATTCTATGTCAGAGAAGAGTTATGTAGCATTTCAAGTGTACTGTGAAGTGTCAGTAGCACGTTCGGTGATAAAACGTTAGAAAGCCGTGCTGCAGTACGTTTAGTTTCGTTCGCCACAAGAACTCTTCACACGCATTAAACGGATTTGCCTAATAGAAACAGACAGGGACAAGTTTGATGATATATTTTTGTCTCGTAAATAATTTAGAATAGCTTTGGTGTATTATTATTTAAAATCGTCTTTATATTTGGCTTCGCCTATGTTTAACAACACGATACCAACTGAAAAAAAAAATGAATCAAAATAAATTTGCATCAGAATCCTTTCACTGAGAGAACAGAATATCTAACATTCACTTTGCATCAAACGCATTTCAGTTATTAGCAAGTATATAACTAGAACTACATATCATAACATTACTACTATTATGTGCGATGAAATCGCTCCATATCACGTGATTTAATGGAAGGATGTATCGCCCTAATTCAATATTTGCTGATATTTCATTGCTCTCACTTTCTTAAGGGTACATATAACTTAGCTTGCTCGATAGAGCGAGAAATGTAGCAGAAATGGTTTATTCTTTCTCAAATATCAAGTGTTCATGAATGTTTTAGCTAGGCCAGGGGTGTGTATTTGACCCTAAACTTGGCAGCGTCTGCCGACTGGAATGAAAGACACTCCTTATAGAGAAAACAGCATTGATGTACCTATATAGAAACTGATATGAACCGTTACGCTTAAACATTTCGAAAAAACAGATACTACCCGAGCTGCCCGCGTACTCTGGCTAATACATCAATAACGTACTCTGTGTACTAGTGTGTTGTATACGCTTTCTCGGAAATTTAGTGCTTATGAAGATATTAAAGAAGGGACTAAGTTGGAAGTAAAACAAAAGGTTTTAGTGATGTCAGAATTATATCAAAAAATTAAGATATACCTATGCATTTCTACTTTCTCTAGTGTGTGTGTGTGTACAATGTATATAGTAGATAGAGAAGGCATTGTATTCCCCTAAAAATTCGATACCGAAATTTATCATCGATTTTGTTTTGAGACAAATTCCTGATTCCTGAAAAAACATTTTTAGAAAAAGGTCCCCGCGCGCTTTGTGATTGTGTGTCTGTGTGTCGAAATATCGGTTAATAGCAAATTTGGTATTTCATTTCAGTATGCCACAAAAGATTTTCAAGATTCCCCTATTCTAACTGCCTTTTAGAGGGAACGTTTTTCAAAATTTTTGATTTTCTCAAAAATGGCTAATGATTTTGATTAAAATAGCATATGTTTAAGATATTACATATTTTCATATGTTTTGTTTAGTACTGTTGGCTATGTCTTACGGTTTACTAGCTATACAAAATGCATCCAGAATGAAGAGGTCTTCAGAGGCTATTCCCAGAATATCCGAGATTTACATTTCGTTTGTCATAAAAATATCTTAAACATATACTTATATGACAAGTCCTCTGTACCATTTTCCATCATTTGCATACAGTACGGAGTACACATGTGGCCGATAAGACTTGGAAGGCAACGATTACGCACGCAGCAGAAAACGGAAATCCGTCATAATAGAAAACATCAATAAAGTACAAACAAGTTCTGCAGGTAGGCAAATGAAGATGTCCAAAAATTGCTGAAAAACTAGGCATTTTTGGAGAACATGCGTTTTACATTTTGAGAGAAGAGGTTGCACATTAAAAAGTTCTTCAAGACGATGCCGCGACTGCTGATTTCGTATCGAGCGAACCAGAGTGCAAAATCTGTAAACAAAGTTTGGCTCATTTTCAGATAGATCACACACTGACTGCATGCTCAAAGCTTAATAAATGTTGAATCACTACCACACACTTTCTATCAAGACGGTGCTCACCCTCATTGTTGACGAATATCACCTTGCAATTGCGTAATCTTTCGTATTCCCCTGAATTAGCTGCGCAGTCTTCCATTTATGTTTCATAATCTGAGAAAGTTTCTGCACCACCTTATTCTTACAAAATATTATTTTATCTACTTATGCTAATCGAGATAAACGTGAGCAGAGATAGTCTTATTGCTTATTTCCTTTATGTAACTAGGCTAAAGCGATTGTCAAATCCTTAAAAGCTGGTCACTATGACATTGGAATTCCGTTTGTATGGGCAAGAGGGCCATTTGAGAAACATTAAACGGTAACGGTTATGCAAACAAATTCGACATACATCTACATAAAAGAATTGTTAGAACCTTTTTTGAGGAAATCGAAAGGTATTTACCATGGTGGGTTTGGATTTCTAGTCTTCCCTAAACCAGATTCTGATTCAAGAATGAATTCGATATCGATCTTCATAAGAGCATTGTTCTGACACCCCCCCCCCCCCCGGTAAACAGACTGACACTGGCTCACACCTATTTTCTGAAAATGCTCCTTTTGAGTTTGTAGAACTTGGAAATTTTATTTCCGTTGGAATTTCGATATCAGGTTTTTGGTTGGAATACAAATACTCCTCTATCAGCATGACTCATTTAATAATAGCAATAATAAATTATAATATATGTAACCGCAGGGCTAGCTCGCGATTTCAATGACCTGCTGAGGCACTCCCGCTGGCGAATCAGTTTTGACTAGTGATACTTTACACCAGTGGTTTCCAACCATACAAGTACTACGAATTTGGTCGACTCTTAAGTCGTAAATCTGACCCATTCTATATCTATACAGCCTTCTTGTTCATCATGAGTTCTAGAGCTGAAAGTGTTGCTTCTCACATGTATGTATGTGGCCGTGTCGTGACCGAGTGGTTAGACCACTCGCCTCTCACCTAGGCAGCCGGGGTTCGATCCCAAGCGACCGCCTGTGAGATTTGTGGTGGACAAAGCGGCGCTGGGGCGGGTTTTCTCCGGGCACTCCGGTTTCCCCCGCCATCGCAATTCACCGGTGCTCCATCATCATTCATGTATCACCAGTGTCACCGCCTGCGTTAAACAATACAAAAAAAAAACATGTATGGAGACAAATTGCATAAGCTATTCTATTGCCTTTCGAGAACTTCAGGATGCAGGTTTTACACATGTAACCATAAAATACGTTGAAGGAAATTATTTTCAAGCTTGAATCACAAGCTTGAATTATTTGTTCAGGTTCAAAATACAAATAATTTTTCAGTCACCAAAAAAGGATTTTTCGCCCAGTTGATCTTATCATTAGAAGAAATTATTCCCTCAAAATTGACGCTGGTGAATTTAGATATGGTTCTGTATTATACAGATATTCTTTTTATGGCCCGATTCGGATTGTAGATAGACATCCTTTCTACGCCACTTGTAACAAAGTTAGTACTAAGCTATTAATTGTTATTAAAGTATGTAACGCCGGGGTTTTAAAATGGATAGACTGCGCGCAGAGTTCGCATCACGCGATCCGTACCTGACCACAAAACGAACGCTCTGTACTTTCAAGAATACCGAACCGCAATTCATTGTCATTTGTTTCAAGGATATCACTGCCGCGCCGTGGCCAAGCCTAGGCGGCCGGGGTTCGATCCTAACAGACCGCATATGGAATTTGTAGTGAGACAAAACGGCGCAGGGGCGGGTTTTCTCCGGGTTCCCCCGCCATCGCCTTCCACCGATGCTCCATCTTCAAACCATGTATCATCAGTGTCTTCGCCCGCGGTGCCATAAGTGGTAAAATAAATAAATAAATAAATAAAAAATATCATTGAGCGTTGAACATTTAAATCGGCATTTTACGCAGACCCTCCAGGGATCCGCGGACCACAGGGTGGAGAACGAGTCCCTACCAACTAGTTTCGCAAGCAGTGTTGCAAGAAGCGATGTTCAAGGTTTAGCGAAAAGGAAACTGTAGAGAGCTTTGCGGTAGCTAATGGCAAGAAAGCAGTGAAAGTCTGAATGAAGTGTTTAGCAGGGCGGAGCGATGACGCCCTTGTATCTTACCTATCGTGTCATCAGGCGCAGCTCATTGATTTATTTAACTGGAATGCGCCTTGTGACAAGATCAGCAGGATCTTATTTGAAAACATTCAGTAATACAAGAGAACTAAAATATGCCATCTGCCTATTGTCTTTGAGCATAAACTCGTTTCTTGTTAATGTAATGGAAGAAGACACAAAGTAAAATGTTTACAACTTGCGTTATAATAAAGATAATTTAAAGTATGTTTTATATAGATAAAATTAAAATGAAAAGAGAGAGCTGGAAGAATTTTATGGAACAATAAAATTACTGTATTCTTAAGAACATTACTTCAAAATCGAATGTGTTATAGCATATAACAGGCCACTCGCCTCTGATCTAGACGGCCCAGGTTCGATCCCAAGTGACCGTAAGTGAGATTTGTAGTGGACAAAGCGTTGCAGGGAAGGGTTTTCTCCGGTTTCCCCTGCAATCGCATTCCACCGGTGCTCCATCTTCATTTATCACCAGTTTCATCACCTGCGGTGCCACAAGTAGTAAAAGCGGGCGTTCAACACTATTACAAAATCTGATGTGTTCCATTCACATGACTTTCTCTATATCACTGCAACACAGTATTCTATTTACTTCATCTAATCAACAAAAAATTAGCAGAAATATCTTATTACTTGCTTCCTTGTTAGTAGAAGCGAAATAAGGGGGTACCATAGGTTAAAGTGATAGTCAAAAGCTGGTTGCTATGTGACTGAAGTTCCTTTGTTTGTATGGATACGAGTTCACAAAGTCCTGTATGAGAAAATTATAAGTTTTTATAGCTGAAACCAAAAACAAGGATATCTCAAAAACAATCAACTCCACGAAAAAATGTATATAACATAAATTGTGTGTTTTAAAGTGCTGTACATTTGTTGTGTGGTAAGTTTTTGTCCATCGCTTACGGTTTAGCAGTTATGCAAAATTCCGTAAAATTGACCCAGAACAAAGTAGTCTTCAGAGGCTATTCCCAGAAAATTCAAAATATACATTTTATTTGTCAGGTAAATATCTTTAATATACGATATTTTAATCAATATCGTTAGAGCCATTTTTTAGAAAATCAACATTTTCAAAAAAAGTTCCATGTAAAGGGTAGTTTGGGGGGGGGATTGTTCTCAAAATCTTCGTGTCGCATCCCTGGAAGACACTAAACTTAAATACCAAGCTTGGTATTTTACCGACTTTTCGTTTTTGAGTTAACGTGTTCACAGACACACGGACACACACACACACACACACACACACATGGACCTTTTTCTGGAAATACTTCTTTTGGATACAGGCGACCCTAAAACATATATTTCCGGTGAAATCTCGGTATCGAATGTTTTGGTGGAGTGCAATACCTTCTCTATACACTATGCACATAGTTCGTATAGAGAAAGTAAAAAGTAGACATTTTATTATCCTGTTTTACTTTCTGTACATGTACTAGGTACAGAGGTAGAGAAGATATTATATTCCATCCGAAAATTTGATGTGATTTCACCGGAAGTGCACGATTTAGGACACCTGTATAAACAATTCATTTTTAGAAAATGGTCCGTGTGTAATGTGCCTGTGTGTGTTTGTATGTATGTGTGTGTGTGTGTGTGTGTGTGTCCGTAACACTATAACTAAATAAAACGAAAAGTCGGTAAAATATAAACTCTTGGTGTTTAAGTTTAATATTTTTCAAGGATGCGACATGAAAGATTTTAAGAAAAAATCCTCCCACCCAAAACTACCATTTACATGGAAAAAATTTAGATTTTTTTCTCAAAAATGGTTCTAACGATTTTGATTAAAATACCTACATTAAAGATATTTACATGGCAAACGGGAATAGCATCTGAAGACCCCTTTATTCTGGATTAATTCTGCATAATTGGTAAACCGCAAGAGATGGACAAAAACTTACTACACAAAAAACTGTAGATCTCGTTAAAACACACAGTTTATATTCCTTGTTGTAGGTTTGAATTTCAAAAACTTTTCAAGTATGGGAATCTGTAAACTCTTAGCCATAGAGAGAGAGAGAGAAGAGAGAGAGAGAGAGAGGGATAAACCAGATGGCAACAACTTTTAAAAGATTTGACTCGCTTTAGCCTAATCTAATCCCGTATTTCCCTTATACTTACAAGGAAGTAAACAATAAGACCAATTCTGCTAATGTTTATCTCGATTAGTATGAGGTAGATAGAAGAATAATCTGTGTTACAATAACTTGTTACAGAGATGTAGAGAAAGTTGCACATCAGATTTTTTTATTTCAGCGCCATTGATTTATTTTAGTGAACTACTGCTATCCTCGGTTGTTCCAATGGAAGAACTTGTCGGAAGGAAGGCAGGCAGAATCCCTAGTGACGCAAGTGCGTTACGGCTGCACGCATCACAGTAGTTGAGCAACATGACATGCCATTTACATTGTGAAGCAAGTGTCTTGCAAAACCATGTGGCAGATATGAAACTTTCGCCACTGCAGTCACAGTGTTCATCCTCTTCTTTCCTTACTTTTTGTACTATCCTACGTTGCCTATTGCTGTCTTTCTTTAGCTACACACTATCTTTTATAGTGTTAATTAATTAATTAATTTATATATTTATTTTGTCACAAGCCATGTGAAGCACAGGAGTTAGAGTCAGACTGAAAAATCTCTTTGCCATAGAGATTTGAACCTATGAAGCCTGAGACTTAATGTATTTACGGCATTGTAAGTCGTCATTGAGGTGTGTCATCTCAATGAGATCACCCTGTGGTTTATCGGGAAACATGTGAGCAGTGGAGAAATTTAATGTCATGCCGGTAGTTGTCATGGTAGCTCAGTGTTTAGAACAACCGACTAGACAACGAGAGAATTGTAGTTCAAACCCTGGCTATGGCATTGAATTTATCAATATGACTGTACCTATCCAACTATATTTTATATTTCCGCCATTCTTGTTCTCGATGTTCATCATTGTTGGTTTTCACGACACACCTGTTATCCTGGGTGCTAACTTCTCACTTCAAGCTTTTCTTTTCTCTTTCTTTCCACTTTCTCCTATCCATTTGTTGCCTAACTTCTTTTACAGCCTTAAATTTTTCATAATCATTTGCTTCGTTTTCTTTGTCGGTTTCCGTGGTGTAGTAGTTACCATGCTAACTACATATACTCAAAGTCGCAGGTTCAAATCCGTCGGAGGCAGATGGATTTTTTCGGGCGTATAAAAATCCGTAGCATGGCATCCTTCGGAAGGGAAGTACAGCCGTGGGTTCCGTGTCGTAGATTTACGGCACGTAAAAGAACCTCAAGCCTGATAGAGAGGCCTCTGAGCAAAATTCACGCCCAGTATAGAACGGGACGCTGAGAACCTCGGCGGTTAAAGAGCGTCCATAAATAAAACGCCGTTTCATTTCGTTTTCTTTCTTTAGTTTGACCTTTTCCGGTCCCTCCAGTCTCTTCGCTTTTACTTTCCTCATAATTTCTTACAGTTGAAGCCTTAGCACTTTATGCCAATTGCTACTTTCGTTAGCCGTAGGTAGGAATGCACATGGTGGTTAACAGCGAGTATAGTATTCCACCCAAAAACTCGATACGAAATTTCACCGGAAATAGACACCCTGAATCAAAAAAAAAAAAAAATAGAAAAGGTCTACGTGTGCGGCGTGCGATTTCCGTTAAATACCGAACTTGCTATTTAAGTTTAATATCTCCCAAGGATGTGGCACGAAGAAGTTCAGAAAATCCCCCACCCCAAACTATTTTTATATGGAAACATTTTTGAAACTTTGACTGTCTCAAAAATGGCTTAACGATTTTGATTAACATACCGTATATTAAAGAGATTACTGACAAATAAAGTGTATATCTATAATTTCCTGGGAATAGCCTCTGAAGTCCTCTTTATTCTGAATGACTTTTGCATAATTGGTAAACCATAAGAGAGATAAAATGTTACTACAAATGAAGAAGAAGAGGATAAAATGCAGATTTCGTCAGAACGCACAATGTATGCTATTTATATTTTTGTTGTGGAGCTAACCGTTTCCGAGATATTCCTTGTCATTGGTTTCAGTTTTAAAACACACTTTTCTCAGATAGGAAGTCGTCCTGTTTATTTTGTTTTACTCATGGGTATGCAAAGAAGCGAATTTCATTGACAATCTCATAGGGACAGCTTTTAAAACATGTGAGTATTTTTAGCGTAGTGCATTACTTTACTTCCGTTCTACTTATAAGGAACTAGGTAATAAGAACACTATGCTAATGCTTATCTTGATTATCATGATGTAGAAAGAATATTATTTTCTAAGAAGTTTATTTGTAGAACAGCTAGAAGCATTTATGTGAATGGAGCTCAACACATTTTTACTTTTCTTTCCCAGTTGATTGTTAGGTCAAGAAACCTATTTTAATTCATTGGATTTTGTGGTCTTCCCATTTCTCTTACTCAGCCATTTTAAGCTTGCCCTCTTATGTGTGCAATATTGCCTCCTTTTTGTTTCGTTCTGTCTTTATTTACCTTTTGCCGTGTTTCATTTCAGTGTATGTTTCTGCTCAATAATAACTCATATTCAGCTTATTATTCCTTCCCTTCATCTATGTTGCTGTTCTCTACCCTATTTTAATTTTATTTTAATGCATTCTTCTCTTTCTCTTTTATTTTCACTGATGTCAGTTTCTCTGCTGTCTAATTCTATTATTATTATCATCGTTGTTGTATATTTATTAAATCTTGACTAAAAAAATGTTAGCACTGCTACCAATAGAATTAGAGGCGCCTATTAAACTTGCGGAGGAAAAGATGAGACGAGATAGTACGGAGGGTGATAGATATGGTGGTAGTAAGTGCAGTGCATTGCAAACCCTAATATTTCCAGATTTAATATTGCTGGCCACCGTTTCGATACCCCCCCCCCTTATCTGATGAACAATCTTGAAGGCAACATGTAAGGGAAGGAAATTACTAGAAATTTGTGGTATTCAGCATTTGCCTACCGACCAAGAAAATTCTCGAGAAATCCTCTGGCCTAGCCCAGACCCGGGAGCTTGTGTTCATTAGTGCGCAGCATTGCCATCCCTACTCACTCCACTATGCATGCTTAGCTGAACACATGACGAATAACAGACAGGCGGGTCTGCTTCTCAAACCCATCCGACTGGAGCTCCCGACACACGTGATACACCTACTACACTCATACCTTAAACACAGATATTTTGTAGTTTCAGTTGCGGGACACAAATCAACACCTAGGCCAATAAGAGGCGGAGTCCCCGAAGGCTCTGTACTATCCCCCACGCTCTTTAGCGTCTACATGGCCGACCTACCAACAGTGCAGCAAGTCAACATAGCCCAGTATGCTGATGACATGCTGTTATTCTGTACAAACAAACACCCACGCAGAGCCTTCAACCCCATTCAGAGACACCTCCGCCTCATCCAAGAGTGGTGCGAGCGTTGGCGGTTGTCCATCAATCCGGAGAAAAGCCACGCTATTCTCTTCACCACGCGCCGCTTTCCCGCAAACTTCCCTACATTCACGTACCTCAGACGAAGGATACAATGGACGAACACCATTACCTATTTGGGGGTGAAGCTTGACAAGGGCGTCACTTTTGGAGCACATCAGGGAACTGAGGTGTCGGGGCAACGGGGCTGCGGCCTCACTGTACCCGATGCTAAAGTCCACGATGCCGGTTCCCCTTAAGTTGCGCCTTTTAAGGGCCCTCATAGTCCCCTCCTTATTAATCTACCTACGCCTGTGAGCTCTGGGGCATGGCGGCAGATTCCAGTCTGCTGTTGCTTCAGCGGGTACAGAATAGATGCCTTCGGGCCATCTATTCTGTGCCTCGACTATTTCCTACGAGACTCCTGCACGAAGCCTCTGGTCTACCATACCTGGAGGACGAGATTAGACGTCGGACAACAAAATTTAACGAAGGGTTACCATTCCATCGGAGCGCCCTCGTTAGGTCTCTTGGGGATTACGATCCCACAAACCGTCGCTTCAGGCGATACCGGCTTCCTCGCATGGCTTGCGGGCATCCCCGGTAACGAAGGAGCACCTCCAACAGCTACTACGGCTAAGCTCCTTACAATCCTTCAAGAGTTGTTTGGATATCAAAATTAAAAACCCAAAATAAAATGTTTGAATAAACTCCACACCAGCGGTGCACAAGGGCCGTTGCCATAATAGGCAACCGTCGAGGAGCAATACTTACCTCCTCCTGTCACTCCACAATCCCAAATCTCACCCGCCATCCTGCAAACCCCACAATCCCTTCAGTACGTGGTTAAATTCTCTCCGAGAACAGGGACACATCTAACACACCTCAGGCTGCCCTCAGCCTGCCATCTGCTCTGGGTAACACACGGGATAGTCAGCGACGTTTCATTGACAAACTTTATCGTTATGGAAAAACAAAGAACTATTTTGCAAATCATGTTTTCAATGTAATAGAGTTACATCACAGAACACTGAGCGGTCATTTTTTTAAATTGAACTATACTAAGAGTGATACACGCAAAGTGTGAAAGTGATACCCTTCTATCAATGTTGTGTTGCTCTGTATATTTAATTAAGCTTGCAACAGATAAATACGTCGAGAAAAAGTGTCAGTGTTCTTAATGTACGCTCTAAAATGTTTGTAAAGCAATGTTTGTAAAGAAGAAAAACTGCAAGATATATTTTGGTACTGAGTCACCTGCAGAGTTAGTTCCGCCACTTTTGTACTTTGCATGGTGATCAACAGTCTTGATGACTCCTGGTGGAATGGGGAGACATCATACCTCCCCTCTGTCTACCAGCTCCCTAGGGCTAGCCCAGCCATTCCGATTCACACACACACACACATACACAAATGATCTGTTTATTTTGTCTTCTCTCCCATTAGATACTTTAATCCATTGTTTCCCTTTGTTTTCTTCAGTCCTCATAGGTATTGGTTCGCCTTGTGGTATTACATATCGTAGGTTAGTTTCTCAGAAGTGACACACAGCGTTTCCGTCATCCTCGTGATGAGATTATGTTCTACAAGGGCTTCTGATTCCAAGATTATCGCACTTTACATCGACAACTTAGAACCACAAACCAGCATGTCGCTACGCCAACCGAGTATGCATGTGTGCCAAATACACTCCTGGATAAACACAATATGTGGGTGTAGCTTGTTTGCATCACTTTGAAGAGATCCTGAGATCGGATCTCAGAATGATTTACTTGAATAAGGCTTTGTTTTGGAAGTTTCCTTTACTCTGGGAAAATGAATGTCCAGCAACTCTTAAGCTGTAGGGTTCCGAACCTATTTAAGCATTTTTACTTTCTCTAGTCCGCATGTACAATTTACATAGTGACTAGAGAAGGTAGGTATTACATTCCACCCAAAAAATCGATACCGTGATAATACCGGAAAAAACACGTTTTAGAGTTCCCTGTATTAAAAAAAAAGCATTTTTGGAAAAAGATCCGTGTGTGTGTCTGTGAACACGATAACTCAAAAACGAAAAGTCGATAAATTACCGTAGTTGGTATTTAAATTTAGCATCATCCAGGGATTCGACACGAATATTTTAAAAAAAAATCTCCCCACCCCAAACTACCTTTTACATAGAAAATATTAGGAAAAATGTTCATTTTCTCAAAATGGATCTAACGATTTTGATTAAAATGCCATATATTAAAAATATTTATAGGGAAAAAAACATTTATCTTAAATTTTCTGGGAATAGCCTCTAAAGACTTGAATTTTGGTAACTGGTAAACCGTAAGAGATAGACAGAAACTTGCCACACAAAAAATGCAGATCGCGTCAAAAACACGCAATTTATGTTATACAAGTTTTTTTTTCCGTTAAATTGACCATTTTTGAGATATTCCTTGTTATTTGTTTCAGATTTAAAATACTTAAACTTTTCTCACATAGAAAGTTGTAAACTCCTGGCCCTGCATAGACTTCAACCACTGGCAACTAGCTTTTAAAATGTTACTATTGTTTTAGCCTAGTGTATTCCCTTGTTTTCTTTTTACTTACAAGGTAGTAAGTAATTATGTAAATTTCTGCTAACGTTTATCTCGATTATTAGAAGCAGATGGAAGAATAAGCTTTTTAACAATAATTTGTAACCGAGATGTAGAGAAAGTCATGTGAATGTTACACTACAGATTTTTTTAAAATAAACTGTAAAAAATACAAGTTAACTATTTTTTATTTCTAAAAATTATATTTTTCTATGTAGAAGGTTGCGTGATCGCCAGCTTTCATGCTGTGAAATGGAACAATTTATATGGTGATGTCACCTGCGGTCATGTTTTTCTCGCCACTCCCTTTCTTGAAAAATGACAACATGTTATGTGTTGGGGTATGGGTTAGCAAAATTAAAGCTATTGCATGGCATATGCCCTTAAGAGGTTGCTCAGAAATTCAGTGAGATTATGTGTGCATTTATTAAAACGTGAGGGTTTCCAGAGCTCAGGTGTAAATTAGGTAAGAACCGAAGTGAAGGTTTCAATAATCGAGATAACCGTTGAATTTAAATTTATCAAAACCGAACAAGAGTTGGGGACTATGGAAGTGACAAACAGTTATTTTCGCATAACGGTTATAATTACTGTCGTGGTTAGTATGTGTTAACAGTTACGAGTAACGATTAACTCACTAAGCCCTGAGAGTCAAATGTTGTATTTCCAAATCAAATTTTAGTAATGCATACTTTATTTGCAGAAGGCTAAGTCAACTATTTACAAAATATCTGTATTAAATATTATTAGTCATTCAGTCAAGAACGCATTAGCTGCTTCGAGGAAGAAAGAAATATATATATATATATAGTAACATTGAAATGGGCTACAGTGACTCTATTGAAAATGTTACTAGCAACAATTATTAGAAGACTGTCTCGGTGGTTCTGGCTTCTTAACTCAGAGGTCCAAACCGGAGCGGGAAATTTTGCTTGAACCAGGATAATTAGTTCCCTTGGAGTCTGGAAATACGTGTACGGGATTAAATGCGAATATGCTTTTAGTGTAAAGCGTAATAAAACCCAAGTTTAGCAAAATTGGTTTATTACTTGCTCCCTGTGTGAGTAGAAGGGTGATAAGTTATTGTATTAGGCTAAAGCGATAGTCAAATATATTGAAATACTGTTCTCTTTGCACCACCAGGAGTAAAACAATAGGGTATAACGAAAGATGACTTCTCGTTTGAGAAGGGTTTAAGTGGTTTAAAATGTAAAAAGTATATGACATGAATTGTTTGTTTTAACGAGATCTAAAAGTCATCCAAAATGAAAAGATCTCCAGAAACTATTTCCAGAAAATTCATGAGATATATTTCGTTTGCAATAAAATATATCTTAAATATACGGTATTTTAATCAAAATCGTAGAACCATTTTTGAGAAATTAAAAATGTTGTATAAATGTACGGTGTCTGGGGTTGGAGAATTTTCCTGAAAATCTTTGTGTCGCATCCTTGAAAGATACTGAACTTAAATACCAAGTTTGGTATTGGTTTGGCAAATAACGACTTTTTGTTTTTGAATTATGTTGTCCACAAACGCGCGCGCGGACCCTTTCCTTAAAATGCTCATTTTGGATTCAGGATCCCCTAAAAACTGTATTTCCGGTGAAATCTCGGTATGGAATATTTGAGTGGAATGCAATAACCCCTTAATACACTATGTACATTATATATATATATATATATATATATATATATATATATATATACACGTAATAGAGAAAGTAATGGAATTAAAAACATAAAGGTAGCTTTAATTTTAAACATATGATTAGTTATCGTGTTTCAGAGCTTCTGAACACAATAGAAAGCTAAATCAGGTTCAACGTTCATTTTACAGAAAATGCTGGGTATGTAAATAATTAATCACGTTTTAATCCATTCACTAATAATTATTTAGAAAATGAGAAATAACCGAATTTTCTAAATAAAATATCGGAAAGAATGAAGAAAATTCCCTCTAATGGAATAGTCAGCATTCTAAGTTCCCGATGCAAAGGTTGGATTCAATTTCCTGTAGGAGCGAGGGAATATTTAGCTAATTAGAATCGTTCCCATCACTACGCAGAGCGTGGAGGTATTAAATTGTATTTATTTATTGGAACTACGCAACAATAGAATAGAATATGGCTATACGTAAACCCAGGCTGTTATCCTACCACATTCATTCCCAAGCTTTTCTTAATAACTAAGGCATTTGAATTAAAGTTAAAACTGTTGAAAAAATAAATAAAAGCAACGTTAAAACTTACAACTCAACGGATTCAGTTGTTTCTCAAGTCCAATCCTCCAATATGGTCATACTTTCCAAATGGAGCAGTTCAAAAAGAATCTCTGGGAAACTTCTGGCATTCTCGAAAATAAAAAAAGCATAGTTGTGGTGCACCAATACAAAATGCAGCACGGATGGCCAGAATCCACCTCTTTCTGACATCTTATGTTTGCTGCTTCACCTGAAAACCGCTATTTTACTATTAAGGCGAATTGAACAAAAATTTGTAAAAAAATTACTGTTTTTTTTTTCAAATAACATAATATGAATTCTAAACTTAAGAAATTATTGCATTTCTCGCAATTGGAGCACTTTAACTACCAATTAACGGACACTATAAATGGGTAGGTGCATGCTTATTAATAGACACTCCCAAGTTTAAACCTTTAATTCCCGCAAACTGTTCATCACTTTTCCATACTTAAAATGCTCCGCTCGATGCAATGTTTCACTAATTTGTTCCAAAGTTTGTATACTCCCTCTTGGGTCTTAAACTTTCTCGAAATAATGCTCCAATTTTAATAAATAAGTTTCAAAAAATCTAGACTTTTGAAGAGCACAGGAAGTAAAAATGTTTCAACACTATTTAGGGCTAGTATAAAAATATTAAATATGACATGCCTATTTGTAAACTCTTTTGCTGTAAAACTGGATTTTTGTGTTAATATTTTTAAAAATGCATCACGTGGTGCATTTTTATTAGAACAATGAATTTAGACGGTAAAAATGATTTGATTTAACATGCAAGCTAGAATTTTGATATATTGCAAAATTATCACCATTATTGTGTGTAATAACTGGTATCAACTCCACTAAAATATCTTACATACGTGGATTTTCCAAATTTTACAGATGCATTTCCTCAGGGAGTCATTCGGGAATTTAGGAGGCTGAGTGCACCCCTTATTTTTCGGAAAAAAAAATACCATATCGGATAGACTCAGAGCTTGTATGTTATACTGCTGAAGTTTTGCTCTATCCTAGACGAGAGGGGCGGGATACAGAGGTAAACAAAATGTAGTAGGCGAATAAACGCAGATCTCTACCCGAGGTTTTACATAATACTGGCACATGAAAATTTAAAAAACAGGTTTCTATAACGTGCGAGGCAGAGTCGGAAGTTATATATCATAGAAAAGCTGCTGGCAAATGTTCACTCTTCCGAACTTATTAGGGGGTGCGTACGTTTCTGTTCGGATAATCCCTCGAGGTTAATGAAGCATTTACACTTTAGGGGAGAAGTTGGTAGTATGTTGATGAAGGGGAGAGAAAGCTGCCACAAACTGTGTTGGGTTTGGTTTTCTGCGAGAGATGATTTTGTTGTCTGTTTACAAAATCTGTTGTTTGCTTAGTATATGACTGCATATCTCATTACCATTATGCCTATTGTATGGTTCGTTTTCCGAGGTAATAAAATAAGTAATTTTGATGAAATATTTAAATGTTTCATTCACAGTTTTGGATATAAAGCTCAATAAAGGAATAGCTTCAAAGAATGTACCACAACACAGTAAAGTGCCGCGTCCCTAACTTACTAATTGAAAAACAGATATATGCTTTGCGATTAATGTGTATTTGAAAGATTATTATTATTGTTGTTGTTTTGTTGTTAATTTGTAGCTTAAAGTCCTTTAACCTGTTTGGTCATATTGGACAATGAATGAACTCATTATTGGTGAAATGATGCTCAAATGTTCTCGGGGTCCATAAAGCTTAAAGTTACATGACATTTGTCTTCTCAAGATAAGGGAAAACCCCGAAAAAACCTTATCCGGGTAATTAACCCTAAGCGAGATTCGAACTCGCGACCTGTTGCATGTGAAACATACCTAGGCGGGCTCTTGGAAGATTTTAGTGTAGTACAGTCTAATGTACATGGGTGGGTAATAACGTACTTACTTCCAGAAAAATAAAATAACGCTAAAAAAGAAACGAGTTCAAGCATATTTGAAATAGGGAATTTTTCATACTTCTGTACACCAAATCTCTACTCGGTTACGATTGTATCATGACTCAAATGGACAAAGCAATTCAATAGATGCTCTGCTGTAGCGAACTTAGTTAATTTCGTTAGGGCTGCAATCATACCTCTTTCTCTAACCATTGCAAGTTTTAATATCTACCCTAAAATTGTTCATAAAAACGCTTTTTTTACTTACTCTTAGACATGATAAAAGTTGGTAAAAATATTTCCAATGCACATTTTGTAACTAAGAGCATATAAGAGGCTGGCATAACGGAAGTTTTAATTTACTTCTGGGTGTTTTGTATACTTTGTGCATTGGCTGATGATAAATAAAAGAACAGGGAATTGAAGAGCATCGTTTAAAAACACTGGAAAATTTAAAAAAATAAACAAAAAAAAACAGCGAATGGTTGGAAATGGCTAATACTACGAAAATACTCATTGACGCTAATTGTATGCTTTAATGAGCTATGCCGTTTTACTTTATCTACCACATACATAGTGGGTGAGAAGGTATTGCATTCCACCCAAAATTCGATACTGGAAAACATGTTTTTAGCATCTTTTTATAAAAAGAATATATAAAGAAAAAGGTGTGTGTGTGTGTGTGAGAGAGAGAGAGAGAGAGAGAGAGAGAGAGAGAGAGAGAGACTCTATAACTCAAAAACAAAATGTCCGTTCATTACCAAAATACTTAAGTTCAGCATTTTTCAAGAATACGACACGAAGATTTTCAGAAAATCTCTCACACCAAACTACTGTTCACATGGAAACATTTTGGAGATTTTTGATTTTGCCAAAAATGGTTCTTAACGCTTTTGATTAAAATAGGAAAATATCTTGAATTTTCTGGGAATAGCCTTTAAAGTCCTCTTCCTGGATGTCTTTTGCATAACTGGTAAACCATAACACGTAGACTGCTAGACAAATCTTTACTGCACAAAAAGTGTTATTAAAGCACATAATATATTACGTCAGATAAAATGTGGGGGGAGGAGTTGAAAATTTCCGAAAAATTCCCAATTATTGGTTTAAATGTTGCAATTCTTACATTTTTCTGAAATGGAAATCCTTATTCGTTTTTCCCGACTCTGCTGATGCAAGGGCATTGGAATTCCAATGAGATAATATAGCGGCCTACTCTTAAAAGTTTTGACTATTCCTTTACCGTAGTGCATTCCCTTATTCCCCTTGTACCTACAAGGAAATAAGTATTAAAACCATTTCTGCTAATGTTTATCTCGATAAGCGTAAAGGAAATAGAATAAGTTTTTGAAAGAATAGTTAATTACAAAATATTTCTCATCGTTTCTCATTTGTATACAATTCTGTAAAATCCAAACAGAATAAAGAGTACTTCACATGCTTATCTCAAATAACTTGAGATAAACATTTCATTAATTGCATTAAATCCAAAAATTAGATGTTATTTTAATGAAATTATTAAGATCCATTTTTAAGGAAATGAAAAACAACGATCATTTTACCATGTAAATGCAGTCTCAATTGGATAATTTTCTAGAAAATCTTTCCCTGACGTTTCAAAAGTTATTGCCGTAGTATGAAATTAGAATTTGTTCGACTTTTTAGTTTTCAGTTATTTATCTCTTTGGCACACGGATCAATTTTTAATGTTTTAAAGGTATCTCAAAATGTATAATTTGAATAAAATATATGTATCCGATTTTGGCCATTTTTCTGTATTATTGTGTGCTAAGAATAGTGTGAACCATAGCTTATTTTGTGCGCAATATGCGAGGGTCACGCGTACTCTTCGTTATCTGTGATTAGTTTTATTATTCATTATGTCGTTAATATATTATTCATACTTGCTCTGTCCCGTTCGGTTATTCGGTCGAGCAAGTATCTGTTAACTGGACGTGAACGGTAAAAGGAACTATCTCAGAGATAACACATTTGTAACTTTTAGTCTGAGTAATTTATTTAAACTGTTATCAAGAATATTCACAACCTATATACATGTTATAGTTCTTTGAGATCCTATTCGAAACTGTATTGTACGAGCTCACTGACAAATGAAACTTAGATGTCGCGTATCACATTTCTTACGTAAATAATATGTAGGACCGAAGTACTGTGGAGGACAACTGACTGCACTTCTACCTATAAACGAACTGTGTGGGAACTTGTGTCTCTGTAGAATATATATATCTCGAACACCCTTGTTCTGCCTAAGCATTAAAACTGTGCTCTAATTGACTTGGTTTTCCCGCACCAAGTAGCCCCTCTTTTCATGAGCCAATAGAAACTATCTTACTATTTCACTCAGGCTGCTAACTTTCAGTGACTTTCACAATCTCATCACCCCCTCAAGTTTATGTTGTCTTTTTAGATCAAGGCCAGTCTTTTTATACATTTCACCCCAACTTTTTTTTTAATCTGAAAGGTGATTTTAAACTGATTTTTTTGTGCTGCATTCGAAAATGGTCTCCATTTTCTCCCATCACGTCAGGTTTTCAAAATATGAATCAATAACTAAATGTAAATTATAGCTTTGTGAAACGTAATAAAAGAGCTTTCAACAAACATTTTATGTGAAAAATTTGGCCAGAGTTTATTTGTCACTAATAAATATAACTAATGATTATAAGCACATTCTTAACCTTACCTCAAATTGCACTTCAAATTTTCTCCTCTTTGACCTTCTCACGTGTAGTTCAGAGCAGTTCCTTTTTAACATCCGGCAATAACCAACCATCATGTGAACACTCCACTACCCTTGATACCTCATTTCCATATTTTTATATCCTGGTGAAATCATTCACCTGTTTCTCACTTAATCTCCTAAATTGCAAGGGAAATAATTAGATGGAAATGAAGGAAATGTACTTTGACATTCATATTGCAACCAATCTGTTTTAAACTTATAGCATCACTTTCATTATGTTAACATAATTTGGCCCTTATTATTTCCAAGGAAATTAAAAACAACATTTCTGAAAGCAATCCAGGCATCCTTCACTTCTCAATTGATAGTGTTCTCGAACTGACTGTCCATTATCAATTTTCGAATTTGTGGGCCAACGAATACGCCAGCTTTCATTTTTATAGGATAATGGAGTAACTGTTGCATAAGGTATTTAAAGCACTCACTGTCTTTATCTAGAGTTTTCACAAATTGTTTCATTAAACCTAATTTTACATGGAAAGGTGTCAACAATACTTTTGAGGGTTCCCTTTTTATATTTTTTTTCGCCTGGTATTAAATTAGTCCTATGTGTCCACTGTTCCCTTTCCCAGTGATTTAGATCTAGCTCTTCCATCTCATTCACATAAGAAACAAGGGTATTTTGTGAAACCAGCCTGCTGACCAAGTGATAATCCAACAATCTTGAAATCTCCACAAACTAGCCATATATGGATTTTATACTGCAGGTTTTGTAACAAAACTTTACATTTTCATATGTCTCCTTTAAAACAAAAGATTCATAGGCACCGCAAAAGATTTTAGATGTTGAAATAAGATATGGGTGGAAAACACACAGACTCTCCAACAACTTGTTCTCAAATATCTCTTATGTTTATACCATGTATATTCGTATAAATGTCAGGAAAATGTTGAATGAGTGATTCAGATGATTTCATATACGAAAAAAGAGTAGGATTTTATTTTGTATTGGGCAGGGTAATGCTAAGTGGTGATTAGGAGTATTCCCTGAATATTAAATGTCATTTGAATTTTCTCATAAATTAAGAAATATAGACCCTGAGACACTAAATATTTCAACTTCCTGTTTATAAGATAAATGCAGATAGATAAACGTCTCTAAGAATAACAACAAATATCTTAAACCCTGTTCATTTTAAGGGGAATACACATTTAAACACACCAATATTTAATTTAGCTATCTTCAATAGTTTGAGATAACGGTTCATTTACTGCCAGAAAATTACATTTAAAGAACAGCTGTTTAAAGCTAAAATGGAGGGAAAAACTGTAAAGAAAGCAACCAATTGTTTTGAGCATACAAAAGCCGCCAAACTTCAACAGTAGTATCAATTTCTAAAACAAAACCTAAAAGATGGTTTTTGGACGATGTGATTAATTTCTATTACTTACCGATATTGTGTTGACTGGGCGTAAGTTAACATTCCCACATATTAACTGCTTGCTATATAAACAAAAGTAACTGCAATACTGATATAGACCTGAAAACCATAAGTGTGATAAGTAAAAAGTTGCAATATATATTTTGATATATTGAATGTGAAAGTACAATTAAGAAAATTGTCAAGTCGATTCTAATTAGGGCACTACAGATAAAAATGTCCCCACAGCCAACAAACCTCGTTTATAAATAATAATAATAATAATAATAATAATAATAATAATAATAATAATAAAAAGATGATGTGACATTACAACCACAAAATGGTTCATTTTCATAGAAGTCATTTGCATCCAAGTAATATTTTAATTAATTTATTACTTTATTTTAATTAATATTAATACTTATCAAAAAAAAAATAGCATGCAATACACGTATGTTACGATTGTGTTGCAGAATCTCGTAAATTGAAAATTTCCTCTGTTGTGCATTAATAGACTTCGCACACGTATATTGCAATATACATTGAAGTATTTTTCTATTCCAACATGTGTAGAATTTTTTTCTATGAAATGGTACAGAATTCATAGTAGAATTTGCCAACTGGAACAATATTTGTAAATATGTAGTTAAAATATAGCCTGTAATATTAAGCCTGTAATGATAAAGTAATTATAAAATTAAGGAGAAAATCCCAACTAATATGACAATTTTCGCCACTTTGTCTCCTCCTAATTTTCAAATTTTATAATATGCGTTACTCAGATTTGATAATTACTTAAGCACAATGTATGTAATAATTGCTTCATTCTATATTCTTGTACATTTTGTGACTACCACAATAATAAAATTAGCATCATATTACAAATAGTGTACTTTTGTAGATATAGCGTCTTTTTTAAATTCTAGGGGAAAACTATGTTAATATATGCGCGTAAACGTTTAAAAGATTAATTCCTCCATTTGTCATAAATACGAACGGCAATCTTGTATTTAATTATAACTGCAGGAGCATCTAATGGAAACTGTGTGGATAAAAGATGAACAATCGGGTGCAGGATGTTGTACCTGGGCAGGGCAGGGTGCGGCGGTCATTGGCACCCCCCAACTGCGATCAATGAAATCTCGCTTAAAGGGGTCCGTCATCATTCTGCGTTGCTTCGTTTCGTTGTTGGTGGAATGGGGAGTAATACATGGATTCGGAATGGCATTTGTACTATCATTGCATCTTCCCCTTCGAGTGTGTATCGAATTTGTATTCTACATTTTAGTTAGCATCGTACATGTTGCAAATTTGGTGATTCGACGAACGAAGCCATTAGCGCCAATTCTATTGCATCCTATTTCCGCCCGGCGAAAGGCGGATGAAGAGTTCAGAGAGCGGTATAATTTCGGTAAGAAACCCAGCGTCTCCAGTTGCTAGATAGCTTGCAGAACTTCTATCCTCGGTAACCAGTGTCATCCCTATAAGGGGCAGAGTAGATACCCAAAGTGAAGTAGATGATCAAGCTATTTCTTGACGCTTCGCCAAATAGATTATAACAGAAAGCCTAAACGGAAGGGAAACGAAAGACCGTGGCTTTCTTTTGGTCGTAAATACATGGGTGCGAGGATATGTATATTCCGGGTGGAAGGCGCGCAACCGCCCTTTAAACCAGAGATTGTCATTAAGTATACTGAATAACTTTTTTGGTACCTTCTGTACTGTCTTTTCCATATTTTTAGATAACGCTTTAAAATGCAGAGATGATTAGGAACAGCACGCTTTCGCTCGTAGGTGGTTGCGAAAATCATTTTGACCGATGTTAGGCCTGTCGCAGTGCAATTCGAGCTCTTTTCCCGGTGTCGCTGCGAAGTTTGGCCACTTAGGAGAGCGATTTTCGAGCTTGATTTCCAAAATTCCTTTTCGTGTGTTTTCAGCAAAATTATTTTTGAGTAATAAACCGAATCAGACTACACAAGCTTGAATGAAACAACACAACACGTTCAAAACCTTTATACTTAATGTTAAAATGAAGCAGACACAGCGTCTTTCTTTACAACTATTAGATACAAAAACGTGCATGCCTTTATCGAATTATTCAATGAAAACTAAGTAAACTGGGTATTTTATGTAAGAGTTTGAGGAAAAAGTAAATGGTTTTATTTAAACATTTATTAAAAGTATACAGAAAGACCTACTATAGTAGTTGCGATGTTTATAACGTAGAAGATGTGAACGGCTGATCCATACTGTATGCGACGTGATAGAGGTCAATTTTTGCAAGGTCGTAAACCTCGGCGTAAATTACGATTCGTCCAGAACAAAGTAGGATTTACCTTAATTATTCGGAGTGAGAATTTTGAGACTTTTATTTTCTTTTTTTCCTGAAATATGGGTTCACAGGCAAAATTAGTATTTTAACTCTTCAGCTTTTCATCATCTATACCATGTGCACCTATCCCCGGTCATGTGAAGTAACTCCAACCGCAGATATATCTACATTTCTGAACGTCTTCTCTTTTGCCGCGACGAGCTAGCAATGAAGTAGCGTGTGCCTATCTAACCTGTCCTAAACTTTATTGTATTCACAACTAGTCTAATCTTTGTAACATCAATTGTCTCAGTACTTTCTGCCCTAAACGTCTGTATTGCAGACCCACTTTGTCAGCAAGGTTTAGATAGGTGGTGTAGACTACAGATGGCAAGGTGTTGGTATACAGCGTGCTGTTGTAAGGCTTTAGTGGTTATGAAAGCGAGCCCACAGTGTTAAGTCAGATGGTACTTGATTACGTCATGTAACGTCATACTGATACGTCATGTGTATCATATGGCTGTAACATGCTATAGAGTTACCTGAAAGTAATTTGATAGAGAGTGAGGAAATTGACGCCTTGGCAGTCCCTTTTCTCTCACAAGACTGGTCCTTTTAGTGTTATAATGAGTCTTATTAAGTGTAAATAAAAAAAAATAAGTTTTCTTTCCAAAATTATTATATAAGATTGTGTAAATATTTTAAGATGGTTTATAAATTTCACATTAGTATTTTGATGATACATCTCTTCATACTGATTGAATTATAGAATTTGGAAATATAGGAGTTAGATAAAAACTTATTACTGGAAAAAAATTAGCATTCATTGTAATACAAACTTTGTTTCAAATCTAGTATTTCGTATCGTTAGCCATTTCGAAATATTCCATATTGTATGCTTTCACTATCCCCAAATACATCATCTGACAGATATCGTATGTTTAAAAGTTGGTAGGTCCGTAAAACCCTGTCTTGTTACTATTGCTAAACATATTAATGCTATTGCTACACAATTTATCAGTTAGCACCTCCAGTTTAAAATTAAAATAGGTTTAAAAATAGCATACTGGTATTATTACATATTTACTTGTAAGTACAAGAGGAATAAGGGAACAACTTCAGCTAAAGGGTTACTAACATTTTTAAGAGCTGATGACATTGAAATTTCGTTCTGTTTGCTTGACCCAAGGAAAAAATAAAGGACTTCTCATTTTAGAAAAGTAAAAGTATTGAGAAGTTGTAACAAACAATATATCCAAAATGGTTAACCACATAAAAATGTATTTGACATAAATTGTGTGTTTTAATGCGTAGTAAGATTTTTGTCTTTTACGTTTACTAGTTAACTAAAGACCATCCAGAATGAATGATACTTCTGAGGCTTTTGCCAGAAAATTCAAGGTTTGTCATGAAAATATCTTAAACCTGTGAAATTATGTTAAAAATCCATAAAGACAAAATTAGAAAAACGAAATTTTCGAAAACTTTCATGTGAAGGGTAGTTGGGGTGAGGCATATTCTTGAAAATCTTCGTGCTGCGGATCCTTAGAAGATACAGAACTTAAACATCGATTTTGGTATTTAACCGATTCTTCTCAGAATCATGGACGCGTGCGCAAAAACACAAGGAGTTTTTTAAAATATAATTTGTTTAGATGCAGGTGTATAAATGGATGTCTCGGAAATAGCTCACAAAAAGGACATTTGTAAAAATGTTGTTTTCGAGGTATACATTTTTTGTGCAGTAAAATGTTGACTGTTATAAATCTGTGTAAAATTCCTTGCAAGTGAAGAGGACTTGACCATTCCCAGAAAATGCTAATTAAAGACAACGAGATGCATCCTTGAATGGAAGACGCTGAACATTGGACAAGTTTGATGTTTAGCCGACTTTTTGTTTCTGATCATGCTTTCTCTCTTTTCTCTCTCCATACACATAGGATTTTACTAAAATAGCTTTTTTGGGTTCCGGATTCAGAAATGGAAATGGCGTGTTATTTATGGACGTTCTTTAACTACTGTGGCTCTCAGCGTCCCATTCTAAATTGGGCGTGAAAAACCGCTTAATTTTGCTCAGAGGCCTCTCTTTCAGGCTTGAGGTTCTTTTACGTGCCGTAAATCTACGACACGGGACCAACGGCTTTACTTCCCTTCCGAAGGAAGCCATGCTAAAGATTTTTACGCCCGAAAAAATCCATCTGCCTCCGCCGGGTTTGAACCCGCGGCCTTGGGTGTATGAAGTAAGCATGGTAACCATTACATCACGGAGGACGACTCAGGATTCAGAGAATAATGTGGTAAAATCTGAGTTTCGAATTTTTAACTGGAATGCAATATTTCCTCTACCCACTGTATATATGTTATACATCGGAGGTGAACACTTCACGCACTGCGACCTACATAGATCTGTTGTGGCTACTATTCCCCCAGGAGAAAGGGATGAAGCACAGGAGGCTACAAGCCGCAGAGACGCGTGGAAAAATTCCCTAACAAATTCTAAGCTCGAAAACTATCCCAGTGCTGGAGCTGCTGAGAGAAGGTGGTGATGCTGATGAACATGTCTACAAAATACCTCTTTTGTGTCTCCGGAAATACTTTTTCCTTTCAGCAAGCAGTCACACTCTGACACATCCATTCTATCTCACCTGAAAGATGAGAAACAGAATTAAAGCTAAATGGTGTAAAGGAAATCACAATAGATGAATAACCACCCGAGAATTGGCTCAGGGCGATGAAAAACAACGAAAAATACAAAGTCAGATTGGAGGTCGATGGAATTCGAACCTGAGACTTCCCGAAATTGAACCTCAGAAGTTACCACGCAGCCATCTCGCTCGCTTATTAGCAGAGAAACCAATCAGCTTATATATGAATGGTTGCTGAGGAATGTGTAGAGAAATCTTTGTGATTGTAACAACAGAATATTTGTTTATATTCAGAAATGTTAATTATATAAACACTTGTCCAAAAAGATTGGTTACTTTCAGACTTAGCCACGGAACATTGGTAGAGAGGCTAGTCACCGCATGCCCTTATCAGTTGCATGGACATTTTCCGGAAGACATATTAATTCACTTCTGCCCTCTGAATATCGCATTTCACTTTGAATTTTGAAACTTATTTTAAAACCCCGCTAAAAATTATTTTAAATTTCTTTTGTTGAAAGGTGCCCTTTGTCTTTTTATCTAGTACCTCCGTACATATTCCGTGGTAATTTACCAATTTGTTAATTAAATACTACCCAAAGATTACATACCACTTGTTGAAAAAAGATGATTCGAGAACGTTAAAACATGTTTCAGTAGCACTAATGTTAATGTTGAGGAGCAGCCCACGTGCCCGTCATATAACGTAACAAGAGAGAAAATCTCTGTTATTCGTTCATACCGAGGGTATGCCCTCTTGAATTAATGGAGATTACGTAACGGCCAGAACCCACAGTTCTAAATATACTCATATAGAGCACACATGCATATTTTGTTTGGCTTCGTAAGCTTTTGTAAGTCTTTCGTAACTACCAGACATAATGTTCTTTCTGCTGTATTTGTACTTGAATTACATGTTACCATTTGCCCTAAACCATTTATTAGTTACAGATTTGTTATACTTAAGGACGGTTTCTAATACACGGCAGTTACCTGTACATCTGGTTTAGACCTAGAAAATAACTTTGAATCGTTTCCTAGCTTTTAAGTTAGCCGTGCACAAACGCTCTTCCAATTTCGCGTTTGTTTTCTTAATCGTGTCCATTGGTGGAATTCTAAATCTTGCTTTTTTATTTAAATGTTTTCAAATGTTTGTCATATGGTGCTCTACCACAGTTGTAAGTTAGTATGCTTTAAATGACTTTAATATCTTTAAAATGTGATTTTATATTACTAATGCAATTAGTTATGTGCTGTATATCTTTAAGAAATCGTAATTTGAAAAAGTAAAGGCACTAGTGCATTAATTACTAATACACAAAACTCCACCTTAACTGGTTATTTCAAAAAGTTTTTAAAGATCTTTTGAATATAATTTTTAAACAATTTATTCTCAGTGATCGAACCAATTATGTAAAGTCTTCAGCGATTTAAAGTTTAGCAAAAACCATATGCCGCTTTTGTAAGTTCATTTTCTCCGAAAATTTGATCAAGATTGGCTACTCACTATATCGTATGTAACGTCTTCAATGTGCAAAAGTTAAGAAAACGCAATAAAAATTTTATATGAACGTAGATCTGAAAAGAATTACTGCTGACAAGTTATAAGATAAAATTGGTCACAGAAAAGTGTCAAAGTGGCTAGCACCTGAATCGATATTCTCTAAGTATAGCCCGATAGTGTAGTAAAACATATTATCGGGGTGTACCCTTAGACAGCATTCCAGTTAACGCGTACTCTGCTGCAAATTCCTGCAGTTTCGTATTTGTTCAAAGATGCCGCATTTTGAACTTGACAGAAATAGTTGTTTTAGTTAGCAAGTGCAAGGGTTCGGAGATATAGGCAGATCTGTTTAGAAATGAAGCGAAGACCTCTCTGAGTTGGAATAGGCAATATTTAAATACTGATGAAAAATTACTTATAACAGGACAGACTATGTATCCTGAAAGGAGGGATAGAACGAATATATAGTGCAATTCCCGCAGCGAACATAGGGAATGGGGGTGTAGTTATGTTGGGGGGTTGTAGTACGGAGTTCGATCCCTAGGCAATGCAACAGGTGCTCCGTTCTCTTGGCTGCCAACTATCCACTTGGACTTCAAGTGTCTGCCCTTCAAAAGGCCTGTTGCGTGTTTAAACAGACTTGATGAGTCCAGACACGCAACAACGCTTCCCTATGGGTGCTCAGCTCATTTCAGGGCGTCTAAATAACAAACCTTGTTCTGTAGCAGATGTGAAAATGCTTTCCTTCCCCGAGTACCAGATATAGGAAAACTCCGTAACACCACCTAGCATCGGACTGCGTTCAGGGGAACGTTGTGGAAGGTGTCCAAACCCGGCGACTCCGCATGCTTTTCAACGTACTGCTCTGAGTGTGTGTGTGTGTGTGTGTGTGTGAGAGAGAGAGAGAGAGAGAGAGAGAGAGAGAGAGAGAGAGAGAGATACACACAGTAGCATAAAAATGAATAGCATGCCAATAAATTGAGTTAATAGCGAACAAAACGCACATGTGAAGTAAGCTGAACTATAGACTTTGATATTGTAGCATGCCTTTTATTTTATTAAAACTATGAATTCATAGTCAAACACAGATTGTAATTACTTTCTCTAGCACGTACTAGTATGTACATGCAATGTATATAGTAGCTAGAGAAGGTATTGCATTCCACTAAAAATTCGATAAGAGGTTTCACCGGAAATGTGGGTTTGAGGTTAAAAAAAAAAAAAAGCATTATTTAAAAAAAAAAAAAAAAAAAAAAAGTCAGCGCGCACGACTCTGAATGTGTATGTTTAGACAGCATAGTTCTAAAACAAAAAGACCGTTAAATACCAAACTTGGTATTCATGTTTTGTATCTTCCAAGAATGCGACACGAAGATTTTCAATAAAATCTCTCTACCCCAAACTATTCTTTACATGAAAAAATGTTCAAAAAGTTTTTCTCAAAAATGTCTCAAACGATTTTGATTAAAATACCGTATATTAAAGATATTTACATCACAAATATAATACAAATCTATTTTGAATTTTCTGAGAATAGCCTCTGAAGACCTCGTTGTTCTGGACGAATTTTGCTGAATTTTGCATAACTGATAAACCATAAGAGATAGGCAGAATTTACTATATAAACATGTAGATCTTGTTAAAACAATTTATGCCATATATGTTTTTGTTGTAGATTCAAGATTTTTTCTTGCTATTGGTTTCAATTTTAAACTTGTTAATTCTTCTCAACCAGGAAGCCCACTTTCGTGTAGTCGCTCTAATTTTACTGTTGGTCATGCACAACGCACTGAGCTTCCATTGTTTCACATAGCGACCAGCCTTTAAAAGATTTTGACTATCCATTTAGCCTTTATTTCCCTTGTACTCGTAAATAAGTAAATAATAAGACCAACTCTAGTTTCTAGTTAGCATGACATATATAAAAGAATAATCATTTGTAATAATAGTATTGTGAAACAGCTAGAGTTATATACTTCCTATTACACAAGATTATGAGACCTGAGTTGCTAGATACAATGAATTCCTTATGTAAATTTTCAAATAAAAATATTTCCATTGCGAGCTACAAAAACTTGCACTTTTGAAAATACTTCTTTGGTCTTCAGTTGGTAAATCGTTGGCATATTTAAAAGAACAATATCATTTGAATTTAATTATAAATGATTAAAGGACAAATTTCACCCCACCCTGAAGCCTTCGTTTTTATTTTCTCTGCCACGTAGGGAAAGTATTGTGTTGTACGCCCAAATTTCGATGTTTAGATTTTTCCGGGAATTTGTTCTGAGGTCCCCTGATTAAAATTAAAAAGAAATTACCTGTGTGTATGCGTTCATTACTCAAAAATTAAAAGTCTGCCAAGAACCAAACTTGATGTTTAAGTTCTGCATCTTCCAAGAATGCGACACGAAATGTTCAAGAAAATCCCCCACTAACAACTAACTACCCATTACATGGAACATTTTTCGAGAATTTAGATTTACTCAAAGATGGTACTAACGGTTAAGAGTAAACGGCTGTATTTAAGACATTTTCACGACAAATGATATGCATATCTTGAATTTGCGGGAATCCTATTTTTGGTGATTTTTGCATTCTGGATTACTTTTGTATAACTGGTAAACCGTGTAAGATAGATAAAACGTTACTACCCAAAAATGTAGATCTAGTCACATCATTTATGTGAAATACTTTTTGTGAAGTTTAACCATTTCCGAAATATTTCTTGTTGTTGGTTTAAATTTTCCAGTACTTATATTTTTCACAAATGGGAAGTCCTCATTTTTGGAGGAAGTCGTGCAAAGAGAACATAATTTTAATGTCACAGCGATCAGCGCTTAGCCTAATCCACTGATACCTACAAGGAGGTAGTTACACCACGTTTATCTCGATGAGTATGAAGTAAAATAAAAGAAAAAGTCTTGTAACAAAAGTCTGTTGCAAAATAGGTAAAGAAAGTCATTTTGGTGTAACACAGATTTGTTTGTTTTTTTAAGTTGTATTGTATTCTTTAGTCCCGTAAGACTTGTTATTTTATACAAATTCATGTCTTGCTCAGTGTATAAAATGCAATAACATAATACAAGGTACATGCAAGAAATACAATATGACATCACGTATAAGAACTACAACAATGATGATGATAGCTTGCCTCGGTAGAATGGGGTAGCGTGTCTGCTTCACATTCAATAGGTCACGAATTCGAATCTCGCTTAGGGTGAGATAAAGTTTATTTCGGAGTTTTCCCTTATCCTGAGAAGGCAAATGTCGAGTAACTTATATGATGATGATGATGATGATGATGATGACGATAATAATAATGAACCAGGTTTTTGCATTGCTCTGACAGCACTGGCAATATTGCTAACTTGGCCCAGACACAGAAAACGTGAGAATAACTTGAGTTTAGTGGCAGAAACTCTCACCCTTTTCATTTCTGTGCCGTGACGAATTTTCTACAATCACGTTGAGGAATTCTACCTGCAAAACTCCTTGTCCCGGTACTGGCCAGCAAAACCTGTTTTTAATGAGGTCTATAGCAGGTGTCATGATGGTGTGGACTCTGTAAGGGGTTGCAAAAAGCACATTATTAGACAATACTAAGGAATTTATAAGCTATGAAAATACCAATAGGCGATTTCAGGTTAACAAGTGGATTTTACGATGTGCAAACACGTCATCGGCGAATATTAACGGTAACCATCACACATGTTGCAATACCTTTACCTGCTAACCGTTTAATGAATAGTAGCTGATATTATGAAATTGTATAGGGACATAAAACTGTTACTATGAACAGAATATCTTTAGTTATAGACGAATTTGTGTTTTCTTCCAGAACATATGAATAAACCTGTGTTCCACTCACATAGCTTTCTCTTATCTATTCTGCAAACTATTCTTACAAAAGATTTTCTTCTTTCCACACCATACTAATCAAGATAAGCATTAGCAGAATTGTCGTATTGCTTAGTGCCTTATAAGTAGAAGAAAACTAAGAGAATACACTATGCTAGAGCGATAGTCAAATATTTTAAAAGCTGTCTCTATGCGATTGTCATTGAAATTCGCTTCTTGCATGGCCCAGAGTAAAACAAAAGCACGGACGACTTCCTGTTTGAGAAAATTATAAACCTTTTAAAACTGAAACAAATAACAAGGGATATCTTGGAAACGATTAGATCTACAAAAAACTTGTAAAGCATATAAGTTTTGTGTTTTGACGATATCTACTTGTTTTGTATAATAAGTTTTTGTCTATCTCTTAAGGGTTATAAATTATGCAAAAGTCATTCATAATGAGGATGTTTCCAGAAAATTCAAGACATACATTTTATTTCGCATTTAAATATTTTAATATACGATATTTTAATCAAAATCGTTAAGACGTTTTTGCGGACATATAAAAGTTTCTAAAACTGTTCCATGTAAAGTAGAGCGGAGGATTTTCTTTAACATTTTCGTATCACATAAATTGCTATTACCTATGCATTTTTCTCTTTCACATGTCTTTGTGTTATTTAATCTTATTTCC
The DNA here is from genome assembly GCA_030762935.1 of Hymenopus coronatus. Lineage (NCBI taxonomy): Eukaryota > Metazoa > Arthropoda > Insecta > Mantodea > Hymenopodidae > Hymenopus > Hymenopus coronatus. The sequence continues at coordinate 45,349,652 of CM060891.1, read as the reverse complement.
TAAAGGTATAGTTATAATTTCATAGCTCTATAGAAAATATATGTACAGAATGCTATACTGTATGCAATGTTTTATGAAAAATTATTTTCTACGTTTTAAGATAACATGGAGCCATGAAAATCTAAATCAAACTTGAATACTTTGCGTACCTTCTAAGCAAACGTTACATCGAAATCCCTCGATAATTCGCATTCCTTCCAGTCTAATGGTTTATTGGGAATCTATCCAGAACTTAGCAAAACTGTATTAATACTATAAACAGAAAAATTGTGTGTTTGAGAGAAACAAAGAATGTTATATTCTGTCACTATTGAAAATCAAAATCGTTTCTGTCGGACTTAAGGATATAAATTCTTTCAATTTCACATCCTAAATACTGAAACATAAAGCAATTTTATAAATCAAGTAAAAGATATGTAATTGTTATTCCATAGAACATGCACGTAAAATAATATAAAGCAATATATTGGATAGATGCTGACGATTTAGCAATTAAGACACAGTAAAATAAACGAGAATTAAATTAGTTTATAACTCTATGATATGTAAGCCAAGTATTTCACTAAACCTTATGTAAGAACGTTTTCTTTATTTCCTTTGTACTTATGATGTAACTAGAGTTGGTCAAAACACTTTTTATATAAGTTGTTGCCTTAGATAGAAATAAACTGCTCGTAGTGAAACAATCTTCTTAAAGGTAGCAAAATAGCTATTACTTTCACTGAGGTACTGAGTTTTCTTTGCTGTTTTGAAACTGCTCTTACACTTGTTTTACGTATTGAGATAGTCTGGAACAACGAACTGTAAAAGAACTAAAATAAAAGTGTGCTTGAAACATAACATGACTTTGGAGCGTACGCACATCAAATATAGATGCTGATGACAAGTTTAGTGTGAAGAATCCAGCGGCGCTGAAGTTAAAAGTGTTATTTTCTTGCCACAGTTTTATTTTACACTGGTGTTCCCGAAACTTATATAAGACTTCAATGAAAAATGTTTGCTTCGCTTAATTTATAATAAATATAATAAATAATAATAGTAATAATGGTGCACAAAGCCACAATAAATTTGAGCCGACCACCCCAACGGTTAGCCTCACGCCTAGCTACGCACACACGTAAGAGGTGATATACAACCAACGGATATGTAAGGGCAGATGGTATGTATAGCACCATGATTCCCTCAACCGGAATGTATTCTCCGGACCTATAGATCGGCATTTATCAAATTCCTCCTGCGCCAAAAATCTGCACCTCTATGCGCGGGCTCGAACCCACGCTATTCCATGGCAGGGAGCCGGAACTCTAGCCCTCTACGCGACGGCGCAGGACTCTAAAAATTACTATGGTATCTGTGTGGACATATTAACACATTTCCTGTCACAAGTTTTAGTTTGAAATTAGTTATAAGCTGTAATTGAATTTACAAATTATACTGGATCTCCTAAATTTAGTGGTGCTTCATATGCCAAAAGCTTTCCAAAGAAGTCCTAAATGCTCAATCCAGCTTCACAATAAGGCCAGGGATTTTCTTGAATATAAAATGCTTGTCTTCTCGACCATCAGCGAATTGTTTGGTCTCATGCATAATATTATGTTATACATTCGAATTAGCCTTTTGTTTGGTCAGTCTCTTGAGATAGTGGTGGGGGAAACACGTAACCGACTCTAGGCATGAGGAACCTGTTTTTGTGCCTTTGCATTGTCTCAAGAGACAAAGAATAGATCACAATAAGTCAGTATGTTCCTGTGGCTAATTTTCGCCGTTAAAAACCATGCCGTTACATACTTAACATATGACGAGATTAGAATGAACACGTAGAATTTCAAGGCAAGTTCAATTGCGCCTACTAAAGGAATGGGAGGAAGGGATGTGGTGGGGATACGAAGTGCGGGCAGATCCAACGGTGACAACTCAGCACAACGGGAACCCCTAACGTTTCTAGGCTTGTCTGGCTGTTCTTTTGATGCTTCCCTATCATGGTGGTTCGGGCAGAAAGTTCCCTGAAAGGAAAGGAAGTAATCTCCTTAAATCAAGTCTATCCTAATTGGCCGTTTAACTCTGAAAGATGAAGAGGGAACTGAAATGAAAGAAATTGAGGTACAGAAACTTAATAGTAGCATATAATATAATCCTAGTTCTCGCCTGCCGTCCTAGGAAAACCATGAAAACACCCAAGGTCAGGGTGACCGGTCCAAGAGTAATCGAACTCGTGGTCTCCGTACAAGCAAGCTTCAGGTGCCACTCTCTAAGCCATTCCGTTCGTTATGAACACTTCGTCTTTTTTGTATTGTCTTTTTCTTGCAGCAATTACCTTAAAAAGAAAACTGACCGTAATACTTATCGTTGTATAATTTTGCCCACCCCTGATGGTGCTGCTTTCTGTGCAATAAGTGCATCACTGAACACTAGAAGGGGTGTTCCTGAATACGGTATTTTAAAACATGCCATGACATCGAGATGCAGCACGTAAACAACACCCTTCAACAGCATGTCTTTTTTGTGTTTGGAGACAGTTGTGTGTTTTTTATCAGTCGACCATGAAGTCATGTTCCTTGTGCCGATAATAGCAAACTTGTGCATACAAAAGAGAGGAAGTTGCCTTTTACGTTCAGAATGCTAACAATTAATGCCCTTTTTCTTTCTTTTTGCAGGTGAGTTCCAGAAATATCTTGAGGCCCAAGTGGTAAGCATTGGAACTTGAAACATTGCATGCGTAAAAACAAAAGACCCGGATTTTGAAAAATAATAGGGGTTACTAATCGCCATAAACACATTTCTGATAGTATATTCTTGATAGCAACACCCGCGTTTTCGGCGGTATTTGATAGTTTTATTTTTTCTACCACAACTAAATAAGACAAGTCGCATTAGTTACATACCCTAGGTTTCACTGAAAAGGCCCTTTTGAGGGAGGTCTGTCGAATCTCTGTTCTTTGTCTCTAAGATGCTTAACGCAGAAGCGAAAATACTGATACATACCGACTTTTATAACGAAGGCAGGCAATTTTTTAAGGTTATCATAGGTAGTCAGTCGTTGCTCTCGTGTACTGCAATTTTTTTGGGGGCTGTTCAATAATCCTTTATTAATTCTATCGACATACTAAAGTTTCATTATCCGTATATTTGAACTAAAGCTGATTTCGTTTTAATCAATCCCATTAACATTTAGGGAAAGTGCACACCTCATAACATATGAGATTTATCTAAAATAAACGTTTTTGTATTAAGACTATTACAAAATATTTGGTTAATTTTCTGTAAATTTTAAATAATACATGTTGAAATACTTTGTTGCTGTGTGAATGAGGTCATAGAAATATCTTTTAAAACCATCACTACTATAGTACTGTATTGCAAAACTGTGTGCGTGTGCGTGTGCCCGCACGCGCTTTTCCCGCAGTTGATTGTTGTCTTGGCTCTACAACATAGTATGTATTTCTGCGGAATTAATGGAAAAAGTTTCTTAACCACAGAATATAATTCGATAAAAAAAATCTGATGTGTTACACTGGCCTGACTTTCTTTAATTGCTCTGCAAACAAACTTCTTACAAAAGATTCTTCTTCTTTCTACACCATGCTAATCGAGATAAACATAAGCAGAATGTTCTTGTTACTTAGTTCTTTATAAGAAGAAGGAAACCAAAGGAATGCACTACACGGAAGTAACAGTCAAATGTTTTAAAAGCTGTCGTTATGCGGTTGTGATTGCAAACCTCTTCTTTGCTTGGCCAGGAGAGGACCAAAAGAAAAACGGACAATTCCTGTCTGAGAAAAGTATAAGTACTTTACAATTGAAATCAATGACAAGGAATATCTCGAAAACGGTTACCTCCACAACAAAAACGTAAACTGTGTATTTTGAAAAGATCTATATTTTTTTGTGCAGTAAGTTTTATTTCGCTCACGATTTAACAACTCCATGGCACGACAGCTCACGGGGAACCTTGGCCTACCGCCCGGCCGCTGCGTCCCCCATCTCGGTCCACTACAGACGTCATGGATGGGGTGCAGTATTGGAGGGTGAGACGTGGTCAGCGCCTCGAGTCCCTCCCGGCCGGTTAATGCGGTCCTCATGACCTGGAGCCGCTACTTTTCCATCAAGTAGCTCCTAAATTGGCCCCCCCAGGGACCTTACGAGGCTGAGTGCACCGCGGGCCAGGTCTCCCAGCGGGGGGAAAATCCCCACGCCGGTACTGGGGATCGAACCCAGGTCTCCCGCTTGGTAAGCAGCTGCGCTACCACCGCGCTAAGGAGACGACCCTCACGATTTAACAGTTAAGCAAAATTCAACAAAATTCATCGAGAATATGTAAGTCTTCAGAGGCTATTCCCAGAAAATTCAAGATATGCATTTTATTTGGGATGCAAATATCTTTAATATACGATATTTTAATCAAAATCGTTGGAACCATTTTTGAGAAAATCAAAATGTTCGAAAATGTTTCCATGCAAAGGGTAGTTTGGGGTGAGGGGATTTTTCTCAAAATCTTCGTGTCACTTCCCTGGAAGATACTAAACTTAGTATCCGCGCGCGCGGACCTTTTTCCACAAATGGTTTTTATTATTATTATTATTATTATTATTATTATTATTATACAGAGGACCCTAAAACATATATTTCCGGTGAAATCTCGGTATCGCATTTTTGGGTGGAGTGCAACATCTCACGTATGTAGCATGTACTAAGTATAGAAAGTAAAAATGGAGAGAATGTATAGTATGCTAAGTTGCAAATCGACTTGCCGAGGTAATAAAAAGCACAGCGTCACAACATTCACTTTTTCACAAGAAAATATACGAGAAATGGACCCTTGCTACGCATAGAGCTGAGTTCGTGCCTGGTAAATGTGCATATGTCTCCAGTGAACATTTTACTGAAATGAATTTTATAAATGAAAATAGAACAACCTTTCTTCCAGTATTACAAGTGCATTTACTTGGTGTGGAGTTTAGTACTCTCGTTAGAGATTTGTGTCATGCATTAGAGTCATTTTATTGGACTACTAAAAACTAAATAACAATAGTAAAGTGCGCTCCAGTAAACGAAAGCTGGTTAATTTAAATAATTCTTCAATTGTAATAGAAAGCAAAGAGTGTCAGCAATTTCACAATAATATATTTGTTTAGATACCTCAGATGGATGTACAGTAACTTCTTGAAGCTATAGAATGTATTTTGCAGACAGTTTTTATTATTATTGTTTTTTTATGAAAATTATGAGGGTATTCCGTACAATGCATTAGTGTAATGCCACATTCACAATAGGGCGTAAGCGCAAGACTTTGCAACTATTTATTCACTGTAAGCATTCACAATACGCTAAGCAATGTAAGGCTTTGCAAACTCCAAACTGTATGCTTGCGTTGCGTGCATAGAGGAAAAATTGTGCTTCTTTCTTCTACGCATTCCCTGCATCCTACGCATGCGAGATTTTATAGCGCCTATTGTATATACATGCTGCTCTTCCACTAGCCCGTACCACGCCATCTCAAGACTTCCCTGAAAGAGATTATAGTAGTCTTCCTTGCTGAACCCTCCCGGATGTACTCAATCTGCGTCTAAATTTCTTCGTTCTCACAAATCGTAAGGCTCAAAGAGATAAATGCACATTGCATCAAATGAGCAGCTTTATCGCTTTCTGTAGTTTCCAAGTTTGTAATATTTTGGTGAAACATTATTGTACGTCACTGGCGCGAACGTCAGTTGTGTGTATGTAATTTTATAACGTGTTTATTTATAAAGGATTGACTGAATTTTCTCACATGATATTGTTGGTTATGTTATTAAATTTGAAATTTGCAGTGCGCTTGGAAGATATCCTCACGTAATTTGCGAATCTACAAAACCGTACCAACTTATTGCGTTACACTTACGACTGCATGTGAATGATCTTTCCTCGCGACCGATCTCATGCTGCGCTACATCTCTCATTATGAGTGTCGTTGAAGGCAGAATAGGGCGTTGCAAGTATGCACTCACATGCTGGGTGTGAGGTTCTGAGTACGATGGCCACTGTTCCATTCATTAATAGTTTCTTTTGCATAGCATGAGTACGTTGGGAAAAGGAACTAAATAGTTACGGAACAAATGGGCGGCACATCGGAAGTGCAGTCAGATGATAATATCCCGAATTCTCAGTTGCATTTACCAATGAGGTTGAGGCTCTTAAATATAATACTATTTTCATTGAGCAATTGTACATTTCCATTATTGCTTTGCCTTTCACTTCCCTCTGGTTGCTAACCTCGATGAATTATGCTTGTCAACAAAAGTTTCGCCCTCCAAGTGCACTCATATTATGGCCGGATATATATAGTAGTGTGTGTGTGTGTGTGTGTGTGTGTGCGCGCGCGTGTGCGCGTGAGCGTGAGAGAGGAAAGAGAGAGAGATTCCTACACAATTATTCTTGCATTTTTGGGGTGTTTTTGAGCAGTTATGAGTAGTTTTGTTCCCTTATTTGGAATTGGGATCATGCACGACAGCGTTAATTATACTCAAGTATGAGATATTCTGCTAGAAAACTTCAAGTAAAATCCAAAAACACTATCAGAAATAAAAAAAAAATCTGATGTGTACCATTCACATGACTTTTTCCATATCCCTGCAACAAATAATTCTTAAAAAGCTTATACTTCTATTTACTTTATGCTAATCAGAAAAAAATAGCAGAAATAGTCTTATTACTCGCATCCTTGTAAGTAGAAGCGAAATAAGGGACAACCGTAGGTTAAAGTGATAGTCAAAAGCTGGTTGCTATGTCAATGAAGTTCCTTTGTTTATATGAATAGGAGTTGACAAGTTCCAGTATGAGAAAAGTATAGGTTTTTCATAGTAGAAACCAAAAATAAGGAATGTCACAAAAACGACGAACTCCACGAAAAAAATGTATATAACATAAATTGTGTGTTTTAATGTGCCCTACATTTTTTGTGTGGTAAGTTTATGTCCATCTCTTACGGTTTAGCAGTTATTCAAAATTTAGTAAAATTCATCCAGAATAAACTACTCTTCAGAGGCTATTCCCAGAAAATTCAAGATATACATTTCATTTGTCAGGTAAATATGTTTAATATCCGAAATTTTAATCAAAATCGTTAGAGCCATTTTTGAGAAAATCAAAATTTTCGAAAAAAGTTCCATGTAAAGGGTAGTTGGGGGTGGGGGTATTTTTCTCAAAATCTTCGTGTCGCATCCCTGGAAGATACTAAACTTAAATACCAAGTTTGGTATTTAACCGACTTTTCGTTTTTGAGTTATCGTGTTCACAGACACACGGACACACACACACACACACACACACACACACACACACACACACACACACGGACCTTTTTGTGAAAATGCTTTTTTTTAATATTGGGGACCCTAAAACATATTTCCGGTGAAATCTCGGTATCGAATTTTTGGTGGAGTGCAATACTTTCTCTATACACTATGTACATAGTGCGTATGAAGAAAGTAATAACTAAATATTATTAAAATACAATTTAACAACATTTGGCATAATGGTGCTTTATTTAGTGATGCGGAAAGACCACATAGTTAATCCTGAACAGCAGCTTTACTCCCTCTCCTTTTTGACCAACGCTCAAGAAAATATTTACACAATGGATCCTGATAGTATTCCTCTCCATTTTAAAACTTAAGCACCCAAATTGACAGAGAAATTATTTTGATATGCAGAAATAATGTGAAATTAAAGCTTGGGTTTTTCTGTTCTCCTAAATTGCGTCCATATATATTAGAAACCGATTTTTAACTGTTCCATGTATGCCGTATACAAAACTATTTCATGTGCATTTAATACATCATATTTTTGCTTTCTCTGTGTACAGTAGACAGGAAGTATTGTCTACCCAAAAATTTAGAAGTTTTACCGGAAACACATTTTTGAGATCTCCTTATAAACAAAATATACTTTATTAATATATTAGCACGGATATCAAGATAGCGTGGATTTAAGTACATCTTAAGAAGATGTGACACAAAAAGTTTAAAGAAAATCACGTGGAAAATATTTCGTTATTTTGTTCACTCGGTGAGGGCTCAGACTATTTCGATTAAAATGCCTTGTGTTTTAAGCTATTTGCATGACTAATATATATCTTGAATTATCTACGAATAGTCGGTAAATTCTTCATTCTGAATGAATTTTGTGTAACAGGTAAACTATCTGAGATTGACATAAACTCGCTCTTTAAATATTTAATCATTAATTTTGCCTTCTTTATCCCCCTGTATCTATAACTGTGTAATGAAACCACTTCTACAAACATATCTCAATTAATATAAAGTAGACAGATTATAGCTTTTGTAGGAATAGTGTGGAAGCTATAGTAAAATATGCGATAGAGGCTACAGAAAGTCAGGTGAATGAAACATATAAGATTTTAAGTGGAGCGGAATACTTTCGATTCACATCATAAAGGTACTTCTACGTACTCTTGCTTATTTATGCAGCTATTAGGATTAAATTTACACAGTTATAACTTAAATTATGCAAACTGCGCATCATTGTAGAACACATTTACTTTCTCTAGCACGTATTTACACAGTGGATACAGAAGGTATTGTGTTCTACCCAATATATATATATATATATATATATATATATATATATATATATATATGTGTGTGTGTGTGTGTGTGTGTGTGTTTGGAGGTGTTCCGAGTCCGAAAAAACTATCTTTAGAAAAAGGTCCGTGAATGTGTCTGTCTGCCTATCTGTGGACAGCATAGCTCAAAAACGAAAAGTCGGTTAAATACAAAACTTAGTACTGAAGTTGAATATTCCAAGGATGCGACACGAAAATTTTCAGAAAAATCCCCCCATCCCAACTACCCTTTGCAGAGAAACATTATTTTGTCAAAAATTGCCCTACGATTTTGATTAAAATATTTTATATTAAGATATTTACACCACAAATAATATACCTTGAATATTCTGGTTGAGATGTAGACAGAAACATTTTACACAAAAATATAGATCTCATTAAAACACAATTAATGTTATATGCAGAGTTAACCGTTTTCGGAATATTCCGGATTATTGTCTTCAATTTTAAGCCACTTAAAAGAGCAAAGAGATGGAATTTCAATTGTTAGACATAGTGACCGGCGTTTGAAGGACTTGACTGTGCATTTATAGCCTGTGAATTTTCTTATTTCTCTTCTACTTACCAGGAAACAAGTAATAAGACTAATTCTGCGTATGTTTATCTTGATTAGCATGATGTAGACAAAAGATTAATCTTTTGAATAGAAGGTTTATTTGCGGAGCAGCTTTTTTCTTCTTTATATTTATATTTATATTAATCGTCGCCCTATGGTACTCAAACTGGATTTAAAAGCCCGATAATGGATGTAGCTATCAAGTAGCGAGTTTTTACTTCCTCTAGCTCGTATGTGCAATGTACATAGTGGATTCCTAGTCACATTGGCTTGCCGGGGAATGAACTGGCAGATTTTGCAGCAAAGACGGCAACCACCGAGCCCAGTACAAAAATATCTTGTATAACATCGGAAGACTTTAAGCTTGTTGTGCGCAGAGCAATACTTTCGTGCTGGCACGAAGAGTGGTCAGCTCTCCATGGAAACAAGCTTAGAGTAGTGAAGGACCTTGCAACAAACTGGGTAACTTCCTCTCGTCATTCTCGACGGGTGGAAGTAATTTTGGCTCGTTTGCGTATTGGCCACTGCAAGGTTACACATAGTTTTCTTTTTAAGAGTGAATCTCCTCCATTGTGTCCGCTTTGTGGAGAAGATTTGTCTGTCCGTCATGTGTTGCTAGATTGTGTTAATCTAGCACAAATTTGGGAATCAGTGCAACTGCCGGTCAGTCTTGCAGAAGTCCTGGCGGACGATAGTCGAGCGGTAGCTAAGATTTTTAAATTGTTATCGAAGATACCCTTCAAATTTCTGATTTAGTTGTTTTTATCCTTGTTTTTGTATTATTTTTTGCCTTTCCCCCCCCCCCCCCTCAAGTCATCAATCTGTGGCTTTTTCTATGATTATCTTTTTACATTAAATTTTAGATTAATCTTTCGTTCTTATTTATAATATTTCTTATTGAGCTTTATCTCTGGCTTTTGCCATGATTTGTTTAATAAGGGCGCTGATGACCTTGTAGTTGAGCGCCCATAAACACTAACCATCATCATCACATAGTAGGTAGAGAAAGTATTGCATTCCACCTAAAAAGTCGATACCGATTTCACCAGAAATCACGTTTTAGGGTCCCATGGATGTGTTCCATTCTAGCTGTTTCATATATAAACTATTGTTACAAAAGATTATTCTTTTATCTACATCATGCTAATCGAGATAAACATTAGCAGAATTGTTCTTATTACTTGCTTCTTTGTAAGTAGAAGGAAAATAAGGGAATATACAAGGCTAACGCTAAAGTCATATCTTTTAAAAGGTGGTCGCTATGTGAAACAACAGAAGTTCGGTTCGCTCTGCGTGGTCAGCAGTAAAACAAGAGAGATAAAACGAAAAGTGGCTTCCTGTTTGAGAAAGTTAACGCAGTCACAATCGAAACCAATAACAAGAAACATCTCCAGAACGGCCAACTCTGTAAGAAAAACGTATATGACACAAATTATGTGTTTTAGCGAGATCTACATTTTGTGTATAATAAGTTTTTGTTTATCTCTTACGGTTTATTAGTTATATATATATAATTCAGTTAAGTAAAATACATACATAATACAGAGGTCTTTGGAGACTATTCCCAGAAAATTCAAGAAATATATTTTATTTCTGATGTAAATATCTTTAATGGCTTTTTAATCAAAATCGTTAGAGGAAGTTTTGAGAGAAACAATATTTTGAAAAACATTTTCCATATGAAGCTAGTGGGGTAGGGGGATTTCCTTGAAAATCTTTGTGTCGCATACTAACATTATAACTTAAAAATTATAATTATATAAGCGTGAACTATATATATATGTATATATATATATACATATATATACGTATATTATATATAAAGAAGACTCCGTACAAGTACTTCACAATATAGAACTAAATGTACTAACGTATGTACTTGTGATAGAAACAGAAAATGGTTGGAGAGAAGTATTCAACATCGCCTAATTCAGCAGCGCCCCCTGATTCATCTTCGTGTGGGCATAACCGGTAAACTCTTCAACTTTACTCGTATTGATACCAGCCCTAGTGAATGGCGTTAAAATTAGATGAAGGCAGGCGCAGGGTAGCGGGATCCGAAATGTTTCCAGATTGAACACACTCGGCAACTCCCTCAATGCACACCCCTCTCTATATTTGCTCGAAAAGTTTCAGGTAAAAGGTTCCTTGCCAAAGACAGTTCTATCTCCAGAGAGTCCAGAGTCCAAGAACAGGTCGTCCAGGTTTACCTGGACGGAATGTAAGTTCGCCACAGTACCTAACCGCTAAAAGCGGTTTTATCTGTACGATAAAGTACGACCACAGCATATATAGCACATCTCCGTCCACCTCACCTGATCCTACATAAACTCCTCTTCCACAATCCATTCGTCTGATCCGTCGACTTTGAAAAAAGGAAACAAAATTGCTTTCGGCGCCAACTAGTGAAGGGAGGCGGCGGGGGGATTCAGAGTAGCCGGTCCGACGGAAATGGTGTTCGGGACATCTCCTTTGCAAGCCTCAGACGTTTCTGCGGAACCATCTTGCTCGGTATAATTATTTGGTGGTAATAACAGGAACATTAATGAAACTATGTGGATAAAGGGGTCATGGATTGGGTTTATTTTGTTCTTGCAGTTACGTGAATACTTTAAAATGTGACATACAATTGCGTACAAATTGTTGACTTGGAGGCTACAGGAGTTTAAAAAGCGGAGTTATAAATAGTACACATTGAGGGTGAAGAGCAATAAAGGCAGCAAGCAAAACAATGAAGGAAGGAAATGGCAAGGCAAGATGATTCACCACACAACTTGCAGCTGTAACATACAAGGTCACCCAGTCAGCCGCTACTCGCTTGTTTACTGTGTACTGGCCTTATGAACTGTTCCGGTTTCTTGACGCATTGTTTTGGTTTGGCTGCTCTGCCCACATTTTGATTTTCCTCTTGTTCTTTCATTTTTCTCTCGGGCTTTCCATGCATTTGTCGTCAGACTGGATTTTTTCCCCTTGACCTGATGAATTTATTTTAACAATTTCGGAGCTGAGCCTTGGAGAATGGTTGTTTTATACAAATTAACATCAGCGCTGGAATTAATGAGCTGATGTTTTTGCTTCAGTTGAGTATTTCTTGAATGTTTAGGTGTAGGTATATGTTACGGTAACAGCGGAAAATGCAGTATTTATTAATATTTATTTTAGTTGCTTAGAAAATGTAGGCAATATTGTTATTCATGTTGTTCACAATGTTGCCAAAGTAACAATGCAGAATATTAGCATTTAAGTTTGTATTTCGCTCTATTTCATGTCTACACACAACAAATACTATCTATGTATTTAACGTTGCAATTTATACAATGTGGAAGAAATTACCTTGTGATTGGCATACGCCTTTTGAATCAGTTGCTGGAGGGTTCGTTATCTAGCCAACCAAACTTGGTGACCTGGGGACTTGTCTTCTTGAAACGATTGGTCCGCGAGATAGCAAACCATCCAGTAGATGACTCAGAGCAGCACGTCAACACAAGGTAATTTCCCCTTTCACTTGAAATTCGATCTACCGCACTATGAAGCACAGTAAATTTTAGATGCAATTTCATACGATTTTAAAATTATGCCTATTTACTTTCTCTGCAGTACTATGTACGTAGTGTATTCTCTACATAGTGTATAGAGAAGAGACACCGAGATTTCACCGGAAACACACGTTTTAGGATCCCCTGTATATAAAAACACATTTTTACTTTCTCTACACGTACTATGTACATAGTGTATAGAGAAGGCATTGTATTGCACCTAAAAATTCGACACCGAGATTTCACCGGAAATATATGTTTTGAGACACTCCGAATCCGGAAAAAGCATTTTTTAGAAAAATGTCCGTGTGTAAATCTGTGGGCAGCATAGCTCAAAAACGGAAAGTCTATTAATACCAAACTTAGTATATAAGTTCAGGATCTTCCAAGAAGATTTTGAAGACAATCCCTCACCCAAAATGTTGGAAATTTTGATTTTCTCAAAACTGGCTCTAACCATTTTTACTAAAATACCGTATATTAAAGACGTTTATATGACAAATAAAATGTATATCTTGAATTTTCTGGGAATAGAATCTGAAGACATTTTTATTTTGTGGAATTTGTATAACTGGTAAACCGTATGAAATAGAGAGAAGCTTACTATACAAAAAATGTAGAACACAAATTTACGTTTATATACATTTTCTTTCGTGGAGTTGAGAGCTTTTTTTTTCTTTTTTTTTTTTTTTCTTTTTTTTTTTTTTTTTTCTTTTTTTAAGATATACCTTGTTGGTTTCAGCTTTAAAATACTTTTCTCATACGGGAATTTGTCAGCTCCTGGCCACACAAAGGAACTTCAATCACATAACAACCAGCTTTTAAAATATTTGACTATCGCTTCCTTATTTCCCTTCTACTTACAAGGATGCAAATAATAATACAATTTCTGCTAATTTGTTTCTCCATTAGCATGAAGTAAATAGAAGAATAAGCCTTTTGAAATAATTTGTTACACGTAGAGAAAGTCATGTGAATAGAACAAATCAGAGTTTTAGAAAAAGGTCCGTGTGTGTTTGTGAAAAGCATAACTCAAAAATGAAAAGTCACTAAAATAACAAATTTGGTATATAGGTTCAATACCTTCCAAGGATGCGACACGAATATTTTCAAGAAAATGCCCCACCCTAAACTACCTTTACATGAACATTTGTTTCGAAAATGTTGATTTTCTCAAAAATTGTTCTAACAATTTTGATTAAAATACCGTATATTAAGATATTTACACGGCAAACAGAATGTATATTTTGAATTTTCTGGAATAGCCTCTGAAGGTGTCTTTATTCTGGGCGAATTTTTCTGGATTTTGCATAACTGCTAAATTGTAAGAGATAGACAAAAACCTATTACACAAAATTTGCAGATCTCGTTGAAACCCACAATTTATGTCACATACTTTCACGTGGTGTTGACCATTTTTGAGATATTCCTTGTTATTGGTTTCAGTTTTAAAATACTTAAACTTTAAACATACGGGATTTCTCAACTCCTGGTAATGCAAGGAAACTGATTTCATCTACATGGCAATCAGCTTTTAAACAATTTGATTATCCTTTTAGGGTATTTTCTCTCTCTCTCCATGGCATGACAGCTCACAAGGAACCTTGGCCTACCGCCAGCCGCTACGTCCCCTTCTTGGTCCATGACACGTCACAGATGGGGCCTTTCCATTATTTCCTTTCTACTTATAATAAATCATTTCTGCTAATCGAGATAAAGATTAGCATGAAGTAGAAGAATAAGTTTTTAACATCAGATTTTTTTAAAGTGGTATTTTAACTCCCGTTCTTACTGCAATCGGTAGGTATTACAGGCGATGAACACTGTGGTTCATGAAATACAATAATACTTTGGAAAAGAAATCTGGAAAGTAAACGTCCCAGGCGTTTAAGGAATCTCCCCTGCTTTTGCAGCTAATGATGAGGAAAACTACGGGATGCCGGTCGTGGTGGAATTTGAACAGCAGACCTCCCGCCACGAGCCTTAACGATCTTATCTACCCCAAAATTGTGGTCCATTAACACTGAAATTGAACTAAAATTAAGTAGATGTTACCACTAGTCGGTTGCAGTAACGGCATTTTAACTTTGACCGTAGCATATGCACCTTATACCAGGAGTTTCCAACCTGGGAGCCGTATAACAGTCTCAGGGGGGATAGAGAACGATTTGTAATTGGTAAATTTTTTGTATACAAACTCAATAGTGTATATTATTTTAAAATGTTATGAATGTTACGTTATATAATTTAAAGCGGTGATTCGGTCACTGCCTTGTTTATTTTGTTCTCTTAAACTGCTGCAGAAACAGTGATGTCCATTTGTGCGAGATAACTTAATCCTGCTGTCGACACTGATGTACTGCCCTCAAATTTGCAAGAAGACAACTGACTTCTGAATCAGAAGCAAAAATTAATTTTAAAACTTAAGGTCTGTAGGAATTTGAATAAATCATCTTTCATGTTATCCTGAAACAGCCAAGTTGACTGCTATTGTGCTATTTTCGGCAACATGTTAATGTAGATCAGGATTCTCAACTTCAACTTTAGATAATACAAGACAGCGTTGTTGGCTAAATGTGGCAGGTGATTTTCATTGTGCACTGCCAAATTTGAGATCAAACATGACGACCATCCAACTGACATAATAATAGGACTTTACTAAAGTGGTTCATCCACAATTTGACTTAATATTGATTTAATATTATTTTTGTAATAGTGTGTGTATTTAAACATGTGCTGTTATGTTGCCTTAACATTATTCTCTTCAAGACATTGAAAATAGTATTGGAGCGTTTTAACTTACCCATGCCATGGGGGCGTTTAAAGGAAAGTTTGGGAACCCCAGTCATATATAAGACTCAGTGTTCCTATCGGTTGCACGGCGTGCCCTTTCTCATGAAATGTTATTCGTTGAAGTCTTCAAGCTTGTCCACCTTCTCTCCAAAGCCTTCAGAATGTGAGCTCAGAGACTAAGAAAGGGTACCCATAGCCTTGCATTAAGTAGAACTTCCGCAGCAAGCTAGTCTGCCACATTATTCCTACTTCGCCGCATATTACTTTTTCTTTTGCTCTAACATAACCATGGTGGATTGTTCTTTCTTTCTTTCCTAATTATTTCTTGCAGCTGATGTCTTTGTAAACAATACCTACTTGTCATTTGGTAGCATGACACTTTCTTACTTTGCCCAGTTGCGAAAGCTTCGCAATAACTCGTTCTTAGTTAATGCTAACGAAGCCTGATGCAGGACTAAACTAATAGTTTTTTGTTTTCTTTTAATGATCACAGGTTCACGTCAGTATACTTGCACATTGCTATTGCACTTGTATACGTTTTTGTGGAGAGGTTTAACGTCTTTTAACCTTGTTGGTCATACCGGACGATGAATGAAATCGGTGAAATGATGCTCAAATGATATCTGGGAGTCCATGGAGCTTAAGGTATTCAGCATTCGTCTTCTCGGGATAAGGGAAAATCCTGAAAAAAAATCTTAACTGGGTAACTTGCTCTAAGCGAGATTCAAACTCACGACCTGTTGAATTTGAGGCAGACACGCTAACCCCACACTATTCAGAAAGCAACACTATTTTTGTTTTGTTTAATAAGCGCCATTCCATCTTTTAATAAAAGAGGCTCTTCTTTCCTTTATGTTACACAACACTTTCATATCTGCAGACCTTGAAGTTTCGGCCAGCTTCTCTTACGTTTGAGGTTAGGTATGCTCTCATTTCCGCTGTTTGTGTTAGCTCGCCGTGATAATGGTTCACTTTTAAGCATCAGAACTTCTGTTTGAAAATGGTTACGATAATGTTATGACTTATTCCACCTCGACTAATGTAGTGCAGACTTGGAACCAATCATAGCCGTACTTCTTGCTAATCTATTAGACTCATTTTTACTTTCTCTACCACCTACATAGTAAATAGAGAAGTTATTGCAAAGTTCGATACCGAGATTTCACCTGAATAAAAAAAATAAATAAATAAAAGAAAAAGTATTTTTAGCAAAGTGTCGTGTAGATATGCGTGCGTGTGTGTCGGTGAATAGCACAACTCAAAAATGAAAATTCCTTTAAATATCAAACGTGGTATTTAAGTTCAGCATCTTTCAGACACAAGGGTATTCAAGAAAAACCCCTCACCCTAAGCAACTCTTTACATGGAATATTTTTCGAAAATGTATATTTTCCCAGAAGTGGCAAACGATTTTGATTAAAATGCTCTGCATATGTAAGATATTTTCGTAATATATGAAACATAAGTCATGAATTTTCTGGAAATAGCCTCTCAAATCGCCTTTATTCTGGATGACTTTTGTATAATGGTCATCTTGATTAACACAAAGTAGGTAGAATACTACGCTTTTGTAAGAATAATTTGAAGCAGAATGGGCAGAAAATGGAACATACAAAACTCTTGTTTTGAGCTTGTTGCAGCTTTGTTCTTTCGTTTTCATGGTGTCGCGACAAAGAATTCAAAACTATTACGAAACTGTGCTTCCACATCTTCAATATCTGATTTGAAATGGCCAGTAGAGCAAATGAGACTGAGACTCGCTCATTAAGTGCACAATTAACAATGTGCATTGAGTAATGCCCAACAAAAGACGAGTAAAGCATTTAATGCGCTCCATTCGTATGACTTTCTCAAACTATTATGCAGCAAGTTATTCTTACAAAAACTTATTCTTCTATGTAATCCATGCTAATCAAAATAAGCATTAAAAAGGTTTTATCACTTATTTCATTGTAGGTGCAACAAAAATAAGGGAATTCACTAGGCTAAGGTGAGAGTAAAATCTATTAAAAGCTTATCGCTAAGTGATGGCATTGAAATTCCACTCTCTTTGCATGCTCTCAATTGAGAATAGTATAAGTATTGGGCAATTTAAATATGGAATATTTGGTTAATCAACAAAAGAGATCTAAAATTGTATGCTTTAAGAGATCTACATGTTTTTGATTGGTAACATTTTGTCTATCTCTTACGGTTTACCGCTATGCGAAAGTCATCCAAAGAGTACTCCCAGAAAGTTTAAGATAGTTGTACAATTTGCCACATGTTTTCTAAATTTAATATATAATTTATTTTATCAGTAGATTATTTTTAAAAAAAATGTTAATGTTATAGTTATGCTTTGTCTTCATGGCAGCCCTCAACTGAGGAAAGTAATTAATAAATATATAAACCAAAATTGCCGGAGCCATTATTATGAGAAAATCGAACATTCCAAAAGAGTTTCCATGTAAGGGGCAGTTTGTAATATGAGGATTTTTCTGAAAATTTTCGTGTCACATTCGTGGAAGTTTAGTATTTAACTCTTTTTTTTTTTTTTTAATTCTGCTGTTTACATGCCTGCACAAGGCCTTTTTATAAACGTGCGTTTTTATATTCAGGGAATCACAAAACATATATATTGGATGAAATCTTGGTATTAAATTTTTGGGTGAAATGCCATACTTTCTTTAACAGTT
This sequence comes from Hymenopus coronatus, assembly GCA_030762935.1. Lineage (NCBI taxonomy): Eukaryota > Metazoa > Arthropoda > Insecta > Mantodea > Hymenopodidae > Hymenopus > Hymenopus coronatus. The sequence continues at coordinate 45,331,469 of CM060891.1, read as the reverse complement.
GTGTACATTAGACGCGGAAGAGAGTGTAAAAATAAAGTTTGATTTCAGGTTATATAAATACTTGTTTCGTTAAATTCAACGAGAAAAGCGCAGTAGTGTAATTACTACTGTTTGGCCCCATTTACAATGAAAAGTAAGGGCAGACGCAGCATAAGCGGAACACTTTGCACCCATGTTATTTAACAGAAGCATTTACACAATCACGCAAGTCTTACATAATGCAAGGGTTTGCAAACTCCAAAGCTTGTGCCTGCTTTGCGTGTATAACCATGGTGCTCCTCCATTTGCCAGTACCTTATTATTTTAAATACTGACGCCAGATGCTGATCTGATTTTTGTTACTTGTAAAACAATTTTATATCCTAATTATTTAATACGATTGGATTAGTTTTAATGTTGGGTATTATTGCTTATGTTACTAAATCTCAAATTTGCGATATGTGTGGAACATTTCTATACGTAATTAAGCACTTTACGGATTTAGAAACCCTGCGCTAATGCTACGTCTTCATTGTGAATTAAATCTGTATTTTGCTTTTCTCTGTTAACATGACTGACAATTCACTTTGTTTGTGACAGCTTCAAGGTGACTGAAAAGGTAAGTGATAGTGAAAACTGGACAGAATCAGAATATGCCATTATAATTGTTTGGTGAGCAAATTGTAGGGGAATATTATTTAATTTCTTATTTCGCTTATGAAAAAGTATAATATATCCCACAAAAATATCTGGCTTTCCATAATAACTTTTATTATTTGTGTAACTTATATTTGATTTGTGAAAAAAAAACCTAATTCGAATACACACATATGTACCGTATATAGAATATATACATATATATATATATATGTATATTCTATATACATTCTATATGCAGGATGTTTCTAAGCGATTACCAGGAACAAAGCCTTGGCACAAATTATTGGAGGTAACGTAGATATGGCGGGAAACACCGAGTCGCGTTCTTTGTCAGTATTTTCGTACAATCTGCATATGGTCAGTAAACATAAGGGATTCCTTGTCTCTACCCCGCTAAAGAAGTTATACCCTTAGTTATTTGTTTATTCTTCCAAATTTCATCATAACAAACAATGAATGAGAGGAAATTACAGGGAAAATAAAGTTGGATTACATATTCCGCTAGTACTCTTTTATAGGTAATTTAACTACAGGGATCTTGAGGATTGAGGCAAGGAACTGAAAAAGACACAGAGGCAAGAGTAATCTGAATACTACCGAAAGCTTCTAGATAAACTTAAACATTTAATCCCTTACAGAGAGATAATACTTTTTTTTTTTTTTCGTTTTGTCTTTAATTCATAAAATTCGGTGGAATATTTACACCTTTAACAAGAAGTTGTTCAAAGTTCTGTTAGATTAGTTACAAAACACTTAGGAAAATCATCATACAATGGTACTTCGTGCGCTGCCTAATCTCAAAATGATGTGATTTTCAATGTTGCGTAAAACATACTTTAAAAAGTTTCGAACCTGTAACATCAAATTTTGGACTAGTTCAAGAATAAGGTAACACGTTTGTTATATTCGGTAGGTGCGTTTTTTTTTTTTTTTTTTTTTTTACATTTAGTTAAGAAAGCAGCTGAATTCTTGAATACTTGTAAAGCCACCAAGATGAACTCTTTTCGAGCTATGAATCAAGAGAGAAAATAAAAATGAATGGCCATGTGCACTCATTTAGCAGAAATAGCATCGCATTCCTTTGTGCGCATGTGTGAGACTGTGGGATAGGAACGTGGCTAACGCATTCCAGCCTTGGAACTCTTGACATATCATCTTTATGTCCTGTCCCCATTCGTTTTCATTTTCTTGCTTGTTCCTCTTTGATCTGCAGTACTTTGTTGAGTTAAATGAATATATGTTGTCCAACACTATGCTGAAATTTACTTGTTTCTAATCTAAAATGCTGAGGAAAATAATCCTTGAAGCTTTAGCAGCATCCATTTTGAATGACAGGAGATATCTAATATTAGAATATTTCTATCATTGGTTATTACAAAGCCCAGAAACTTCAAATGTTTAGATTTCCATGTAAAACAATAGCGCAATATTATGAGAAACTATTCTTAAAAATATTATATCCAATTTATCAATTACAAGATGTTGAAATAGTACTTTCATAACCAACTCCAACGCTTTATAATCAGAAGATCCGAAATCCTAAAGCTCGGTTTTAATCGAACTGAAAATCAATTTTATAACGGCTACTTCCATAATATGCTGCAATTATTTGTTTTTTTTTTTTTTCATTTTTGACATTTTAATAGCTTCCTGAATAAAAAAAAAAGTGCAACTGCAGCAAATAGGTATATGTTCATAAGGAAATCCAAAACTACAAGTAACACAGCTATTTTACACATCTAATGCCTTACTTACTTCCTCTTAAAATTTCTGTAATTAAGAGATATTTTCAGTGGGATATTTAACGGAAAACCAAGAATGTGTTTCATTTTAATGGTTTGCTCTAGTAAATGCATGTTCAAATGCTCAACATTTTCAGAGTATTTCTACCTTTCTTTTCAATATAATCCTGTAACCTGTGAAGCCACCCTTTGCATTGGACGATTTTCGATGATTCAGTTTTCTCAAAACGACCTCTAACAATTTGATTAAAATTATGTAAATTAACGATTTTACATGAAAAATAAAATACATATACTGAATTTTCTGGGAATAGACGTGATGTGTTAATTGGGAAGGGATTTTGTGTAATGGGTAGGCCATAACTTCATAAGCAATAAAGAAAAATGTACATACATCTCAAAATATGCAGATCTCTTTAAAACACAAGTTATTACAATACCTGGTTCTAATGACATCAGTCACTTCTGAGCTACTCGATATTGTTGGTTTGAAGTTTTCAGTGTTGGCCGTAATTTAAAAGTGATGTCATATTGTTTTTTTATTTTATTTTTATTTCCACAATGCCATGGCAAAACTGGAGCATTAAGACCAGCATATAGCGTTTTCAACGCACGAAACGATTCAGATCCTCTGTTTTCCTCGTACTTGCAACGAAATGTACAATGAAACTATTTCTATTTCTATGTCAATTTCATAGCATGTAGCAAATATTCTTACAACTTATTATACGTTATGCTAATCGAGTTATACATGGGTGGAAATGGTCCTATTATTTATTTCCTCTTAGGTCCAAGAGAAATATGGGAATGGAGTAGACAAGAACTATGTTAAATCTTTTAAGGGCCGGTCGCTATGCGTTTACGTTGAAACTCCGTTCTCCGCATATGACCAGGATGAAACGAAAGGAAGCGGAAAGCAGGTACTGATTTCTCATTTGAGAATAGTATTAATATTGGAAAATTTAAACCAAAAAGAAAAGAATATCTCAAACGGTCAGCTCCACAAATAAAGACTAAAAAATGCATACGGCATAAACTGTGTGTTTTAACGAGATCTACGTTTTCTCAGTTAGATTTTGCGTATCTCTTACGGTTTACCACTCATGCTAATGCCATGCAGAATTAAGAGCGCTTCAGAGGCTGTTCCAAAACAAATTGTAAGTATATATTCTATTTGTGATATAAATATCTCTAATACATGATAATTAATCGAAATCTTAAAGCGATTTTGAGAAAATCGAAAAATCCGAAAATCGTCCATGTTAAATGTAGTGCGGGGGATTTTTTTATTTATTTATTTATGTTTTAAGCTTTGTGTCGCATCCTTGCAGTATACCGAAATTAAATACCTATTTAACAGACTTCTCTTTACTTTCTCTGCCAGCGTACAATTTGCATACAGTACAGAAGTTGCTGCGTTCCACACAAAACTTCGATAACGAGATTTCATCGCAAAATACATGTTTTAAAGTCCCCTGAAACAAAAAACATTTTTATGGAAAGATCCGAGAGAGAGAGAGAGAGAGAGAGAGAGAGAGAGAGAGAGAGAGAGAGAGAGAGCGTGAAAGAAAACAGCAAAACTCGAGTCCATTGAGCACCAAATTTTCTATTTAAGTGCATAATTTTCAAGAAAATTCCCCCACCCTAAACTACCCTTTAGATTTCGGTTTTCTCAAAAATGGCTTTAACGATTTTCATTAGAATGCCGTATGTTTAAGGCATTTTCATGACAAATAAAATGTATATGTTAAATTTGCTGGGAGTAGCCTCTGAAGTCCTCTTCACTCCAGATGACTTTTGCATAACTGCTAAACCATAGGATAGGGTACGGTCGGTGGGAGCTCGGCGCCCTCCGGGAGCGAGGGGTGAGGTGAGAGAATACACCGGACGGCCGGAACCGGCATCGACGTCACAGCAATGAGAAGGTCCAGTTTCCATTCGGAAGCATCCCGACAGTCGGAAAGGCAGATCGAGGCCTACGCCCCACATAGGGTTTTAACTCTCTCACTAGAAGAGGTCTTCATCCCGGCAACTAGCTGAAGTCGGGGAACGGAGATAGTGGCTTTGAGCAGGCTTTAGCCCTGCTAAGCTGCACCAAGCAGCATCGCCGACATTTCCCACGTTGAATGAAATCAGCGGGAGTAAGAATGAATGAAATGACAATGGAAATGCCATGGTGGGTTAGGAAATTCGGGAGGGTGAAAAAAAAAATAACCAGCATTCACCTGGGAAACCCTCCAAACGGGCTACAGACGAAACGTTTGAACCACCTCGCTTGGTGGTAAATCGTAAGAGATAGTCAAAATCATACCAACAATTTTTCGAAGTTAACTATTTCCGAGATATTTCTTGGTATTGGTTTCAATTTTAAAATACTTATATCATTCTCAAAGAGAAATTCGTTATTCGTTTCATATCTCTTTTTACTTCTGGACATATAAAGATAACCGAATTTCAATTTTAATCACATGGTAACTAACTTAAAGAATTTGACTATCACTTTAGCATAGTATATTCCCTTATTTTCCTTCTACTTACAAGGAAGCAAAGTAATATAATTTTAATGTGGGCTAGCATGATGTAAACAGGCCTCGTGGCTACACAGGTCTCGCATCGTCGTAGGATGATCTCTGTAATGTGTTTCAAGAGCTCTGCAGGCAGCTGTTTCCATTCCTCAGAAGAGCATTTCGGAGGTCTGGAAGTGTCCTCGGAGGCTGGCCGGTTGCAACTCATCTTCCTAATTCATCCCAGGCATGCTTTAATAGGGTTCATATCCAGGGACATCGCTGTCCAGTCCATGCGCTGGGTATCTTCCATATCAAGATAGTCGTGCGCCAGATAAGTTCTAGGCGGACGTGCATTATCATGTTTAGAGATGAATTGTGGACAAATTGCAACTCTGAAAAGTTGCACATATGGTTCTAGTACTTTGTCTGCACCCCTGGGCATCCACGTAGGACCGTCAAAGATGTGCAACCATTGAACAACATAGCTTGTCCAACGCGTGTGCCGCCGCCATCACCATCACCAGGTTTGTGGAATGAAATCGAGTTCCACGTTCTCGCAATCTTATTTTGCGTCGGGAAACATTCTTATCTGGACTCATTGGTAAACAGCATCTTCCTCCAATCATTCAAGATTCAATGTTGGGTTGCTGACTCTCTTGTAAATTGGACCGTATATGCTCGGTGAATGGGGCACATACTATTGGAGGTATGACATAGAGATGGACTGTCCTGTGTCTCCGATATACAGTTTGCCTCAAAACTCGAAGCCTGAGGCTGCTGCAAGCTCGGAAGACAAGTAAGCAGTCTTGCAGGCATCCTCGGATGTCGTCGTGCTGCTATGGCCAAGTATCGATCCTTTTACCCCGTTGTGGGCGATCGCTTACAGGCATTCGATGAACGAACACCTGTATCTTGGAACCGTCGCAAAGCCTGGAAATGACACTTTGTGGCACGTCACAGCTCTATCTCTAACGTTCGATGATTCTACTCTTCAAACAGTCCAGTTGAAGTCTTTGTGCCATGTTAGTGTGAAGAAACTACCCCCTGTTCACAGTGAGAGAACAATAACGAATGAGGCATGCACTGTATCTGATACTCCGATATTGCTTTGGTTGACCTTTAAGCATCCCCGTACTGTTACAGACCTCAGGTAAGGGGAGCCACATATTGTAATAACGTCCAATAGTGCTCGCTCACATTTTTCCTTTCAGTTCCCTGTTTTCCGCATTATGCTTAACTTTTGGACAGAAGTGTAGATAAAAGAATAATGTTTTGAATGAACACGAGTAATTGGTTTGCAGAACAAGTAGAGAAAATCATGTGAATGGAGCACATCCGTTTTTCTTTTTTAGCTAGGGTAGCCAGACACACACGGACCTTTTTTGTAGAAGTGATTCTTTTGGATTTAGGGGTGTTCAAATACATGTACTTCCAGTAAAATCTTGGTATCAAATTTTGGGTGGAATGTAATACATTCTCTACAATGGATATTGCACTTGATAGAGAAAGTAATAAGAGATCGTGGTAGTTAGAGCCATTTTAATGCTATATATACATTTTTTTATCTGCTCGTTGTATCTCTTGGTTGAAGGGGCCCACTGAAGCCAGAAACTTAGAATTTTCTCCGGTCAAGTTCAAGGATTTGATTTGAAATTCCTAGTTTCAGGTTTGGGTCTAATGTTTGATACAATCACGAGTTTGAATCACCCCGTATAAGAAACTGCGCCAATGGATGATAGTAAAGCTCTTTCACAGGTTATTAAAAGTTAGCAATAAGCCTGCGGAAGATGGAATTGGTTATCAGACATTTTCAAATTAAAAAAGGGAGTTCGCATTGGTAGACACCAAAGGCAGGGTTATTCACCTCCATTATCGAACACCAAAGCGTGCGTGTGGATGGCTTCATTTCACGCCCGGACAAGGCTGTCCCCTGCGCTCCATGCGGAAAATTTGTTAAAAGATGCACATGTTGCCTAGGGTGGAGCCAAATGTCATGGCTGATTGGTGCTTCCCCTCATTTAGCAAGGGGGTTCGTGCTGCCGCCCCAGGTAAGCTTGTTGTTACTTTCCAAATTTTCAATTCATACATATCCACAAAAAACACTCCGGGGCATTTTCTCAGAATGGCTTAAGGGGGCCAACTTGTCGAATATTCTGAAAAGTACAGATTTTAAGCAGCAATAAATTTTAAGAGTGATGCTCATAATGATGATGCAGACGGTAAAATCATTGAGTGTCAGCCAACACAGGAGTGACGTTTAAAGTCTAAAGACGCCTCTCTAAACTTGAAAGCAATTTCTTTTCCTCGTTATTTTCTTAAGAACTCGTTATCGCTCAAATTGCTCCTTGCGGTGTTGTTACAAATTACTTCGAAAATTTCACCAAGGAGCCTTAAGATGATAAATATAATTGATCACTGGACATTTTTATGAAAGTATAAATGACGAATCACGTAATTTAAGAAATAATGTTAATTAATTAAGCGTTAACTGCAAGAATTTAATGTTTTTTTTAAGGTAATTCATGTGATAGGTTTGTAAGGCAGTACTATAATCTATGTGGAACCCAATACTGATTTTTGGTTCCAATTTTTTTGGAAATGTCACCTGGAGATTTTGCTGCAAATCATTTGAGTCGGAAACTGAAAGTTTTGAAGCTGTCATAAATAGTTGGTAAAAACCCTAGCTAATTGCTTAAGAAATGCGAATTTCATAGATGGATCCATTTAAGTATGGTATACTTTAGCATTCGGTTTAAATTAAGGTTCGTTTTCCTCAAGTATTTGCGTATATCGCGTGTAGTTTAAACTAAAATTGATGATATGAATGTCTACAATTGGTTCAACATTAAGTTATTAAAGAATAGAAGTGCTCTTTTTTTATCTTTATGTTGGGGAGGGGAAAAACTACACTTTTATGAAAAATTAAATTACAAATCTTTAAGTTAGAAGCTAAATTCTGTAAGTAGGTATTCGTCACAGTTTGGTCATGAATAAAATGTTCATTATTTTACTCAAAGTGTTGCTTCATCTCGTTTAGTTTATATCTGGCAGTTTTTGATTAATAGATTAAAATATAAATTCTTTTATTTACTTACCCTAAATAACAGCTAATCATTTCATCGCTATCACAGTATGCATCTTTATAGTGCCTGTGGCATTGTCGTGTATAGTTTTTTTTTTCGCAAATAAACGCTATTATTGTATATTTTTTTGTAAAATCGGCCTTGTTTTGAAGTCAAAGAGAAATAATATTCCTTCCATTTTCTTTTGTAATTATTTTGTACATGGTATCCATTATGAGTAATTAGGAAACGTTCCCGGGCATTATGTCCGGTGTGGTGGTGTGTTTTACTATCTGAAGAGGTGCTTTAGAAAGTAATTTAAGTTAAGGTTTTCGTTTACGCTAACATTTTTTATTTTTTAATATTATTGTAAGAAAGTATTAGGGTAATTTTCATCCCAAGTATTGTTAATACTTTTTACCTAGTACACAGGTAGAGTAAGTATGGCAGTCCACCTAAAAATTGCACACTAAATTTCTCCGGAAATGCACATTTTAAGGAAAACTGAATAAAAGAAACATGTTTCATAAAAAAGAAAAGGGTCCCAGTGTGTCTTTGTGTGAATAGCATTACTCAAAAATTAATGTTCGATAAATACTAAACTCTGTATTAGAGTGCACTGTCTTTCGCGGCGCGAAAATGTTCAAAATCCGCCCACCTCAAATTACATGAAAAAATGTTTGTTTGATATTTTATTTTATAAAAATGGCTGATTAGATACGTACATAAAACGTATCTCCATTAACATAAAGTGGGCAGGAAAATAAGCTTTTACAAGAATAGTTTGTAGAAGCTACAAAAATAAAGGCAGTGTTTAGAGAAAGTTATTTGGATGTAATAGTTTTTTTTCGTGAAATTTGTTCGGAATTAATTTTTAAGTATGCGCATATTTCATTAGTGAAAGAATGCGATGATGAAGTTCCCCTGACAAAATTCTCTCGCGGCACAAATTCTGGGTTTGTTTCAGTGATATCGTATCATGGAAATGTGAAAAGATGTAGGACAGTGAACTCTAGAAGATCAAACAAAACAGCTGAATGTGTGTGTGCGCGTTCTCTGTCGAACAAGAAAACTATTCTACTGCAGCAGTTAACCTTTCAGTCAGCTGTATTCAAATGGCGCCCTGGGACACAACATGGGTTCCTACTCGGCTTTGCCTTTTGTTTTGATATTTACATTATTTGTGGGCTATTGGGGGAAAGGAAACCATTTTGTGTCCTGGTACCTCCCTATACACCTGGCATGTATTTGGTATATGGCCAGGTGAATGTATTACAGGAATGATTGAAACTTCGGTTAATAAATTTGATGACACTTTGGAGACATCTGTCCAATCAGCGTTTTTAGCGTCCTTGTTAGCACATGCCTTTTTATACTAGGTAGAGTTACTTAAAAAAAAATTGCTGATTTTGAAAAATACATAACTCATGTGTAATAAAATTTAGAAATGGGTAGCTCTAGAAACTGACATTTTGATGCAGCTATATTATTACTTTTTCTACGTAGTACATCGTACTATGATACATGACACTAGAAAAAGGTCCGGATGCGCACGCATGTGTGTGGTGTCTGAACCGATAACTCAAAAACGAAAACATGGTAAAATACTTAACTTTGCATTTAAGTTTAGTATCTTCCAAGGATACGTCACGAAGATTTTGAGGAGAATCCCCCCACTTCAAACTGCCCTTTACATGTAAAAAATTTCGAACATTTTGATTTTATCAAAAATAGCTTAAACGATTTTGGTTAAAATACCGTATATTAAAGATATTCACATGTCAAATAAAATGTATATTTTGAGTTTTCTGAGAATAACCTCTGATGTCCTCTTTATTCTGGGTGAATTTTGCGTGACTGGTAAACCGAAAGAGATAGACAAAAGCTTACTGAACAAAATACATAGATTTTGTTAAAACACACAATTTATGTAATTTATATTTTTTCGTGAAGTTGTTCATTTCCAAGATATTCCGTGTTATATGTTTCAGTTTTAAAAGGCATAAATTATTCTCATACGGGCATTTGTCAACTCCTGGCAATGCAAAGAAATGGATTTCAAACGCATGGCAACCAGCTTTTAAAAGGTTTGACAATCGCTTTAACTCGGTGTATTCCTTATTTCTATTCCGCTTAAAAGAAAGCAAATAATAAAACACTTTGTGCTAACGTTTATCTCGATTAATATGAAGTAGATAGAAGTATAAGCGTTTTAAGAATGAGTTGTTACAGAAGCGTAGAGAAAGTCACATGAATGGAACACATCACTTGTTTAGAAAACGGTCCGGGCGCGCGCGCGTGTGTCCGTGTCCTGCATCCGTGAACACGTTAACTCAAAAACGAAAAGTCGGTATAACACCAAACTTGGTATTTAAGTTTACTATCTTTCAAGGATGCGGCACGAAGATTTTGAAAAAAAAAAATTCCTTCACCCCAACCTACTACTTACTTTAAAAAAAAAATAATTTTGATTTTCTCAGAAATGGCTCTAACGGTTTTGATTACAATTGGGTATATTAAAGATATATGCATGACAAACTGTACATGTTGAATTTTCTGGGAATAACCTCTTGAAGACCTCTTCATTCTGAATGACTTTTGCATAACTGATAAACCATGAGATAGACAAAAACTTAGTACACAAAAAAATTAAATTTCATTATCACATATTTTTTTATGTACATTTTCATCCTGGAGTTGACCATTTCAGAGAAATTCCTTATTCCTTGTTTCAGTTTTAAAATGCTTAACTTTTCTTATACGTTTTAAATTCCTGGCCTTATAAAGAGAGGGATTTCAGTCACAGAGCAACAGATTTGACTTCGCTTTAGCCTATTTCCCTACCACGAACAGGATGTAAATAGGTAATAATACCATTTCTGCTAATTTTATCTCGATTAAATGGAGTAGATAGAAGAAGAAGCTTTTTAACAATAATTTGCTACAGAGATGTAAAGAAAGTCACGTGAATGTAACACATCACTTTTAATTTTAAATCGTAGGTGTTACTTTCATATGTTAATGTTATTCTCTTACCGCTATTCGTTTATTTTTCACCTCTTCAAACTATTCTTACAATAACCTATTCTTCCATCCACTTCATATTTTTATAAATCCTTCTACTACTTATTTCGTTGCAAGTACAATAGGGTTAGAGGAGGCTGAAGTGATAGCCAAATGTTTAAAAAGCAGGTCGGAAAAATAATTTAAAATGTAATTTTGTTTGCAGTTGGAAACAATCGAATGGCTTTTTGCACTGCGAAAAATTGAACATGTTGAAAGGAATATTTACGAAATGCTGAACACACTATTGTCTAATGTTTAGGTTTGTTTACTTTGGATTTTCTATTTAAATATTAATTTCGCACACATACATTTACTCTGAATCGTAGTTCCAGAGTCGGGGAGAATGGGAAATAATCTTGGCTTAAGAAAAATTCCTATCCTTCATTCGAGAATCGAACCTGGATCTCTGCCTTTGCAATCTACATGCTAACCTCAAGGCCACAGAAGCAGTCGAAGCAATTTTGTAGACTTCTGTTTTTTGCTTATAATTTACCATACAAAATCCTTTTAGAATGAAGGAGACTTCACAAGCTCTTTTTTTGCTTAATGTCCTTTAACCTGGTTGGTCATATCGGACGATGAATGAGATTGGTGAAGTGATGCTCAAATGATCTCGGGGTCCATGGAGCTTAAAGTTATTCGACATTCGTCTTCTCAGGATAAGGGAAAACCCCGAAAAAAACCTTATCTGGGTAACTCACCCTAAGCGAGATTCGAACTCACTACCTGCTGAATATGAGGCAGACACGCTACTACCACACTACCCAGGCGGGCACACTAGTTCTTTGCAGAAAATTCAAGATAATAAATACATCTTATTTATTTTGCAAGTTTCTTCCTTCGGTATTTAAATTTTAAACAATCACACTTCAAATCAAACATTTCAACTAAAATCTCTGTTAAAATTTTGGGCGTAATACAATTCAACTTAGATGAAGGGATAGAGAAAGTAAAACTGTGAACATTAAATATAATAAATAGTATTAAATTGTTGCAAAAGCGTGCCAGTCAATTGTATATTACTCAAGCACCGCATGAATACTTAATGTGTGTTTTTCACCTCTTTTTAAGTTAACACACTGTTGCAATTACTGTATTAAACAGTTGTTTCTGCAGTTTGTATTTCTGAAGCTTTATTTGTTTATGTTTATTCAAATTCCTTTAACAATTCCACGGTTACGAAACAAGTGAAAATATTTTCACCATAACATACCTGGTTTAAAAACAAATAACTTTCTCTACATATCACAAATGTGCACTGCAGCGTCTAGCAAATAGCGGTTCAATCCATGTTACGTCATTCACCATATATCTTCAGTTCTTGAGGTGACCACGGTATAGTTGCTGAAATAATAGATAGAATTCTGAATTTAATATCAGAGAAACATTTAAAAAAGGGAAAATTTATCTGTAGTGAAAGACAAAAATAGTTATGGAGAGTGGAAATGATGATGTGTATTCAACTCGAAGGTCGGTCAATGGCCAAAACGGAATCTTGGGGGAGACTACAACCCTGCCACGGCGGCGTTCAGGCAAGGAGATTACGGCGGCGATGTTACCATTTCCCTTCCTCGGGATGGTGGCGATGAACGGACATATCAGATCCTCATAGCGCGGGAGAAAATCCCTACGCTGTACCGGGAGTCGAACCCGGGTTCCCCGCTCCAGAGGCAGGTGCGCTACCATTGCGCTAATGGAAAGGACGTATGGAGAGTAGCCAACATTAAAGAAAATAACAATGTTGATTTTATTGTACGAAATTAATATGAAATATGCCAGGATATTCATAGATTCATTTAATTATAACCCTAATACACAGAAATGTCCGTGTGTGTGTGCGTGCGTGCGTGTGCGCGCGAACACGAGCGTGCAGCATAGCTCAAAAATGAAAAATCCGTCGAATGCTTAAGTTGTATGTATGTATTTATTGTATGTATTTATTTCTCTGCAAGTGGGTATCACCCGGTGGCAGAGTTGTATATGTTTACAAGATATATAAACAATAAACCACAGCTGCCAGTTTATGGCTTAGTTAAGTTGGTATCAACTTTAGTATCGTCCAAAGATGCGACACGATGGCTCGATTTTGACTTCGGTATTAATGCCGCGTATTAAAGATATACGAAAAAGGAAATGCATATCTTTAATTTTCTGGAAATAGCCTCTTAAGATATATTCATATTACTTTTGTTTAAATATTAAACCGTAAGAGACAGACAAAGATTTTTACTTAAAAATATAAATCTCATTAAAACACACGAGTTGTTGTATACTTTTTTTTATTTAAAGACTTAACCATTTCCAAGATATTTCTTGTTGTTTATTCAACTTTGAAAACTATTTAAACTTTTCTCAGAGCGGAGATTGTCATACGTTTCATATCTCTTTCGTTTTACTGCTGGTCATGCAAAGAGACCCGAAGTTCAATATCATCGCATCGCTTTTGAGAAATTTGAGTATTTTAGCCTATTGTATTCCCACATTTCTCTTATACTTACAACGAACTAAGTAATATGACCATTTCTGCTTATGTTTGTCTCAATTAGCATGAAGTATATGGGAAAATAATCTTTTGAAAGATAAGTTTGTTGGCAGAGCAGGTAGAGAAAGTCATATAAAAGGAAGACCTCAGATTTTTAAGCAGTTTTTATCCGTCACCCGTGGTTTACTGCGTGTATAAATTACAGAGAATTCAAGAAATGTTATATTTCTCATGCCAACAAGTTTAATTAATTAATTAAAAAAAAACATATACAAATCACAATCGTGAGTGTCATTCTTGAGAAAATTAAAGTCAACGAAACCTTTTCCATATAAGCTTGTTTTGGGTGAGGGAAATTGGTGATATTGTTCCTGTCACATCCTTGAAGGACTTAAAATAAATTATATTCTCTCCCCCGCGCATACAACACACGCGCACACAAACCCAAAATTGACATTTCTATTTGTTTTATGGTGAGGTATATTCCAGTGTGTATTTGTTGAAACCTTGATATAGAATGTTTATGCATAATACAATAGTTCCTCTAGCTACCAAAGATAGGTAGGCACTTGAGAAAGCAATAATAAAGCAATTCATTAAGAAATTGTTGCGGGATTTCAATAGAATTAATAGTACTGATTATGAAATGCGATATAAATGTGTGGCTGTGTGAGAGAAGGAGGTCAAACACCGAGTCCATTAAAATAGTGTAAAATCGACATTCAATCGAAACTCGTCAGCATGCATGCCTTCACACCGATAGCTTTAGTTGGGCCCTCCCCATCCTTTTCCACAGCTTCTCTTGAATGCAGATCGTACGTATATTGTTACTGGATTCAATCCGGCGGTTAGCTTGTTTTAAGACGATATGGTCATGAATACAGACATCAAGGTTTGTTTTATTTCATGGAGTTGTGCGACGTTATCCATTGGTAAACTGGGTTACTAACATCATGCTCAGGACGGCATATCACGTCCATGTCGCTAAAGGGGGTTAATACGTATAGTACAGATAATATTAATTTCTTCTTTAGTGATTTTATATAGTGAAGATTATATGATAGGGGATGTTACTTTAAATCGGTTTATTTTTTTAGTCTTAATATTGAAGGCGTGCGACACACGTGTAGTTGTGCGAGATAAGGAGAGTAAACACTGAGTGCATTACATTGCTCAAAGAAAACTTTTAGTTGTCTTATTGATACAACAATCATTATACTATGTAAAGACGCTTTACCTGCAATTGTGTATATAAAACTAGACCGTCCGTTTTAGCACTGCACTACACTTATACAACTTTCTCAGTAACTAGAGTATGCTCACTAAAGATGTCTCTACTGCTTAAACGTGGCAGGCAAAGAAGGAAAGTATTCTACTCAAAAATGTAATGTCTAGACTTCACCTGAAAATACTTTAGATCCCAAAGAACTTTGGCAACAAATTCGCACGGCCGCGTGTGTGTGTGCGCGTGCGAGAGAGAGAACATTGGAGACAGTGTAATTTAAACCTAATTTGGGCCTGAACGATCTTCAATTAACTGCAGTACCCCACTGCAGACAATTTTAGTACATCCTCTCCTTTCCTATATTCACCCCGAATATAGGAAAGGAGAGGATGTACTAAAATTGTCCTTTAGCCAGGTAATTGGGCTACCCCGCGTGGATATTATCAGCAGCGTGCTGTCAACTGTGTAGCGCTAAACTGTGATATATCAATAAAGTTATATGGCTGTAACTTGATAACTGTTACACTTGAAACATACGTTCCATTAACTTTTCTTCGATTGGTCCTTGGAGAAAAGAGACGAATCTTCGAACACTGTGCACGCTAACTCGCTTGACGGGCATCCCTTGTCTGCTTGCTGCGGCTTAGAGGGACTTGGCTTCGCCACCGGCTGGCTTAAGGTTGAGGATGAAGGAGGAAGTGCTCTTAGCTACTCGGATTCTCCGAACCTATCGGTACACAACTAAAATTTTCCAGAACTTCTTCTTTTATTTTTAGCTTCGTGTGAAACTTCTAGAAGACACCATTGAGTAGCCCGACTACTGGTTCATGGTGTATTCGGTGTATTCTGATTATTCGTAAGAGTGGACGTGTTCTGCACATTTCTTGTTTTGTCTTCTTTTCCCAGACTGAAGCCCAAATTAGCCTGACTTGATTCTCCTTTTCTTCGCATGAACTCACGACTAACAAATAATGACTTTCGTTTTCGCCTCTTGTACCAGAGGAAACGTAAATGTATCTAACATGTTCCCAGGATTGAAATCATATCTAGGCAGGGTTTAAATTGATTACGATAAAATGTATAGAAGAATTAGTATGAATATAGCTAATATATAAGATATGTGAGAACCGTACAATAAATACCCATGTTAGAAAAGAAATGAAGACGTCATTTTTGTGTAAACAAATTATTTATTTCTTAACATAGTACCATTGTAGTAATATACTCTTCTCCCAACGTTCCTGCCATTTTAACTCACTCCCACCAAATGTGAATTGTCAAGCTCTGGAAAATATGTTTCTGTCTCGATGATGACAGAACTTTGATCTAAATTTTATTCACTCAAGCCATTTCTTCATGTTTGGGAAGAAGAAGAAATCGCAGGGAGCAGCATCGGGCGATTATGGAGGGTGCGGCAGTAATTCGTAACACAATTCATGCAGTTTGGCGCCGACAATTCTGGATGAATGCGCCGGTACTTTTCGTGTTGAAACAGTCCTTTCTTCTTCGTCAAATGGGGCTGTGTCTCCTTAAACTTATCGACAAATTGAGCCAATTCAATGTGGCATTGTCCAGTAATCGTGTTTCCTTTTTCAAACAGTCATTGAGTATGACACCTTTCGCATCCCAAAAAAATCGCCGCGTCAAATTTTCGGTCGATGGGACCATTTTGGTCTTCTCTGGAGCAGATTCACCGGAAGTAACCCTTTGTTCTGATTGTTACTTGATTTCCGGAATGTGATGTGAGTCCAGGTCTCATCGACCTATACAACGCAAAAATACCTTTTCTTAAATAACTCCAAACACAATTTAGAAGTTGAAAGCTGCACTCGCTTGTTATGAATGTGAGTAATCGCGCCACCCTTCGGACAACTTTTTCATCTCCAACATATGCAACATATGAATTACCGTTCCCGTTGATACAGCTATAGTCTCTTCCACTTACCTATTGCCATTGGTTCTGCGTCTTAGGTTTACGGCACGTAAAAGAATCTCAAGCCGATGAAGAGGCTTCTGGGGAGCAGCATTAAAGCGATCTTTCACTCCCAGTATAGAATGGCACAGTGAGAACCACAGCAGTTAAAGAGCGTCCATAAATAAAACTCCGTTTCCTTCTTTTTCCCAAAGTGGCAGAGACTATAAACGAGAATCATGTCATGGACGTTTTCAATTATTTCATCGGTAACCACATCTGCCCGACGTCATGGGCGCTCCTCATAAAAACGGATGATTGACCTCTTTTAAAATCCTTGAACCATCTTGACTGTTGTCATAGATGGCAAAATGCCCGCAAAACAACATCCAATTTCTCTTTTATCTCTTTGAAAAAATTCCCATCCAAAAGTAAAAAGCGAATCACTTGACGATAATGCACTTTTTCCATTTTAGCGAAAACACATTGAACGATTCATTGAAATTCTGCCAAATTCATACTAAACTAAAAATCAGTACCAAATTTGTTTTGGTAACGTGTAACAAATGACAATACACGATGGTAACACAAATTTGCCCTATCAACATCATCTATTTTAAAATAGGAGTACGTGTTGAACCGCCCTCGTACCTGCAAGAGGGAATGGGCCGATTTTTATAAGTGATTTTAATATAATACTACCGATTTTGTTGTAAAACTACTAGTGTCCTTTCCCAGGGTTGCGTCTCACAGTCTGCTAACAACCAAAATTGTGGTAGAAACGCTGGAGTTCTATGTATACAAAGGAATTAGTGTCCTCCATAAGCTTGCCAATAATGAGGCAGTAAAGCAGCCCTGAGAGGCCATTAACGCTTTATTGACTTGTAGAAACAAGCGACGGGCGGTAGATAAATGTTTTATTTGCAGTTCGCGCTCCAAACGAATGGTGCAATCAACTTGTGCTTCATAATGGCTTTTGTCAGCACGGAAATAATCAGAATTACGAACGAATCGGGCGATAAAAGTTCTCTTACGCTGATTTAGGAGGCATTTTCATATACGTCAGCAAGCTTTCTTCTATATGACTTGTGTTTCCTACCTGTGTTGTAATGCTTTATTGGCTTTTGGTTTTGAGAGCAAAAGCTATAATTTGGAAATACCAGGATGCACGTTTTATGAGAATGCAACGTAATCATTTGGAAGAAAAAAAAATCCTAAACGTTTTTGAAACATTTATCATGTTTTAACATACAAATAGCGTAAGGTATCAATTTAGGTTTTTAAGCTTAATGCCACTTCAAAGTTACTGTGGCCCATCAGAAAAAGGCAAATGGATCTAAGGTAAAAAAATGTGCTCCATTCACCTGACTTTATCTGCCTGTTCTACAAACACAATATTCTTACAAAAGATTATTCTTTTATCCACATCATCCTAAGCGAGATAAACATTAGCAAAATTTGTCATATTGCGTCTTTCTAAGCAGAAGGGAAATGAATACCTTAGGCTAAAGCTGTAATCAAATCTTTTAAAAGCTGATCGTTTTGTGAATAACTGAAGTTCGGCTCGCTTTGCTTGTCCAGCAGTAAAATAAAAGAGAATTGAAATGAATGGCAACCCGTTTGAAAAAAAGTTACCTAGTTTAAAATTTAAACAATAACAAGAAATATTTCGGAAACGGTCAACTCTACAACAAAAATGAATGTCATAAATTGCTCACGCAGTCGATTTGTTCACTACGAAATGTGTGTATTTGAGTGATCCATGCTGCCGTGTCTAACTCTACGATAAATATAATTATGGATTTCCAGGTTCTTATTGCTAGCGAGTGAGCTGTCAACCTTATGCTCTTTGGTGCGAGTGTGCTACAGCTTTATAGCCAGGGCAGAAAATGGTTTTGCAGCACATTCCTCTTGCTTGCCTTCTCGTGGTTAGACAGTAATTAATTTTTAAATATCTCAAGCAGAGATTTCTCCCCACGATACAATTTTAAAAGCTAATTCGCATTAGCTTTTCTGTCCACTAAAGGACAATATTAATTAGGGACATTGGAGTATCTCTCTCTCTCTCTCTCTCTCTCTCTCTCTCTCTCTCTCTCCAGAAAAAAGTAGGGCTTTAAATGAATGTGCTCTAAAACCGGTTCAAATAAGATATGTGCTGTGTTTTTCGAGGAAAAGTTTGTGGATCAATAATCATCTAGGAAAAGCTTTACTAAACCGAATTAATAAATAAACTCGTGCTGTAACCAAGGTTGAAGAATGACCTAGTGCAGATACATTGTTGCTCTCGAACTCTTAATGGCAAAATATACTCGTTAGTGCAGACCACTACCTTTGATTCAACTTTTAGAGCGATTGTATGTATCTATTTGGGAAATACCTAATGTGCAATACTCATGATTTAGAAATAGTATTAAGCATCCGACAATATTATTGTCTAATTCCGACAAAATGCATTGTCATTCTTAGAATGAACTGAAAAGATGGAAGAATATGGCGAAGAAAGCAAAAGATCGTCAATAAACCTACGTCCGAAAGCAAGCCGTTTGAGATAGTACGAGTCTGGACTGCCTCTGTGGTCGAGTGGTCAGCGAGCTGACTTCTCACCCGGCTGGGGCGGGGAAGTTTTCTCTAGCCAGAATTATTCCCTATCCCCCACAGAGTCTGGAAGTTTGTATGTGAGTGTGAATGTGTGCGTGTTTGAGTAAAAACAAAATGAACCAACGTAAAAGAACCTACAGACGAGTTGTTTTTCAGTGGAAAGCCCCCGATATGACCTTAGATGTTAAAGGGGGCTATATAAATGAAAAAAAAAAAAAAAAAGTCGGTACTTTCTTCTTTGTTCACTTCTGCATACTCTTGATTGGTGTTATTTTAATCATAGAGTGCAGCACAACTGGCCCTCCTCAAAGATGTGCCGTGCCTGATACACCTTTTCCGACTAAGTAGGTATATAATGACATCGGTCTGTATAACTCCATATTTCGTCATTGTTCATGTTTTTAAACTGAACACATCGGGTCCCTCCATTTAATCAGTGAGGCTGGTGAACCATACATTCGAAGTATCTCGCAAACACCTCATTTGGACTCAGCTTACCAATGACTAGTAAATTATGGTCACTAAACTGTTTTTGGCGCAGCTGGTGTGATTACAGCACTTCTAATGGCCAGCTACCAGCGAAATAGTTTCAACGAACCAAACAGCTCTGTTAATTTGTTATTAGAGAGAGAGAAAATGGTATGTGAAATGCTCGTTAAAAATAACATGGGACAATTATACTAACAGAAGGAAAAAGAAGACATTCAACCTTCTTATGATTTCCTAACATCCAATAATGGAATCCTTAATTCTTTCTCTGTTTACCATCCTCGTATGCAGGACTTGCACCCCCTCCCCACAGCACTTAAAAGCTGGGCCAGACGCCTGTTGAGGAGCCTGGAGTAGCCAGGATGGGTGATCAGCCCGAAGCCTGGTTTGACAGTGAGAAATTGGATAGTATGAAACGATGGTGAAAGGGATGCAAGGGAAGATTATGGACCAACTGGTGGAATGAAGTTGGGAAAACCGAAGAACCCGAGGAAAACCCGCTCAGACCCCGCCTCGTCCGTCACATCCCACATGCGGTCTTCTGGGATCGAACCCGAACTGCTTAGGTGAGAGACGAGCTACTAAGAGGTTCTACCAACATTAAAATGCAAAAATATATTAATTACCAATTATGGTTGTCATAATTTACGAATAGAAACAACCTACATGGTTAGTCGGTTGGTACATTCCGTATGGGTTTCCACACTGCAGCCAGCTTGGGCTAGTATTATCGACGGCCAGCCAAAACCAGATCGTGGGGAAAGAGCCACGACGGTAGGTTCCTAACATGATCCATGCAGTTTTTTCATCTCGACGCCGAGCGCTAGGAGTCCGTGCCCCATGTCTGACTGAACATCCTTGGTCTCTCAGACGACTCCAACGCCAGCCGGCTGCCGAGAGCTGTATTTTGAAAGGACATTCACCACTATGGAAGGGCGCCATCACCGAAGTCTTCGCCGATCTGAAAATACTCTGAAAGAGACCGGTTGGAATGAAATGAAGAGACAGGAAGTTAGCGGGAATGAAGAAACCTCTCCAGCATTCGCCTAGGAGAGTGAGCCAAGAAAACCACCGAAAATCCATGGATCAGAAAGTTCGCCGCGGGATTCGAACCCACGACGTCCCGAATACCAGTTCCAGACGAAACTCTTTTTAGAAAATCAAATTTTCGAAAAAAAGTTACACACAGACACACACACGCGCACACACACACACACACACACACACACACAGACACACACACAGATGGACAGAGAGAGACACACTGAGTTGTTCGTATATTCTCAGTTAATTACATCTATACGCCCGAATATAATAATTGGTATTACTGCTTGTATCTTCGCCGTATTTGTTATACATTAAATTCAGTTATCCCTATAGTGTTTAAATAATTGTAGGAAGACGTTTATGCAATAGAGCATGCTAGTGAAAGTATGTTTTGTCTTCTGTTGAGCTGATCCAAATTGGAGCGTCGATGTCACCTCAGCTGTCAGACCGGTGGGTATTCTGTATGTATTGAACTTTTTAGCTGTATCGTAGTACACTGTTTTTGCTTCCATTCTATTGTATTTTCAATCATTTCAGTTTGTGATAGGTATTCATTTTGACACATTCCGTATATCGAGAGTTTCCCAACGCTACTACGACGTATATCGAATTCCGCTTAGGGGGTGTGCAATATAAAACACACTGCAGCTATTATTTGTTTTACTTCTAAACAAAAACACATTTTCAAACAAGGTCACATACAATGTCTAAATTATAGTAACTGCCTGTCTCAACCACAGTCCGCGTTATACAGATATGTTTTTTTGTTTTTTTTTTTGTTTTGTTTTTAAATCCTGACATGTTAAGGCTGGTCCACAACAAACCGTTAACGGTAACCAGCATGAGACCGAGAACGGGAAGCAGCATTAACATTTCGATTCACAATAACCCAGTAACGAGAATGCATTCATTTGTTTCTTAATGACCAATGACGTTTTCTTTTACCTGCTCTCCAGCTTAGCCAACGTAATTTATGAACTGAGACAAAATAATACAGATTAGCCAGCTTCAAATGTCGGAAGTCACTGGTATTTCCGATTCGTTAGAACTTCTTAAGCAGCCAAACTGTACGCTTTCGATAAGAAACCGACGCACAAACAATTTAAAATATAAATAAAGCTCTTTTTCCGGTTTGATGTTCCCAGCATGAGATTGAGAGTAGAAAAAGCTCTAGAGGCCGTTTTACATCACGGTCGTGTGGAATAATTGCTACAATGAAGAATCCTTAAAGTGAAAAAGAAGAGTCTGATATGCACTATAATGGATCATGTATGCAGTGCCCGGGAATGAGAATGTGAAACTTGAAGTTGAGCAAGTCTTGCTTCTCGTTTTCGGGGTCCGGAAAGGCTTCCCGCAAGTTGTGAACGCTTCCATTGAAAATCATGTATTTCAACATTGTTCTCGTAATTACCGTCACCGTTTCTTGTGAATCAGTCTTTACAGTCAGTTGTTGGTTTTCTCTTTACATACAAAAATGTACCTGTTTATAAACTGCTGCTTATTAAAGCAACAAATCTATTTATCTAAAACTTTTAAAATTGAAAAATAATCAAAGAAATACGTGACCCTATGATATAACTACCTACTCTGTAGGACTTACAAGCTAATGCCTAGGGATCAGAAGCCTGTCGGGGAGCCAAGGGCACGAAACCACAGAATGGTAAACCTGTTACGAGGGGTCGGCCCGTAGCCAGGCATGAACACGAAATAGTGGATGAAAGGAAAGGTGATGATGGTACAATTGGATTTAGTGGCGGGGGAAATCGGAGGACCCGGAAGAAACCGCCCAGAAGCCGCTTCGTCCACCACAAATCCCACATGCGGGCACTAGGGATCGAACCCAGGCCGCCTAGATGGGAGGCGAGCATTCTAACCACTCAACCACGCGCCGCCCAAGTTTATCTTACTGATATAAAAGTTTGTTATTACAAATACTGTTAATAATGATAAATGTTGGCAACAATGTTTTCAGTATATGCATTTTGTAATAGTTAACAAGAACACATAAAGCTACTGGGTGTTATCACCTGCATTGATTTTTACTTTCTTTAGCACCTATATACATAGAGAAGGTATTGAATTCCACACAAAAATTCGTTAGTTTAGTATATTTCTTTATTTCCCTTCTTGTTACAAGGAAGCGAATAATAAGACACAATTTCTGCTAAAGTTTATCTCGATGTAGATAAATTGTAAAAAAAAGTTTGTTTGCAGAGGTAGAGATAGCCATGCGAATTTAAACACATCAGATTTTTATTCTCTGAATGAGATCTGAAACAAAAGAAGAGCTTTTAGTAGCATTTTGCTTAAACTATTGGGACTTCAAAGAACCACAGCCAATTCCTCGCAAAATAAATAATGGTATAAAAAAACTAACTAATGGAGCATGAGTTTGTGTCAACGATTTGTGTATTTTCACAAAGAAAAACAAAGGTTCCGTCCTGCTAGTTATACAAGATTCAAAAAGAAGAAATGTACTTCAGAGAAAATCAAGATATATAATTATGTCCACATTCGCATGTAACATCTATTAATAAAACTTTTGAGGTTGTTTTTTTTTTTTTTTTTTTTTTTTTTTTTTTTTTTTTTTTTTTTTTTTTTTATAATTCAATTAACCACAAAATATTCAACCAAAGGATAGTTTAAATGATAAATCTTAGCCTGGTAGTATTCTTAAAGGATGCGTTGTATTTACCCGACATTTTCTTTCTGTGTTGGGCATTCATACACCCAAATACATGGACTAAACGCTGTCTCCTTCTGGATTAAGCATCACAAACTATAATTTCCAATCAAATCTTGACGTCGCATTTTTTAAATGAACACAATACATCCTCCACCAGATAAGCAGCATAGAAAATAAAAATGTAACGCTTGAGCCAGTAATGTAATGTCTCAAATGTTTTAAGCATTACGCATGTTTTAGCAATTAACTATGCAAACTATGTGAATAATCTTAGAGGCACTTTAGTGTCAAAAGTAGAACTTTTATGACAAATTGAAATTGTTGACGGAATTTAGCCGTAATAATAATATGACTTGTAAGCCCTACTAAATACGAGGAAGATAACCGACTACGAGAAGAAAAATAAATAAATAAATAATAATAATAATAATGAGTTAATGAAGATAAAAAGTATTAAATTATATGTAGCCACTCAAAGATAGAAAATAGGACGTTATAACAAAAGCGAAAGCGAAAACAATGCCATAATGTCACACTCTGTCAAAGTATAACTTCACTAGCTGTAGTTGAAGATATATGGCAACGTAGATGAAGTTCTTGTGTATTTAATTAGAATCTCACATCGATGTGTATCTGCGGACGTTGACAACTGCTATTCGGAATCAGGGCTTCAGGAAATGTGGAAGCAAGAGTGGTCATATGATGGTTGCTGTTTCTCCAAGTTCTATCTTCGAAAGGAAGATGATCATACTTCCGGCCGGAACCTCAGGTAGAAAAGACGCGATGGATAATGGAAATAGACAAGCGAGAGGTGGCAACCCCGAACAACAACACACCTGCTCGCCGAGCGGTGCTGCCCTCTAGCGGGCGACTGTCTGTTGTCGACCGGCAGCCGACAGCAAACTTGCCGTTCAGTCGGAGTCAGTATACTGTAGGGAGAAGAGAGGAGAATTTGCTGCCTGGCAGGACATAATGTGGTGAAGTGAATGTGTTGTATGTGTGTCTGAGATTGAGGTCAGTGATTGGGAGAATTAGGTCGTCGCAAGTGACGCTCCTGTGCGGCGCCGACGACCAGCGTCTGTGTGTACGTGTGAGTGTGTTTGTTTTGTGATGTGGAAGAGGACGACGACGTGAGAGGTGTTGTGGATGTCCACAGCGGTCACGCCGAACCATGTGGCGGCAGCACCAATGGGGTGAGTTCACCATTACCTCGATATCTTGAATTCATAAGGAATAAAGGTCATGTGACCTCCATGAGTTCTTCTGTGCATACTCTACTTTAAATCTGAAACTTTTCATAATCTTATACAAAGATTTTCTGGTTTTCCTTCGATCTAATTAATCCTTTTGTATACACGAGGATTTAATTCTTCTTTAAAAAGTATTAAAATAACGGTGTTTACAACTTTTACCGTTGTGATGCATTTACCAGTTTTAAAACATTACTGTGATAACGTTTAAACTATATAATGGGAGCAATTTGTTTTAAGTATAAAGCTTTACTCGCTTGTTTCTCACATTTGTTATCTATGTAATACACTGCGAGTTAGGGAAGCAAAATATATAGGATGTTTTTACTTCTGTTACTTAGCGTATTGAATAATACTTTACACGCGGTTGTATGTACATTTTAAAAATAACAGTGTAATGGGAGCAACAGAAGAGCAGATATTCAGTTGCCAACGAGATTGGTACTATAATGGATTCAAGCTAGTGGGGAATAATTCCTGTACCCAACATGCACATAGGGCACCGCTTGTTACAAACAGCGGTGCCAAATATATTTTACAATATTGTTAGATACGTTAGCTACCATATTCCCCTAGTATTTATAGCTTTGCTTACTGTGTATTTAGCAAGCAATGATTTGTGTAAAACATCTGGTATCGCTATGAAAATCTAAACAAACAGTTTTGGAATTGTATGACGGTAGCTCATAAGGCTAAATTTTCAGGCAAATCTGTCGTGAGAATTTGTAGCATTTGCGTGTAATATTAGGTTATCTTAGTGGCAAAAATTCAGAACCTAAGCTTAAAGAATTGGTTTCCAATTTATTGTCAACACTTATCCGGAGAAAATATTCAACTATAGGAATACAGCAGATAAAAGCGCGGCGAAAACAATGGTGAATGCATGCGTGACGTCATGACTACATGTGCCTGACGAGAGCGACTTGGGCGTGTCATTTTTTAATATCGGATCGGCGATCGGTTCATAGTTAACATACTCCTAAAAGACACTATTAAAATGGTGAGAGGTTTGCTTTTGTAATGTGACCAAAGTGCAAGAAGTAAAAAAAAGAACAATAGTAGTAATCGTCAATTTTAATTGACTCTTTATTAAAAAAACATGAAAGATATCCTGCGTTTACATAAAATACAAATAAAGATAGAGTAACAAAAGAAATTATATAGATTGAGTTGGTTTCTTATGCGATCATAAATGCAAATATAATTCAATATTGTAACCAGGTTTGTGGATTTTAAATTTGTATATTTCTTGAGGTGTGTCCAGAAAATCCTGCCATTTCGGAGGCTTTCCATCGAGATGGTTAAAAAGTGGAATTCATACACCATCATTAGTTTGTCTATGAAATTCTCTCCCTCTCTCTCTCTCTCTCTCTCTCTCTCTCTCTTTTTTTCCTGATGATGGTAGCTTTTGTGCTGCTTTAGTTTGTGAAGATTTCTTGAGGGGTACCCAGATATTTAGGTACTTTCCTGATGGACTTTATGTGTTGCAAAGTGTAAATTCATGTCAATAAGTGTGAAATTAAAATTGCACCGATTGGCACTAAAACCTTGCCACAAGGAAAAAATTATTATCTGGCTTAGAATATGAAATTCCGTCCTTTCATGCAATATCTACAAGCTCGCAAGACCATCATATATTTTTCAGCGATTGTTGCAATGGCAGGAACATTGCCAACATAAAAAAAACTACCTACAGAGGTTTTCACGAAGAAAGCAGCGGCGACTTTACGTAGTCGTCAATCAAAATTAAATCAAGACAGATAATAATTTAAAACAGCTATTTTGATTTAAGCAAAAGCAAAGACGATATAACCGCATGGTTAAAACATTAACACAATTTTGACTGCATTATAATAAACTGTAATAATAGCAGAAACATTAAACCAGGCAAAACAATTCTTTATCATTATCTCCTTATTTATCTTTATATTATTTATTGTAGATTGATATAAAACACAAAGGGATGTAGCATAGTCGCATTACAAAAGTTCGGTGGCGCTTAAGCATTACTAACAGAGAAAATAGATAAATCGGATTAACATCCACATATTTGATGTTCGGACATATACTTATTGTGTTTAATTCTCCAATTTTTGTAACAAACGGATTTCTTTCTCTGTGGAAAGTTTGTGACTTTTCATAAGCAGAAAAACAAAACAGATGGAATATAAAACGATAAAGTGGGCATGAATAACAAATAGAAATCAAACCAGACGAAGTACCACATCTTCCTTTTCTCTTATGTCTGTTCGTTTTGTTCTTTTCTTGTGTTTTTAGTAGTTTTATGTGTATTAGTTACTGAGAATAAATAAGGATATATTGACATTACTTCTTCCCAACTGAGATTTTCTCTGTAAATAGCAACGAGTCACCGCAAATGCTATAACGTGAGTCACATCTGCATTCGCTAGAAACCATCATTTACAAACTGTGATATTTGTGGTTGTTCAATCGTACTTTTGCATATTGCTTTCTCAGTTACTTTTACTTTCTTTGTAGTTTCCCGAGTTTTAATTATTTGTTTGAGTGTGTTCAACAATTCTAAATAGTCCGAAGAAACGCACAGCTATTGGACAAACAACCTTAAGCTAAATCTAGACAAGATAAATAGTTAAAACAGTGCAAGGCCAGGTATTTCAGGTAGTTAAAAATTCCCTTAAGACGTAGCAAGGTAGATTAAAATGATAATCAATGGAATGGAAACCCAAACATCTCGCATGGCAACTCAAGTATTGTGCCTGCAAATAGACGTGAGCACTTTCAGCAAGATGCGCAATGGCACGAACTCATTCTGATGTCGCCGGCAAGCTGCAACCACGTCGGGACCATCAGTCTGTCCATCACCATGATAATGTGAGTATCGCTCCTCGTGACGCATAGCGGAGATAAAAATGGACTAAACAATGCCACCAGTAAATTACTGCGAAAAGTCTGGTACAGCTAAACTCGTGCAGTGATTACTAATGTATGAGAGAGGCTGCATAGGGGATCCTTATTAAACTCAGGTCTGCACAGAAACGTAGAGGCAGACATCGCTGTGTCGTTTAGTTCGGTTCGTAGAATTAATTCTGAATTACGTCTTCAGTTAGGCGAATCCGGGTCTTTCTCAATCCTAGTAAAGAAAACATCTTTTTACAAAAGATTATTCAATTATCTGCTAATCGAGATGAGTAATAACAGAAATTGTCTTATTACTTGCTTCATTGTAAGTAGAAGGGAAATAAGGGAATACACTAGGATAAACCAATAGTCATACCTTTTAAAAATTATCGCTATGTGAAGTAACTTATACCTTATATTTGTCATGAGAATATCTTAAATAAAAATCGTTAAAGGCATTTTTGAGAAAAATAAAGTTCGAAAAAGGTTACATTCAAAGGGGTAGGTTTTTTCTTGAAAATCTTCTTGTTGTATCCTTGGAAGATACTGAACTTAATATAAACTTTACTGTTTAACGGACTTTTCGTTTTTGAGCTTTGCTCCACCACACACACGCGCGCGGACAGTTATCTAAAAATGCCTTTTTCTTGGATTTTTATATTCATGGAGTCTCAAAATCTGCGTTTCCAGTGAAATCTCGGTATCGAATTTTGGGTGCAATACAACTTTCTCAATCGACATGCGTATTAGAGAAAATAATTATGGAGTATATTATACAGAGTTTGACAATATAAATTTACTCATATGTTGGATATTTTATGCACACAAAACGATGTTTAATAATAAATAATATGAATGTTTTTGTTGTGTTATCCCAGTTCTCCTGTGCGTAATGCATGGCTATCGCTTCGCCACTGCCTCTTTCTCCCATTCCTTGTACTGCGCGTCTTGAGTACCATTATATGTACCAGCACACAGTAACTTTAGAAATGCGAGTATAAACACATAAAAGAGTTTTCTCCCACTTTAAGGATTTTATCAATGTTGGATCCTCTGCTCTAATTAAAAATAAATCACCGTAAATATGTTTTATTCCCTGTTGTCTGCAGTAAAATGCCAGTGTTATTTTATTGGAGAATTATTTTTGGATGCCAAAACTTCTTGGTTCAGAAATGCAACATCGATTCGAAGGTTTTTGCTTTAACTACCCTAATTTTCTACCAATTTCAAGTAAATTTGAAATTTATCATTTGTCTAGGACCTTCAAATAATTGTGTATGAAATTTCGTCCTCTATTTGGAGTAGTTCGCCTACAAATTGATACTTCATAGATTCCCTGTCTAAATCGCCGATAATTTTGCTTCGATTTCAAACAAATTTGAAATTTATTAAATTTCCTTCAAGCTCCGTTATATAAAATCCCCAAATTCATACTTGTAGCGGCTAGCGAGTTGTTGAGCGTACAGACGGACAACCCCGCGCTGCTTACCGGATTTACTTTTCACTTACTGTTAAAGGTCAAAATCAAGGTTAAGTTTTTCTTTATTTTTAAAAGTACAGGGTAAAGTGTGTTGGAAAACGCTGGCTACAGAAGCAGTCGCTAAATTGTTTCATGTGCTAAATCACTTACATTTGTTTTATATTCCCTTTTGTTCTTTGTTGCCCCTGGCCATCAAAGACAGCACATAGCGACTATCGCTTCAGCCTGCTAGATGCTCCTTTTGTATCTACAATGAAATCCTAAAGCAGATAGATAAACAAATTAAAATTTGCCAGGATTCATATCAGCGCCGCCGGTATGCTAGAATTTTGCCCCGCAGGAGTTTTTTTTTTATGTCAGTAAATTTAGTGACATGGGGCTGTGTGCTTTTAAACACTTAAAAACCATCGGTCTGAGTCGGTTTTGAACCCAGACCTTGGGATCAGAATACCAATGCCTAACCAACTCAACCATACAAAATAGAAAATTAACAGTTTTACTCTCTTTGTTGCATATAATAAGTAGGGTAACTATTGTGTTGCACTAATAAAAGGCGATGAGATTGCACTGGAAATATATTTTGAGGTCCCTTGAATAAAAGAAAAACATTTTTAGAAGTATCTATTTTGTGTGTGTGTGTGAGAGAGAGAGAGAGAGAGGGAGAGGGAGAGAGAGAGAGTGTTTCCAGATGGAAACATTCTCGTTTCTTTTGATTTTCTCAAAATGTTAAAGTGTAGTGTTTGAAATACGTGCAATAAGATATTTTCATTACTAGCATGGCATATCTTGAATATTCTGCTATTAGCCTGTAAAATTTTCACACTGGATTTTCTATAATTTTGTGTAGTTGGTAAACCATGTGATATGGATAAACGCTTACTATATAATGCAAAGAATTAGATACCGTTAAGACGCCAATCTATGGCACATACACGTTATGGCATTAGCCATTTCCGAGATATTTGTTATTGAGTTGAATGTTGTTAATTTTAATTAATGCGTGTTTGCATTGTTTTGTTTCTTGTGATGAGCAGAGTGGAATTTTAAAGCCATTATATGGAATTGCTTATTAAAGATGTGATTATTGCGTTGGCCTCCTGTACCCCCTTTTATACTACAGTAAAATGTGCAATGAAATATTTTTTCAAGCGTTTTATCTCCTTTAACAAGTAGAGTGAAGAATAATTTGTAAGAATAGTTTATAAGTAACTGTTTGAAAATAAAAGTAAACAATATTGGTTATAAAAACCCGCGAATGTAACATCTTATTTGTAAAGCTTTTATCTTATATGATTTTATAGCTGGTGGTGAGTATTTAAGGAGAAGCCATAAATTTAGAAAAATTTAACAGGCCTTCGCCTTCTTTTATACATGCAGTTTGCTGTCAAATATTTCAAGGCGTCGTCCAGTCCAAAACCCAATTTGTCGTAATAAAAGAACAGTTTCTCACAAACAGGGAACGGTTCTAATCTGTCACACCTTTGCCATAACCTGATCGTGTTTTATTTTCTCCAATGTTTGCACGCCTTGCGGTCAAGCAGTAAAACTGTTTATGACTTCAGTGTGATACATAATAAGAAAATGTTTTTCTATATTTATAGAGAACCAAGCCTTGCCTTAATTATCCAGATGGCAGTGTTTTATTTGGGCGAAGTAATGAAATGTTTCATGTACAAATTTGCCCCGAAGGTGCAGCTCGTATTACAGTAAGGTATGAACAAAAAACTGGAGGCAGCGGTTTCGCGTAACTGATTCGCTGCGTGTATTACGTAACCGCTACTGCCGAAAAGGGGACCTTACCTCATAAATCATGACCGAAGGCATAAAACATTTAATGAAAAAGTAGCCAATGTATTTAGCTTGTGAGATCGTAACCGTTGTAAATGTGCAATTCCATCTTGCTAGCCGGCCAATACTGCGCTACTCAGGTGGCTGTTTAAGGGTATATTTCTTTTTCGGATTAACCTGCTTGTAATGGGCTAACAAGCCAGGTCAGTAGCTTCTCGAAGGGCAAGCAATATCTGGATCATAGGATATGATGGATAGGTGATCAGCCCATTCCCAGTATGGAGATGAGGATAAAGGAAATGAAATATAGAGGAAAGGAACGATAGGAATATTCGCCGATAAAATTATCCAATCCAACATTCGTCTAGCGATCGAGGATAACCGGGATTTGAACCTGGAACCTCCCAAATGCTGGCCATAGACGTTGCTGTCTGAGCCATTCCGCCGGTTTAATGATATACTAAATGGTGTAAAATGACATATACATTTCATTTTTAGTTTTTATGTAGCCTTATAAATAGGAATTCCCTGTTAATCATTGCAGGCGGAGCACTTATATTATGAGTATATTTTTAAATATTGTACTGTTTGTGACATTTTTTGCTGTGAATTCTGACAGCCTAGCCTTTTAGGAGTATGTAGGTGAATTTTAGCGCCATCTTTTGGGGGACATTTTGCTTTGTAAATTGTTACAATGTATGGCATCTTATGTACTCTTTATGTGATTTCGTTCTTTGCAAATGTTTTACTTTGAACACAATTTTCTGTGAATGACACTTTGGATATATATTACCTGTGTTTCTCAGGAAGTATTGAAAATAGCTAAAGTTTTAAAATGATAAAAATATCACTCATTGCTGCTTTGGGTCCATTTTTTATCTAAATAAAGTTTAAAGATGACACGATTTTGATAAAATATCATATATTAAATATATTTACATGAAAAATAAAATTTATATCTTGATTTTTCTCTGAAGTCCTCTTTATTCTAGACGAATTTTGCTGGATTTTGCATAACTAGTAAACCATGAGACAATAACTTACTACATAAAAAGAAAAGGTATATCTCGTTAAAACACAATTTATGCCATATACACTTTTTCCATGGAGTTGATCATTTTTAGATATTCATTGTTTTTGGTTTCAGTTTTAAAATACTTAGAACTTTTCACATAGGTACGGGATTTTTTTTTTTTTTTTTAACTCCTGGCAGTGCAAAGCAACAGATTTCATCCACATGGCAACCAACTTTTAAAAGTGCAGTGCATTCCCTTATTTCCCTTCTACTCATAAGAAAGCATTTTTACTAATGTTTATCTTGATTAACATGAAGTAGAGAGAAGCATAAGCTTTTTAATAATAATTTATTACATAGACGCAGAGAAAGTCATGTGAATAAAACACATAATATGTTTTGAAATCCTATTTTATTTTACTCGCTTTAACAGCTTGATCATATCGCGACGGATCTTTTCGGTAGGATACCTTGTTGATGAGTGTGTAATCAGATGGAGAAGTGCAGCTAGCCTTTCGAAATCCCATCTCTTTACAGGGTATCACTTATCTCCGCCACAAGTACATGGCGCTGGGTAGCCTTTCGGTCTGGCTGCGATGTATAAATGGCAGCACATTGACAGTTGCCATTTTCAGTCTTACTTTTCTTTTAGACTGTAGATGGAATTTTGGGTCGCAGCATTAAATATCCAATCCCGTATTTACCTTGGCGACTAAGGGAAACCACGGAAAAAAGGAAAGCAGGGGATTTGAATCCTGAACCTCCCAAATGCGTGCCACATACGTTATCGCATAATTTATCCACCTCGGTTCTTCCGTTTTAGTTGCTAAATCGTGACTTGTGTAGGACTATTTCTTGATAAGAAACATTCTCAGATTTTCTTATGACAGTTTTGGAACGAAATATCAAAGCCTTCTTTCTGTTTCATTTTGGATCCAACAATACTTCCAATATCCAAGTCTTCTAAATCCATTTTAGTTATTTAGTAGCTGCAGGTGGTTTACACTATGCCCGTTGGGCAGAATTTATATGAGCTTTAAATCCCTCAGCTTTACAACTCCCCAATAAAAGCAGATTTACCTCTTATCAGCCATAATGTCTGCCTACCTTAGCATAGGTCATAAAGAGAAGGCCTGCAATGTTTGAAGTTGACAATAACAGCAGTGAAGTGCAGATATCGATTCTATTAAATGAGCTTAGGACAGCAAGTTATTAACACTTTTATCGACGTCATAAATTTTATACAACTGTGCAACGAAGGTAAACAAGGATAGTAGAACAGGAGATTAATGGTTGTTTATTGAGCATTTATTCCAGCCTATGGAACAGCAGTTCTGTAGGGCTTATGCACTAGTATAGTATAGAGTGCGTTAATACAGGATGCCTGTAAATTATTATAGGAACGTAATGTGTATTAAGCAAACGTTTCTTATTAACGAACCCACTGGGCACTAATAGTCAATTCAAGGATACAATGTAGAGACATTTCTTGGTTCTTTATGGTTTAAGAGGACGAATTTCTTAAGTGGGAGTAATGTATAAATCTTTTAAGAAGTCTGTGTTCCATTCATACAGCTTTCTCTAGCCGTTCTATATAAAACGATGACAGAAGAAATTGCATTCTTATTCTTCTATCTACATCTAACAAAACTGCTTGCTTCCTTGTACATAGAAAAGAATTAAGAGAACCCATTGGGCTAAAGCGATAGACTAATACTTTAAAAGCTGGTCGCTATGTGAAACAATTGGAGTTCCGTTCGCTTTACAAAGTTTGACAAGTTAGGTAGTTTAACATTGAAACCAATACCAAGGTCCACTCTACAAGAAGAGCGTGCATGACATAAATTATGTGTTTTAACGAGATGTACATTTTTTTGAGTTTTAAGTTTTTATCCATCTCGTAGGTGTATCAGTTATGCAATGTAAATGCACCCAGACTAAAGAGGTCTTCAGAGGCTATTTCCAGAAAATTCAAGATATACAGTTTATTTTTCATGGAAATATCTTTAATATACCATTTTAGTCAACATCATTAGAGCCATTTTTGAGAAAATCAAACATTTCAAAAAATGTTCATGTAAAGGGTGGTTTGGGCTGCGGGAATTTTCTTGAAAATCTTCGTATCGCATCTTTGTGAAAAACTAAACATAAATACCAAGTTTTGTATTTAACGGACGTTTCGTTTTTGAGTTATGCTGTCCACAAACACACACGGACCTTTTTCTAAAATCCTTTTTTATTCCGGGGTCACAAGACGTGTATTTCCGGTGAATTCTGAGTATAGAATATTTGGGTGGAATAAAATATACACTACGTGCATAGTACATGTAGAGAATGTAAAAATTAAAGGATGATACCTAGCTGTTAACGACAGTAGTGGTTCTTTTTAGAAGTAATCTGTTCCAATTAAGGAATTGTTGGATTCTCAGTGTTCATACGTTTGATGCTTTTTCCTCATATTTAAAAATAAAGCAAAGCAAAGGAGCAATTGGCGGCTGTGAGAAATAAACTGCAACAAGATTGAAAGTTCAGCATTTTCCTAAATGAAGAGAGTAATGCATTTACAACAAAAATACCTGCCTGTGAGTCATGAAACATCAAGTAAACGTTTTGACAGTGAATGCTACGAGAGATAGCATCTGTTTCAACCAGAAAAATTTTTATACACCAAAATCACACGACGTTGTTTTAATTCACTTTTTATTATGGAAGCGTACATGCTCTTAGTACGATAGTCACATGTTCATCATAAAGCTCGCATAAAAATGTTTGACTTGATATTTTCAGTGCCATTTACATGCCTGATGAGAAAGAAAAGAATGTACATAACATTTCAAAAGTGTGTATATCCAGAAATTCTGGAAGGAAACACGTTGTCTACTGTAAAACTGTAATTTAAATTTCATATTTTAAAAATCCATTTTTTTGTGAACTAAGTTTTTTGTATATATCCTATGGTTTATTTGTTAAATACTAAATTCTGTCAGACTAAAGGAGTCTTCACAAGTAATTCGCCGAAAATATAAAATTAAGATTTTATTCCAGATGTAATGATAGCAATGTTTTTATTAAAAAAAAAAAACCAATGAAACATTTTCCATATAAAGTGTAGTTTGATTTGGGATTTTATAGAAATTCTTCGCATTCTCGCAGGATGCTGTATTGAATTACGAAAAATCATTTTTGGGATTCAAAGTTCAACCCGGTGTGCTACATTGGACTAGAATGAAATGTTACTCAAATGTGTATCTTAGAACTACTAACATTTAGCTTTACAGTATAAGGGGAAACCCTAAAGAAAGAAGGGAAAAAAACTTATTCTGGTAACGCAACCTAACCGAAATTCGAATTCGGGATCATTTGAATGTGACAAATATAAATAAATAAATATTTTCTTTGTTAACGACCGTGTCAGTTATCAGGCTCACACCTTCGTCGCCGGTGTGCCAGAGCTTCGCCTTGCAGGAGTTCTTTTATATGCCAGTAAATCTACTGACTGTCGGTTTTAAGCACACGCTTAAAAACCTTCAGTCTGAGGTAGAATACTATACCTCCTCTATTTAAAACATGCAAGCGATAGCAAAAGTAAAATACTAAATGCGTTAAGGACGGGACCAGTGAAAAAAAAAAAAGTTCCAATAAACAAAATTCAAGGATGATTACCTTTGTGGCTGAGTGTTCAGGGATCTGGCTACTCACCAGGGATCCCGAGTTCGAATCTTGACTGCGTTGGAGGAACTTTTTCATTAACTATTACCATTCCTTGGAGAGTCTGGTAGATGTGAATGTGAGTGGTGTAATAGTAAAACGTACTAAATCCAACGTTCAGAAAAGCTACGGTCCGATTATTAATACCGTTAGTGCTTACTTTCCAAGTCACAGTTAGAGCATAGAAATTTGGCTACAATTATACAATGATTAAAAAAAAAAACGAATTTGTAATTGACTCATCTTCCAACAAAGGACTGGTTTGTTTTATCTTCGTTCACAGGAAACACACATTGTAAGAGTTAAAATAGTAGTGAACAAAAAATTGATTGAAGAGGTGCAACATTTTAACTATCTTGACCGTGACATAAGCTATTAAATATTAAACGATAAACATAATAAGAACGTACCTATCAAAACGAGTGGAACTGTTACAAGAATTTTTAAATATCTAATGTTTCACTCCATGGCTTCTTTACCTATTTAGAGCATACTATTTTTACAAAATCTTAATTTTTAATATGTTTCATGCAAATCGAGATAAGCATTCGCAGAGACGGTTTTATTATATCTTTTCTTGCAGGTTCAATGGTTATAAACAAATACACTAGGGTAAAGCGATAGTCAGAACTTTTAAGAGCTGGTCGCAATGTGGTCATGTTGCATACTGAAATTAGGTCGTCTTAGATTTAAACTAATAATAAGGAATATCTCGGAAATGGAAGCATATGACATTTGTTTTAACAAAATCTACAATGTTTTGTGTAGTAAATTCCTGTTTATCTCATGCGGTTTAACCAGTTGTGCAAGTCATCCAAAATCAAGAGGTCTTTAGAGGCTATTCCCAGGATATAAATTTCATTTTCATGAATATATGTTAAACATGAGGTATTTTAGTAAAAATCGTTATCCATTTTTGAGAAAATCAAAATTGTCGAAAATTGTTCTTAGTAGTTGGGGATGGGAAGACTTTCTTGAAAATCTTGGTGTCGCTCCTTGGAAGATCTGAACTAATACAAAGATCGTATTTAAGGCTTTTCGTTTTTAAGTTATGCTATCCAAACACGCGTGCGCCCACTCACTTTTTAATGCTGTTTTGGGTTTAGGAGTTCTCAAAAATATAGTTCGTTATATCTCGGTATGAATTTTCGGGTGAAGTACAATACCTTGTGTATCTGCTATGTACATCGTAGAGAGAGAAAATGTACAAGAAAGGGAACTTAATTTAAATTGCATAAACTTGGTTTTAAAACAGAAAGATTAGACATAGTATTCAGGCAGCAGAGATGAGCTGTCAGTGGGTAACAAGATGGGATAAGAGTAATTAATGAAGGAATAAGAGATGATTTAAGCATTAATCCTGTAGGCGAAGTTTTATAAAATCATAAGACAAATAGAAGGGATACAAGCAGGCTATCAAGAAAAGTGTTAAATTATAAACCAAAAGGGAAACGGTCAGTTGGACACTTATGCTAAGATGGAGTGAAACTAGAACGCATTAATGCATAAGCTATGAACGGAAGGAGAATTCCTTCTGACAAAACAAATTAGTTGTAAAACTGCGTAAGTAAATGTTTAAGCCATATATTTAATATTTCCCAAAGGAATCTTACTCAGCGTTTGAAATAAAGTTTCTTTCGGTAAAAAGTAGGAGCTTTTAAATTTGCTAGTAGAGACTGGTTAAGGTATTTCTTGATAATGTTCTAGAATTATGATGGTCACTAAGCACAGCAGTTGAAATTGAGGTTATGTTTCGCGTCTATACTATAGCGAGTACTAGAACGTCAGCCACTCGTTCAAGTCATTCGAGAATGTACGGTTAAAGCAAGGTGCAACACTTTAAACAGATTGTATTTCATTCCCGTTTGTGCTCAGCACGATCTAGCCGTTGCAATCCAAAGGTCACGAGTGCTGATGCCTGAAAATGCTGAAAACTGCATAACGCTATTGAGCGCTGACGTTTCTGGATTAACCTAACTGCTTTCAAAAGACCCAACAGTTTATAAAACGTAAATCAACTTGTCTAGCAAGCTGACTGAATTCGAACAATATTTCTGTGGGAAATCCACTTGTTTAGTGGAAGAAAGTGGGCGATTCTCTGTGGGAATACGCTCCAAAAATTTGACATTTAAATGTAAGGTGTTCAGCTGTTCGCGCTATGGTGAGATTCTGTCTCATCTATTTATCTTTCCACACAATTCCTGGGCACACTAATGGCTGTTTAACTCGTGATAAATGGTAGAAAAATTGGGAATCAGGATGGCAGAATGCCGAATGTCCTTGGCTCGGTTCCTCGTCGCGACTTATGATACCCACGTAAGGGTTTTGTAAACAATAAGCGTTGAATAGAAAGTCGCGTTATTTTAACCACCAAACGATTTCTCAATGTGTGTGTGAACTTTAAGCAATCGGTGTTACAAATACCAAACTCGGACCACAATTATTTTAACATACTTTCTTCAGTTATTATAACGAATTTGGGACACTTTTCAAGAGATAAAATAATGCACCATAAATTGAAAACGCCCGTCAAGCAAGTTATATTAATATGTGTATCCTCTAACAGGAGTGTGGCACTTGGCAAAGTTAACATGCATTACCATATAGGACTCCGTAAGTTCTACCTCTTGCATCTCTTTTACTCACTGAAGCCCAAACGGACTCGTAGTCATTCAACTCAAACTAAGCTCTACAAAGCAATGGCGGTACCAGTTTTACTGTGTGGATGTGACACTTGGGTGACTACAAAGAAGATTGAGGGTAGAACACAACGTTGTGAAATAAATTGTTGAGAAAAACTAAAGGATGTACAAGATTATATAAAATACATAATACCGTCATCATTTTATCTATTATTATTGTTATTATTATTATAACTGAGTTTGGTGTAAGTTCCATAAACGAAGAAATACAACGCCATAGAAAGAAGTGACTCTTGCATGTAGAGAGAATGGATACTCATAGACTTCCAAAATTTACATTGATTTAAAAAAAAAATACATGAAAAGGGGAGTTAGGGAGGCCGCAAAAGAGATGGAAAAATCTATATACTATGGAAGCGGAACAGACTAAACCATGGAGTGAAAACTAAGGCAGCTATGCAAACAAGGCCAGCAATAAAGTGTTACCAAAGCCAAGGGTACAGGAAAGCGACTACGTAACCAAGGCCATTTTCTGGCGTATACTGAGGAGAGCAAGCGAACGAATGACCCAACCTTCAGTAATCGTCGCAACATTAAACAAAACAAAAATGGTGGATACCCTAACCTAGAAGACAACCTATGAAAACTTTCACAATGTCAACTTTTAGCCAATTTAGAATGCGTATCTCTAATCTGTTCTTATTTTATGCCAAGAGAGCCAACACTGGCATGCAATTTCCATAAAGTTCTGTCTCCACCAAACATACCACAGTACAGAAATTTAAATACCCGTACCAATGTATTGTCAAAATTTCGAATCTCCGAAAATTTACGTTTAAGTCTTCTGGTTCTAAACACACGCGTGTTTAGAAAAAAAAAATCATCGTGTATGCCTTTCCTGAATACTGTAACTAATAAGTGATATACTTGCAGTTGTTTCATATCCAAACGAGACTTCGTTTGTAATAACAGGCGAAGCTTTTCAAAATATCCTCCCTCTCCAAACGACCCTTAGCAGCTTGAATGATTTTGTATGTTTCTGGTATTGGCCGGAAGAATAAAATTCGTATGAAGAATTGTGTGT
The DNA here is from genome assembly GCA_030762935.1 of Hymenopus coronatus. Lineage (NCBI taxonomy): Eukaryota > Metazoa > Arthropoda > Insecta > Mantodea > Hymenopodidae > Hymenopus > Hymenopus coronatus. The sequence continues at coordinate 45,292,167 of CM060891.1, read as the reverse complement.
AATTTTTATAACTGAAAACTCTTTAGATTTGAAAAATACAGATCTCGTTAATACAAATCTTGTCAAAATCTCGACACGAACTATTTCCAATGTATTCTCAGTCCGTTTGAATTTTTCAATATGTTACATAATACTTTTAAATCGATAAGCTGCTAATTGACTTATGAACAAAAACTGTGCATGCCATGCAGAGAGTATACTGCTTCAGAGTGAGCTTATAAATCTGCTATTTGCATTCTCTACGTCTATGTATTTATAGTACGCAGAGGTATTTTACCCATGTACTCGGTATGTAGATTTCACAGACATTTTGAGGTCCCCGATAAAACAGATTTTGGGGAAATAAGGTATTTGTGTGACGTGTGTGCGAGCGTTTGTATGAACAACATAACTCAGAAACGAAATGTCGCATCAATATCAAACTTCTATCAAAATATCTTCCAAGGATGCGACAGACTTCCATTTAATGGAAGATTTTTCCGTTTTGAGTCTCGAAAATATAACTTAAGAATTGGATTAAAATACCATATTTAATATGTGGTTATGCACCACTTCTAAAATACCATATTTTGAATTTGCGAATATTATGAATAAATTTTGGATTTTTATAGCCGGTAGCCATATGAGAAAATACAAACGTACTCCTCGAGACATGCATTTATGAAAAGTACTACTTTGCGGCTTCACCCTTCTGTAACCCAAGTTGCACCTACAACGAAATGAAATAATGCTACAATTTCTGTTAACGGTATCCTTATTCAACATGAAATGGCAGCAAATTAAACATTTTAAAATTAATATTTGCAGAATATGTGGGAAAGTAAGTTATAGGAGTTCCATGAAGTTATGTTGTTTATACTGCTGGAATTGAATATATCCCATTAAGATTTTAATACGAATTTGTAGTCTTTCTTACCTCCAATGCTTTGAACTTCTCGTTTTTTAACGGCTTGAGTTTCTTTTCAAAGGTTGTTGCAATAGTCCGCTATATCTTAGATACAGGTAAACCACGCTGACCAACACAACAGTAAAATAAAGCGCGCCTCCGAATTTAATGCGCGTGTAAGCAGTTAACACTTGTTATAATGATACAGGAATAATTACTCTAAGCCGCTGACGAGAAAACATCTCGTGGTATTCTGCTCTCTGGAGGAACGAGGGGAGACAATACCACATGCCAGCTAATGATGGTGTCATAGATCTACTGTCTATATGCATTAGATATATCACGCGATTTAATATCCCAGCGTGTATGCAGCATTGTTGGCAGAAGAGCATGTGTTTTCTGGTAGGTCTTGTTGATATATTGAAAGTAAAGTCGTAAGCTTTTTCAGGTAACGCATCAATGTCAGTACATTCCTTACAGCCGCATTTTCCAGAGTAGAACACAGTATACAATCCAAAGGCCTAGAATTTGAAGTTGAGGTAGCGAATTGCCAGCGCGAATATAAACATATTGTATTTTTTTCCTTCACTCATTCTTTCTTGCTTTTTTTTTTCCGTTACTTTTCCCGCCCTTCAGTGTTTCGGGTAAGCGGAGTTTAATACATTCCGTATTATAAGCCCACTTATGTCCGGCATTCGATATACCGTTTTGATATTGCTGTACCATACTCTTCCTCCCCGAACATAACCACGCTTTTTGCTTATGGCATTACTTATGAAATTCTGATCTCTCCTCTCTTGTTCTGACTTAATCTCGGTGATCGCTAATTATCTAACGCAGCGGGGCGGTGGGAAACAGCTGTAAGGGCCTTTAAAGCTGCTTGTACAACACGCAGCTTTCTGACCCACTAGTTCATTAAATGAGTGAAAATTACCGTTAATGAGAACTGGCAATAAACATAATAAAACATATTCAAGAGCAGCCTTCGAAGCGTGGAAAAAATTCGTAATCCGGTAGCTGATTATATTAAATCATATTATATTCCATTTTCACGCTTTGTTTGCGATAGTGGAACCAAGACTGGGTTTCAGCAAGAATAGAGGCTGGGGGACGGTTTAGGCGCCAGGGAAAGAAAAGGGGTGCTGAGAGGATCAGCTGGTGTGCCAAGCTGGATGACGTAATACTCACCCACGTCAGAACAACATGGAGGAATTTTTAGCTTGAGAATCAATAACAGCAACTTCATGCCTGTGACTACAACTTGGGGCTTCTGTAACTTATACAATTATTACTCTAATATTTACACCCTTCTTTCACCATTTTAAAAAAACTATTTCTTAGTTATGGTGACAAAAAACGACATTCTAAAAATATTTGAAATTGGGAAAAAATTATAATAACTGTTTCACACACGCAAATTTTCTCGATATACCAACTAAATCAGTTACTATGAGATTGTGTTCAGAATATTGAGATCCCATGTACATCCCTTGTCCAAAGAAAGTATTTATAGGTATGAGAGAGAGAGAGAGAGAGAGAGAGAGAGAGAGAGAGAGAGAGAGAGAGCAGCATTGCTCAAACTTAAAGTTGAATAGATACCAAACTGATGGTTAAATACATTCCAAAGATAGACATAATCTTTCAAATTTCCCCATCGCAAAACTGTTCTTGCCAGTTGCTCTTGGAGATCTCAAAACAATCATTTCTAATGAGTTGAAATACAATTCTTTTCCTACCTTCTAGATAAACGTTGGAAATAGTATAATACAAACAATATGTGTGAACATTAGCAATGAAATTCGAGGAACCGTATCCCACCACATTTTTACTTTTTTTGTGCTATTTTCAATCTATTTTATGTTGTATTACATGGAATATATAGAGTTTTGAAAAGAAAAAGAGTGATGTATTTTATAAACAGTAAGTATAACCGCCACCATCGATGTATCTTCGGTATGTCCATATCCTAGGAAATTATTCAGAAGTTTAACAAGTATTTTAGAGCAGTTTTCAGCCTGTACTCTGCGGAAATTTTAAGGACCCCAAGTGCATTTCCCATAAGCACTTCGTTCAGAATAAATGCAATTAAAGAATCAGAACGCAAGCATAGTATACATTGCACTCAGCATTTTACGTCAGTTGCTGCTGCTAATTTTTGTTAGCGAAGAAAGGGTCTTGAAGAGGAAAGTGAGTGTGACGTTTTTGCAAGAACTAGCTAATGCTCTACATATGCGTCCTCTGTACAGCTCAGCAGGTTTAGTCGCTGGTCTTCTGATCTCAAGGTTGCGGGTTCAAAGGCGGTCCAAGCCGATGGTTTTCAAGTGTACTTAAGAGCCACAACCCCGTGTTAGTAGATTTACTGACGTGTAAAAGAACTGCCGGATGAAATTCAGAACACTGACGGCGTTGATATGGTCCTGGCAATTGACAGCGTCGTTAGCAAACAAATAATTTATACTAACGCGAGAGTCAGAGGACGAGGCTAGCGAATAACAGATCTAATTACTAATAAACATTTCGAGGTGTAATGCCTATATGCATTTCAGTTAGACTAAATGTAACAATTAAATTAGACTGAGTGTATTGCATTGGCGATATTGTTGATACAAAATCTATTTGAATCATAGGCGCCGACTTGTTTTGTATGGGGGGGAAGGATTGTGCCATACAGTTGGGTAGTAATAAAATATTTAATCGAATTATTACTAAGTTAAAAGGTGTTCCAAGTTTGAGGAAAAACTCATGTTGAGTTTTTTTGTTTTCCGGTGAAAGAGTTGCGCTGTTAAATCCTACCGACACGAATCACCTTGGTCGTTAAAGAATTTGACTCGTGAATGTGAGCACTGCTGTTCAAGTCCTGCAGGACTGTCTCCTCCCTAGCTGAGGTTTCTTCCAGACTTTCCTCAGTCTTCGAAGCTACCAAATGCCCGGCAGATACCTACCTTGAACTTAGCAGTTCCTTCCTCTCTTTTACAAATTTCTTTTTCTCAATGATCATTTCATTTCTGTGTTACAAAGGTATAATCTGCGATTTTTGTGTTTTATTTATGGACGTTCTTTAACTGCTGCGGTTCTCAGCATCGCATTCTGTATTGGGCGTGAAAGATACCTTCACTTTGCCAGACTTGACGTTCTCTTACGTTCCGTAAAGCTTACGATACAGGACCAGCTGCTTTACTTCCCTTCCGAAGGAAGGTATACTCTGGACGTTTGCGACCGAAAGTTGTGCCGTTTACAGTAAGGGCGAGTTTAAATACTAGTAAAACAAAGTTCTGCCACTAATGAAAATGTAAGTTCAGTGTTCTTCACGATGGCAATGGAGTGTAGTAACCGCGTTCGGACGAATACAAGAATTTCAACCCTGAGCATACAAATGAATAAGTAAGCAATGATGCAACGCTCCCTATAAATAAGTGGATTTCCACGACCTGCGAAACAAAGTTAACATCACACTTTCGAAAATTGTTCACAGACAAGCTGCAAAATATTTGTCTAATAAAGAATGAATTTATGGATATGTCAACATAAGAATAGTTCAGTATTTGTGTGCTCTGATTTTAACTGAAAAATTGGTTGCATCATCACTGATTTTCTTTTACGTTTAATTCAAGATTAGAAACAAAGATACATCCTTTGCAACTTCGGGGTGTTTAAACCAGTTTTTAAAATAGGTATCTAATTTGGAATTGGGAAAGTGATGCCCATAGCTTTTTAATTTAGTAATTGGTCATATATTTGAGTCATACAAATGTATACCAGTTTTGGCAAATGTGTGTGTTATGGTGGCATAAGTTGAGATTGTAAGTTGAAATAGTTAATATAGTCATATACAAATAGTTAGATAACTCTTCACATTTCCCCTTTTTCGCCTCTCCTGGTAACTACTAAGGGGCTACCCATGCGAATTTCAGGAAGAGCTCTAGGAATGCAAAAGTTTGGAAATACGTGATAAAGAGGCAGATTTCCATGCGGTTGTGTGAGCCGGATTCACCCAAAGAGAGATCATGATGCGTACAAGGGATATTCAAGGACAACGTTGTTATGTCCCCCGAAGTATGGAATTGCCTACAGAGATCACGTTAATAACAGAAGTGAGCGGTTGCGCAAGCCGACACAAAGAAGTGACTTGGGCAAGCGTGACCTTGTGAAGCTGTAGCAGCTGCTGTTGATCAGCTGACAGTGTTGTCGCCCTCCACCCACATCATCTTACCACATTTCTCTTCTCAAATAAAATACGACCAAGGGAGATGTTAGACCTCACTTCACTCTGTGTGTGGCTCAGAGAATGTGATGGTCCATTTGGAACTGGTTGTTCTGTCTGAAAGCTGGGCAACGGGTGGCGACCATGATACGCCCAACTGCACTAACACGTTCGCTCGAGTATTTTTATAGCTACATACTTGCTAAACGTTACCGAAGAAGGTATTTCTTCATATTAATTGCTTACATTTTTAGGTCGCTATATTTATTTCGTGTGTGTGTGTGTGTGTGAGAGAGAGAGAGACAGACGTGTAAGAAATCCTAATAGAGCGTTCGTTGATCCAGCAGTAGGTGATCCGATTTCTTATCACATGTGGCTTTAACTCCACTAGAATAAATGCATTAGTAAAAGTAACGCCGTAATAGCCCCCGTTTTCAAGTTATATAACAGATGTGAACTTATTGGAAATGTTTCAATTAATCATATTTACTGGCTATTGCCACTTGCAATTCACATGCAAAGTGATTTTATTATGTACCCAAGATGCCGTTTTAGAACTTTGTAATGTAAACTAATATAGAACGGTTACATTGAAGGTGAACATGATTCCCTTTAACACGAGTAAAGTGAGCCGTAATTATATAAAGTCAATGCACTTTCATTAATTTTTAGAAGAGACTAGAAAAACACAATTATAAATTTGCGTAATAGCGATATCAATAGAGATAAATTGTTTAAAATGCCCAAGGAGCAACACCTCAGCAGGAGAGGTTGTAAATATGATTCTATTTTAGACTTGGTTTTAAAACTTTCAGTTCTTTTGAAATCAAAAATATGTTTCGTTATTTTAACCAAATTTCGTTTTCCCTGTGATTAGTCCTCATGTTAAATTTGCCATGAATATAGATCCATAAGGCCTGACATACACCGTGCAGAGAGTTAAGGAAACCCACATTATTTTTTACTATTATCTTACATTGATAATATTTTTATCAATTAGGGTAGCTATTTTCGAGAAAATTAAAAATGTGCAATTCTTTTAAGCACAGGCCTGGGATTTATCTACCTCATAATTTTAGGTTTTACAACTCATAAGTATATCTTTATTCCCAGATACCAGTCCAGTTAATCACTTTCAAAGCATTTATCATTTTCTTTTGTTTGGCGCTATTTTGATTGTCACGTAAATTAAGAAATTTAAATTGAGAAAATGTATTAATACCATACCATTTTAATTGATGTATACTAATGTATTTAAACAAACAAGAACAACCCTCCTCGATAATCTGGGGGTAGCGTTCATTACATTCACAAGTTCGTATTTGTCTTAGAATGAGTTACCGGGATGTTTTTTTCGGGGTTTCCCTTATCCTAAGAAGAGAAACCTTAAGCTCCATGGACAATGAGTATCATTTCACCGATTTCATTGGTCCGATATGACCAAACCAGGTTAAAGGACGTTGAGCTATAAAAAAAAAAACGAGATCAGTGAACTATAATATGTCACATTTAAGGAAAATGCACGTTATTTAAAAGTAGAAAAAACTTGTTAATGAATGTTAAAATAAGAGTGTGAAATTGTATCCCAGAGATTAATTTTCTCTCCTGCAAATTTGAAAACACGACGAAGTAGTACAATTTCGGTTGCGTTTACCTATAAATGAACAACGATTTCTTGGTTCTGAAATTGATCCACGTTATTTGCCAACCAGGGATTTTGAAGCTTTTTCCATTGTCAATGGGCATGAAACGGCCCAAATACGGGCAGGCCTCCCCTGTTTTCTTCTTGAAGGTGGATCTGCCTGGAAGATGTGTCAGCTGACGGGAGAATCCATGGCAACCAGCATCAGATTGACCTTGAATGACGTCACACCCTATGCGTGTTTCGTTTTGGCACTGAACCCTCTGGCAGGATAGGACGCGAATGATAAACACCACTTGTTTTCTGCCCAAATGTTGCCACAGGTTATTTTATCGTTTTCATTGAAACATTTTAACACGCAATCGAAATGGAGCTCTGGTTTGTGTATTTACAGAAAAACTTTCACTGGAAGCTGCCGCTTCGTTGTTGAAATTAGTTCAAATGGAAAATGAAACTTTTCGCTTCTGTAGCAATTTTTATATTGCACTTCGTCTTGAAGAGAAACCTACAAATTGGAATACATCAAATTGCGACAGAAATAATGCTTAACAATAGTTCTTTTAAAGCACGTCCCACTTGAATATTTAGTGATTTTTAAAGGCCACAGGAGAAACCTGTGGCCGAGTTTCTTGTTTAGAGTAATTTAATTCTCAAAGTCTTCTAATCATGTGAAATTTCAGTCATCAGATGATGCTTCCGCAGATAAATTGGCAATTCAATTAATAAAATCATTAACAAATAGATTAAATTACGATTGGTAAAACATTGTCCACAGGACAATTAAATCAAAAGGTTTCTTTCTTGATTCTCAGTAAACTAAGCAGCACATTTGTGTTTTATTATTTTCTCTACTGCTTACTTTTTAATAACCAGAAAAAGTGTTGTTTGTACAACAAAATTCTATATAAATGTGGCCGGAAACACACCTAATAAAGTCCGCTTCCCTCCTTACCCACCAGAGTAATTTTAGAGGACAGTCCCACGCCTGTAGGTATTTAAAAACAAGTAAGAAAAACGAAATTAGGATGAATCCCAAACTTCAAGCACAACTCTAGTATCTTTTAAGAATGCAGTGCGTAGCTTTCCATGAAATTTCCCCATCCCATACTACCTACGCCTTGCAACGAACATTTGGCTTGTTTTTTATTTTATTTAAAAAACGTCCATTGCGATTTTGAGTAATACATTGCGTATTTAAAACGTTGATCTGAAAAAAATAATATATTTCATTTTCTAATAGTCTTGCTAATTTTGAACATTTACGTTTAACTGGGGGATCTATAAAAGGTAGAAAAATCACACACATTGAAATTTGCTATAAATGTTTGAAGGGTTACTTTACTGTTTTTTTCTCGTAAGGTGCAAAGGGAATGCATAGACCAAAGACTTGCCATAAAGAATATCATATTTTAAACATTTGACTCGTCCTAGCATCCTGTATGTTCTGTGCAGCTGCAATAAAATCTGTACTGAAACTATTTTGGCCAGTAGCTATCAGGTTAAACAGAGAATATTTAATAGACAATAGTTTGCAGACCATGAGGATATACATCCCTTGCTGAAGGTTGTACAATTTCACTTGCAATGAAATGTCTTGATAGATTTCTTTTGTTAAACAGAAGTTATACCTGTATCTTAACCAATTTCTAAACCATTACATTTTCTTCCAAACTAAAGTCATAATTTTACTAGTAATTAACCTAAGTTTTATAAAACTTTGGGGTGGGGTTAGGAGCAGATGGCAAATAACTGAAGTTTTTCTGATACAGTATTTTCATGAGTGCTATACCATATGAAGTGTTACCCGATTTATATTTCAAGTGCCAATCAGTCAGAAGTGAATTTTGAAGAGCACAAAATCGAATTTAACTAGCCATTGGGTGAGGATGGATGGTTAATAAAATAGAATGACTTTAGTCGCTATTAATGACCTTGACTGCGAATTGCGATGGCTGGGAAGATGACTGCCATAGAAGTAGGCCAGACAGTGAAGAATAACAATGATGGGTGACGTATAGTCCCAGACCTTCATGAAGCTGATCTTGACGACTGCTATTGCGGCCCTATTCGTAAGTTTAAAAGAAAATTAAGGTGAACAAGGACAATTCCCGTAGTGTTGGAGATAACCGTTCATAACATTCAAACACTCCTGCAATTTCTGGCTGAGTTGAGTATTTTTGTTTTCTCTACTACATATTTGGAATAAGTAGAGGAAGTATTTATGTATTTCAACCAAAAATTCGACGTCCAGATTTTGCTGGGAGTGCATGCTTTGAGGCTCCCTGAAACTAATAAAACACTTTTAGAAAAAAGGACCGCGCGTGTTTGAACAGCATAACTAAAAAACGAAATGTCCGATAAATACCAAACTTGGTATTTAAGGTCAGGATCTTTCAAGGATGCGATGCGAAGACTTTAACATAGTACCACCACTTCAAACTAACTTTTATACGTAATATGTTTTAATTTTCTTAACTTATGTGAAAATCATTTGGGGAGGGGGGTAAGATTTGATTCGCTTAAGCCTACATATTTCCCTTGTATCTATGGCTCGTCTGAACATTAAAATAAGTCAGTATAGGGTTAAAATGGGATATCTTTGTCTAACGCATACCTGTTGCCATTGTTTTCGTCCTATTCTACTCTAGCGCCGTCATGTAAATGTAAATGTTTAGATATTTTAATTTTCAGCTGTGAACGCATTATACTATGCAGAACATTTTTACCTAGCAGATTGTAGATCCTTATAGATTTCCGTGGACGCAAATTTCTAAAGAATTCGCATTTTTCAGTAAAAGTCCAATATTTGCTGTTTCTGTGCTTATCACTCAGTAACTAATAAACTAAAGGCTAGAACACGATATTTTTTCGTAGGCAGATTGAACCAGATTTCTGCATAGTTTAAACTCTCATTAATAAGATGAGCGTTATGATTTTTTAAATCAAAGATTTATGAAAATGTCTACATCTATGCAAGAGAAAAGTAAATCATATGGAAACGTTTTTATTATGTTTATAAAAGTGACCCAAGCGAGAGAAAATGGTGGCAAGGATTTGAGAACAGTTTTAAAACAATCCTGTAACGTTATGCGCTAATTATCAATGAAAAATTATAGTGATCCATCTATTCAACTCAAGGCACGAGACAGTGTTTTTGGTAAAGGTTATTATGGAAGTGACCATAGCAAGTGCTAATGTAGGTAATTGTTTTCTATTTTACGTAAATATTTATATTATGGAGATATAAAAAGCTTAGAAGAGCGAAATGTTGGCAAACTGAGAAGAAACTCAAAATAAGGCGTTCGATTATTCAAGTAAAATAAGCGTTAGTAAGGGTATAAATAAAACGGCAAAAAATACCACTTTTCAGAAACCGTAGTGTATAAGATAAAACAGAAACGAATAAGAAAGAACCTCTAAAGACGCTATTAAATAGAAACCAAAAAAGGTACGGAAACAAACACACGCTAGGTTAGCGCAATACAATGGAATAGCGTAAAACACAGTGCTTCGCTTCGTTGCTTTTCTCTTTGCTGTTTTAAAACATTCCACCCATAATGTCTTTTTATGCCTCTAAAACGTAAACTATAGAGGAGAGATAAATTGCAGGTGAACAATAAATGCCTTAAATAGCCTGCACTTATTTCACTATTTGGTGATGTATAATTTATAAGATGCCATTAAATGGTAGATCTATCAGAGCTGAGTGCCAAAGTTGTAACATGCATATGGTACATTGGCAAGAGAACGCCTCATTTAAAGTTTGAGCTGTCGGTCTTGTTAGCTCAGGTGATTAGGCGCTGGCCTTCTGAGCTCAAGGTCGCGGAGTCAAACTCGCCCCATAACGATGGTTTTAAGCCCTGTGTCAGTAGATTTGCTGCATGTTAAAGATCTCCTACGGGACGAAATTCCGGCACACCGGCCGCGCTATGATCCTGTTTTGTTAACAAACAAAAAAAATGTTCCATTTGAATTGTACTGTCTTTTGAGGTTGAGACGTGCTTTACGAGGAAACAGTAATAAAAGTGTTTCTGTATATGTTTATCGTGATCATTTTAAAATTAGATATAATACATTTTTTAAGAGTAGCTTGCTGAAGAATTGGCCGAGAAAGTCATGTGATAGGCCACATCAGAATTATGTTTATGTAGTTAACCATTTGTGAGACGACATTCCTTTTTATTTATTTGAATTTTCAAATACGTATGTTTTGTACTCGTGAACGTTTTTCTCTCTCTCATAGTCATGCAAAGAACATAGAGTTTCAAAACAACTTAATAGGGCATGCATGCTCTTTAAAAATCTGATTACGGCTTTACTTGAATTCTACAGCTAAATGTATAATGAAATTTTATCTGCTATAGTTTATAGAAGAGTGAGTGAAAAAAGCCGTATGCGTGCTATGTATCAAATGTGTTAGTGCATAAATGTAACAGATTTGTTCATAGGTTTAGTTTGCATTAACATACGAGTATAAAGTATTGCTCGTGCGAAGTAACTGTGGATATATCTTAGTTTTATATTATTCGTTGCTTTTTAAAAATATTTTCTCACAAAAAAGAAATTTATAAATGTATTTCGTAGTAATATAACACTGTCTCCAATAGATAAAGATATAAAAGGATGAGGCGAAACTTATCCGTAGTTTAGTACAGTACGTTTGTCATAACAGTTTTGGTATGTTTGCTGTGCATTATAAGAAGAAAATGGGAGAATTATTGCAGTCCATAAGATATGCGAGGTTTATAAGCAGGGGAAAGCAATTTAAAGTTTGAGTATTATACCAAATTTTCAGAGAGCGTTATACTATTAATTTTTGACAAAATGCCGAACATAATTTGTCACTGATTAAAATCTGGAATTTGGCAGCGAATCGCCATGTTACCTTGCATACATTAGGGCTGAGTGAATGCATTCTGAGGGAAGAGTTCCAGTGAAATCTTAATTACGAGGTTCTGTGGAGAGTTTAAATATTACTGAACATTTATTAACACAGACAAATACACACGAGAGACTGATTGATACACAAGGACAGACAGATACAAACACTTTATTGTGCTTCAAATATTCAATTAGATTAAGTTGAACACTTAGTTCTGTGGCCTTTAAACGTGTATTGTGTGCATAAAAACCTGTCGGTAACTTACTAAAGCGGATCCAGACAAAAGACAGAGGGTGCTTTACCTTGCTGTGGCAACCTGACAGTGCCTCTGAATGACGTCATCACTAAACAAGTACGCATGCTGTGGGTCTACCCTAATCATGACAAAGAGACCTTTGAGATGTGAAGTTGAAAGCAGAGAACTTGTGGTAACACGTCATAGTGGTGATGTAACAGCAGGGCTCTCTGCATGTTTACCTTTTAACGGAAGTTCTTAAGGACATCGCACCGGACACAGAAAGTTAGCCAAACTGTTGTTGCATGTCCAGCGATCAAACTACTGTTATATTCTCAACATTACCACTAAAGTAAAACCACACGTAAGAGAACTTTCTCTTACACTTATTTTCATAGTTATTTTACAAGATATCATTAGTGATAAAATAAAAGCTTAAGCATTTATACTTAGAGAATCTGTTCACAAATAAAATGATATTCATTACGACGATAAAAATCTGACGTTCTCCAATCATATGACTTTCTCTGCTCTGTAACAAATTATTGTTAATAAGCTTATTTTCCTATATATTTAGTGATATAATAATAGCAGAAACGGTCTTATTACTTAGTTACTTTATAAGTAGAAGGGAAATAAGGGAATACACTAGGCTAAACTGACAGTCAAATGTTTTAAACTGTGGTTGCTATGGAATTGAAATCCGTGGCCAAGTGTTAGCAAGTTCCTGTATGAGAAAGGTTAGGCATTTTAGAACTGAAATCCATAACAAGGAATATCTCGAAAACGGCCAACTCCACGAAAACATTTATATGAAATAAATGATGTGTTTTATCGTGATCTACATTTTTTGTGTGGTAAGTTTTTGTCTATCTCTTACGGTTTACCAGTTATGCAAAATTCAACAAATCATCCAGAATAAAAATGTCTTTGGAGGCTATTCCCAGAAAGTTCAAGATATATACTTTATTTGACATGTAAATATCTTAGATATAAGAGATTTAATCAAAATGGTTAGAGCCATTTTCGAGAAAATCAAAATTTTCGAATTTCCGAAAAATTAGAGGAATTTACTTGAAAATCTTTGTCGTAACATTGGAAGGTATCACTCTTAAAACAGTTTGTCATTTAACGGTCTTTTCGTTTTTGAGCTTTGCTGTCCACAGACACACACAGACCTTTTTCCAAAAATGCTTTTTTTTATTCAAGGGGCCCCAAAGCATGTATTTTTGGTGAAATCTCTGTATCGAATTTTGGGTGCAATACAACACCTTCTCTATACACTATGTACATATAACGTATAGAGAAAGAAAAATAGATCTACAATTATGAATAAAGTCATTTCAACATCAGCTAGCACATTAAACTTTATTTTACCATTGCCTATGGAAATGTTAAACGAAAGCGTTTAAATTAGCGCGATAGACAGCTGCGATTGATCCAAATTCAAAGCATCTAATCTCCGGATTGCTCACTTGGTACAGCAATGAAATAGTCCGCCGTATAAAAGCTTATCTTTCTCATGACTTAATTATTAATCCTAATATTCGCAGAAATGGTTTCACTTATAGTAATATGTCCTCAAATGCTAATACAACAAAGACATGTTCCAAAAACAGACTAGACTATCCTGTATCTTGCCTAGTAATTATAAGAGAATATACTCTTGACAGAACATGAAAAGCGACCAAAAAATACCACATAATATTTCAAACTCTTCTGATTAAACTCTGTAACAATTCAAAGAAAAACAGCCGGGTTTATCCAAATTGTCTAAACGGGACTCAGGCCTCATAAGGTTTCATAGCTAAATACAATTCTAAAAGAATGAAAAGCACTTCCAAAAATGTTTCTAGAAAATACCTTATGCACGTTATAAATGCATTTTGAGAAAACTAAAGATAAGGAAAACTAATGAAGGGCGTTTCCTAAAAAATCATCGCTTTGCAGTCGTAAAAGGCGTCAGAGTTGATTATAAATTTGCCATCGGTCTTTGATTTTCCGTTGAGATATGCTGTTCAGACACAAACTAAAGTTTTTCTTCAGTCCAAAACTTTTAGCGGCTTAAATACTTTGCTATTCGCGATTTTATACTGCATTCATGGAACTGGTGCTGAAACCGATGGTTTAGGAAGTTGATGTTGTTAAAATATTGTATTACAAAATGTATAGTAGTCTTTATTCTATGGATTGAATTCCTTTTTAATACTTCTGCGGTTTAACTCTAGTTTTAAAAGAACCCATAAAAATATGTCTTGTTAAAATTTTAGAACTAGTGAACTATGATGTGTTCATCACAGTACTAAGTTTTGGTTATTGGTTTTGATTGTTTGAACACTGGTACGTCCATTGCATTTTAAAAGCTAAACATCTGATGTGGTCAATTCACATAACTTTCTCTAGTTGTTCCACAAACAAATTTGTCGTACAAAAGATTATTCTTACGTATTGCTAATCTAGATACGCATAGAGGAATTGGTCTTATTACTTCTAAGTAGAAAGGAAATAAGAGTATACATTAGGTTAAAGCGATAGTCAAATCTTTTAAAAGCTGGTTGCTACGTGAAACAATTGAGGTTCGGTTCGCTTTGCATGATACCGTTTGAGAAAATTTAGTTTAAAATTGAAACCAATAACAATGAATATCTCGTAAACGGCCAACTCTACAAGAAAAACGTATGTGACATAAATTATGTGTCTTAACGACCATCACTTTTTATGTAGTAAGTTTTTGTCTCTCACTTACTTTTTAACCATTATACAAAATTCTGCAAAACTCGATCAGAATAAAGAGCTCTTCGGAGTCTATTCCCAGAAGATTCAAAATATGAATTTTATTTCTGATGTGAATATGAACAAAACCCTTGAGCCATTTTTGAGAAAATGAAAAATTTTCGAAAAATGTTTTATGTAAAGGATAGTCGGGAATGAAGAGATTTTCTTGAAAATCTTCGTGTCGACCCTTGGAAGATACTGAACTTTAAATACCCAATTTAATATTTAACCGACTTTTCGTTTTGAGCTATGATGTGCACAGACACACATGGGCCTTTTTCTAAAAAACATTTTTTCGGACTCAGTAGACTTCAAAACATATTTCCGGTGAAATCTCGGTAACGAATACAATACCTTCTCGGGCTAGAGAAAGTAAAACTATGCGAGACTTCAAAATTAAAGACTGAAATTAAGTGCCTAGCAGAAGGATATTTAAACGACATGATATGCTAATAAAGATCCAGAGAGACAAATGAAGTTCATGTTATGAAGGCACAAGGTTCAGATTTGTTTGCTTTCTTTTCACCGATGCTTCTATACGATTTTTTTTACGGATAAGCCTGATTGGCTTTGGGGAGCTTCTTCTAGCTTGCGTTGAGGCATTTAGACAATGCACATAATTGAAAAGCGGGAAATTGTGCATTAAGAGCGCATGTGATCTGTTTGTATAAAACACCCCGCGTCAGTTGGTGAATTAAACTAATTACTCCAGAGCTAACGGGCCACTTAAGGGCGATTAACATCCCGAGACAGAACCCAAGGCCTCCAGAAAGGATCCATCAGCTCCAATCGAAACAACCAGCAAACTTCATTTGGCAACAATAGAAGAAGACGCAGAATCCCTTGCTTGCAAGACATGACACAAATTATGCAAGAGAAGGGACTGCCAAATATGGAAGGCCATTAGGAATAACTTCACGCGTCATTTGAAAGATAACTGCAAGCGGGGCACGAGTCTAAACCTGTGCTATTCAGTATATTCTCATATAATGACTAGTAGTGCAACCAATACTGATGGTGATTATTATGACGATGATGATGATGATGATAATAATAATAATAATAATAATTTCAAGCTTGCAGGAAAAGTGTACCGACTTGAGTTATATGCTTTTTATAATTCTGTCTTCAAATTATAGTGCATTTCTGATTGGATAAGTGAAAATATTAACCATTGGTCCTATTTTTAGAGTTCTTAAATTGCAATCTTGCAACCCAGGATATGTTCCTTTCTATGTTCCATATTAACGCCGTGATAATAGAGAACGTTCTACGCATAGGTTGCGTTACAATACTGCGCTTACAAGTCCATATGTATAAGATGATGAAACACCTTGGAATCGTACCTGATTCCAAGTTACAGTAGAAAGCACCGCGCTCTAGAAATCTGTCAGTTAATCAAATTTAATGATGCTACTAAGCTCTTGCCAGACACACCTGAAAAGCAAATCTACCTAGAAGCTGTTTTTGGAACATGTTTCAGTTGCCATATGATTAGGTGTATGGCAGTTACTTAGATGATAGATGTCTGGTGAATAATAATTAATTGTAGGCTATGAATTCGCGAGAGCATGGAGGGAGAACATCGCTTTAAGATAGAAAGGAACGAAGAATATACTTGCTAGAGCTCGCGCGCGCACACACACAGCAGTGTTGTCGGGAGAAAGCCGGGATTACGACGAATTTTACTGAACGTGACGGGACGTAACTTGAGGTTAAGAAATGCTGGTAAACTGAAGACCTATTACGATGCACTTTTAACTTAACGTTATAGGAGTTACTCTAGATTATTAGTTTTTTGCTACAGCTTCACGCCGATTGGTTCCAATTACCATGTGACTGACATCACTTAACGAAACGGGAAGCAATGCCAAACTCTTAAGTTACGCTGCGTTAAATTAAGTCAACTCTAAATAGCTCCATTGAATATATGGTTAGACTTTTACATCGCATTTCGCCTGCGGTGTCATGTCAAGTAAAAGCGTGCGTTAAACATTATAAAAAAAAAAAAAAAAAATCAGGAACAGAAATCGCATCTTGATCTAAAATTATTTCTTCATCTTTGTCATTCGTTGATAAAACCCTAACTGAATACTCAACTTTCACCTCACGAAAGAACAAAGTGGCTACATTTCCAGGAATTAGAAATACTAGTTCAAATTGCACTATGCTAATGGTTACTAGGACACAATAACAGTCAATATGTACCTCACTCAAATTTAGCCACGATACAGGTACAAAAGGACAAAATATATTAATTCCGGGAATGCAGAAAAAGGTTGAAAGTTGTAAAGGAAAAAGAAAACCCTTCTCATTAAACTGAGCATAATATCCTGATAAAGCAAAACGGTTGAATACCACTTAACCTAACAGGTACATGCATGGCAGACATACACAATAGAACTAAAGAAATGTCCAAGATGAAATCACAAGTGTCCAACTTCCTGGATTCAGGAAGATCTATTATATTGGACGTGTAAAAACATGGAGTTTATCAGGTTCCAAAAATGTATGTCCAAATATTAATCCTCTTAACTTTATTAAAATATAATAACATTTTTGAGGTGTCAAAATATAGAGGTTCCACCGTAAATAAAACGGACATAAGGACATGTAATTTAAGACATATGCGTAAAACTGTCTATTCATCACCTTTTTAGTTTAAAGTAAGAAAACAAGAGTTTTGGACTCACTAAAATAAAGTAAATATTAGTTGATCTGTGGTACATCTTATTAGAGTTAGAGTTTTACTCTTCACCTCAAACTTATTTCCCCTAATCATACCGAAAAAAGTTTTTAAACCGAGCGAGATGGCTCAGGCGGCAGCGCTTCTGGCATACATTCCGGAGGCTGGTGTGCTAGTCCCATATGCTGACCTATCTGACTTCACTCCTGTATTTCTCTTATTTACTAGATAAATAGCAAACTGAATGTTTAGCACACAACCGAAAATTCTACCTACAGAACTAAAGAAATGGAAACAAAATTAGATGGTGCAGGTAGGTAACTACGCAACTAAGACAGTGTGCAGCATCACGTTGACTCCGTGAACTCTCTGAATAACTGACTATTTCTCTACTCGAAAGCCACAATCCGCCAAAATCGCATGGCAACAAACCATCAAATTGCCTTAAGCACGTTGTAAAGAAAAGTAATGACGCCGCCTGTCAGATATGTGATTCGGATGAACTGTCACTATTAGAATAGGAAGTTAAAGCGACGTTAATTAATTAGTTGAAATAACTTTTAAATGGAGGCATCAACGACAAGCAAAAGTCGAACCGGGATTAAGCATGAGGTATACCACTTGCATTACGAATGTTTAACATAGTTTCATAATAAAAATTAATATGCTCATCACAAGATTCCACGGTGAACAATGAAGTAGTTTCATGCACATGAGTACACCCGAATATCAAACTAGTTGCATGTTTAATTGATTCACTCACCATTGTGTGGGTTGATTGTAGTTTGGCTTGGCAGTCTTAAGCAATTTATAACTGCGTTTTGCACTTTAAACAGTATAAAACCCATGAAATCGGATCCGGCAATATCGAGTTGATGCTCAAGTTTTGGTTTTATTGTTTCAATATTATTGTCAATATTTCTTCCATACTAGCCATGCGTAGGACAGGAGTTGGAAAAGTAAAGCCAGAATAAAAAACCATGCTATTGACTGGATTTGAACCACGGTGGTTCAATTGGTGAACTTTTCATCCTGACTACCTTTTCCTTTATTCCTAGTGGTCATGTGGGTAGCCTTTTATCTTTGGAACATATTACTTTTCCGCAATGGTTTAACTCCCTATCAGTGTTCACGAGTTTTTTTTTGGGGGGGGATATATATCACATCCAAACTCTGAAGTGGCCAGAGAAAAATGTCCACCTCCAGCCGGGGCTCGAACCCGGAGCTCGTCGCACAGTAGTAAAGTGTTCTACCGAATGAGCTAGGGGGTCAGCCTTTGCCTAGGCTTTGAGCCTAAATGCAGTGGGTGGGCTGACTATGGTTCAGCACAATTGCAAATGTTATTCCCTTCTTGCATGGATAATCATGGATTAAACGTTCAGAAGACGCTCATCAAAACCCGATTGACTTCCAAATCTTCGCAAACCGTTTGAAGTTCCTCTTTGAAATGAGACTCCTTATTGGGAGGGGGGGCAGGTTGTCCCGTTGAAGGCACATTTGTTTCTAACTGCCTATGCCGGCCGTCTGTGCTCCTGTATTAAAGAAATAAATTCATATATTGGAAGTGTCCGTTTCTTTCCATTTGGCATTTAACATTCTTCAGCTCAAAGATTTAAGATATATTTACAAGCACAATCCTCGAAGTAACGAATAGCAATCACAAACGGCAAACAATGTCCTAGCAGCTCAGTGTTCTGATGAACAGATACGAAATGAACTTATGCAATAACCTAATAATTGTAAGACTGGAATTCTCAAAGGTGTTAAGTGTCAACATAGAGATGTTTTTTTCAGAGAGGTGTTTCAAGCCAAATTCATTTTCCTTTCAAAAGTGCTGTTTCTATTTTGTATTTTTGAGGTGAAACTGATGACAAATGGTACACCTTTCGGAAAAAATTCAAATATAAGTTTATCATTTTTCCTAATTTCAAATTTAAATATTAGTTTGTATATATTTTAGCTCAACATTACTTACATATTCTTAATATGATGAATAGACCGGTAAGAATACTTCTGTTTGATATAAATTCTTATATAAGAACCTACCAACGATATTACTCAATTAAATCATGAATTATGCATAACTAAAAGGTAATATGTCACTTAAACCGTTGAAATTCCATCTACAATAGAGGCTCAAGAGTGTTAACAAATAAACTGATTCTGCTTGCAAAGAGTTTTACTTTCTCTGGCACGAATGCACAATGTTCAAGGTCTTATATCCAAAAATTTGATACCAAGATTTCATTCGTTATTTTTGAGCACCCAAGCATTTTTAGAAAAAGATCCTTGTATGTGTGCCTTCTAGACAGCATAACTCAAAAATGAAAAGTCCATCAATACCAAACTTAGTATTTAAGTTCAGTATCCTCCAAGGATGGGATACGAGAATTTCCAGGAAAATCCCCCACACCAAACTTATTTATATGGAAATATTTTCGAAATTTTCGATTTCCTAAAAGTGGAGTATTCTTTTCTCTAACAGGAAGCCCTCATCTCTCTTTTACTTCTAGCATTGCGAGAACCAAATTTCAATGACAATCGCAAAGCGACAGCTTTTAAAAGATTTGTCTATCGCTTTAGGTTAGTGCATTTCCCTTATTCCCCTTCTGATTATAAAGAACTAAGTAATAAAGCCATTTCTGGTAATATTTAATCTTGATTAGAATGGAGTATAATAAAAGATATCTTTTATTAGAATAGTTTGTTTGCAAAGCAAATAGAGAAAGTCCTGTGAATGGAACACAGCTTTTTAGCATGATTATTCTCGTGCCTTTTTAGTGGAATAAGCTCTCTGGTTTGGCCAAAGGATCGCAACCTACGTAGTAAATAACAGTCGTCCTTATTAGGTCAGAAATTAATCCTTTACAGAGCAGAAGAAGAAGAAAATTAAAACGAGAAGAAAATAGAGAAATAAAAGCTGTAACACATTAAACTCTGCGAGGGTCACTGGCGAGACGTATTCAACCGCGTTTAACGCTAGTAGGGAGCAGGTGGTGGAAATCTGAAACAACCATAGCTTGAAGGTCACTGGTTTTACAACCCTGTTGACAGAAAGTTTTATTGCCCCTTTTTCACAAAAAGAAGCGTTTAGAAACTTTATGGGACGTCCTTCATTCGTTAACTTAAGTAACCGTGAACACAAGCAATATTAGCCTATCCTGCTCCCCTATGTGTTGCTGTAAAATGATGGTGGTAGGGAAACACGGTGTTTAAGACAACAACGCCTTATGTGATGCACAGAAAAAGTACTCCTTCGTTTGCATTTCATTTACAATTAATGGAAAATGTTAAAGCTTTTTACCCATTGGAAAACAAACTGCTGCATTCATTGACTTTTATCTACCCATTCTTCTGCAAATTATTACAGCTTGTTACACACTTCATGTGAGTCGAAATGAATATTTATTGAAGTGATTTAATTACGAATTTTTATAAGTAGGAAGGAATAGCACTTGTGTAATTTACTGAATACAGTATGTTTAAATATGTATGTTAGTCAAATATTTTAAGAGTTTATCGATATGTTATGGCTTTGAAATGTCATTCTCTTTGCTTGGTTGGTATTGAAAACACAAATAAAATAAACAATCAAAAAAGTAATGACGACACATGTGAGCAGTATGTAGGTTTTTGAAAATTCGATACCAGTAACAAGAAATATCTCGGAAATGGTTTATAAAAAAAAGAAATTGACACACAGATATTGTGTGCTTCCGGAAATACGTATTTTGGGCTCCCCTGAATCTAAAAAAGAAAAAAAAAAAGAAAAAGATCCGTGTGTGGGGAGGGGGGCAGCATAGCTCCTAAACGAAAATACTGTTAAATACTAACATTTCAAGAAAATCCCCAACCCCAAACTACACTTTCCATGGAACATTTTTCGAAAATTTTGATTTTCTCAAAAATTATTAACGATTTTGATTAAAATACCTTACGTTTAAGATATTTTTATGACAAACGAAATGTAGGTATATCTTGAATTTTCTAGTTAGAGTGTCCATAAATAACACGCCATGTTTTTCTTGAATTTTCTGGGAATAGCCTCTAAGATCTATTCATTCAGGATGCCTTTTATGTAACAAACCGTAAAAATACAAAAAAAAACTTACTGCACAAAAAATGTAGATCTCATTATAACATACAATTTATGTCATACACTTTTTGAGCTAACCGTTTTCAATATATTTCGGATTATTGGTTTCAATTTTAGTCAAACTTTTCTCAAACGGGAAGACATTTTTCATTTCGTTTCTCGTTTGTTTACTCCTGGCAAGCAAAGAAATTGGAATTTGAATTGTTTCACATAGCGGCCGAATTTTACAGGACGATACAATCGCTTTACCCTGTGCATTTTCTTATTTTTCTACGTACAAGGAAGCTAGTAATAAGACTAATTCTGCTTATGTTTATCTTGATTAGCATGATGTAGATAACAGATTGATGTTTTGAATAAACATCTAGAGGACATCATGTGAATGGAGCACGTTAGATTTTTTCCCTTCTACATACAAGGAACTAAGTAATAAGGACAATTTCTGCTAATGTTTATCTCGATTATCATGAAATAGAAGAATAATCGTTTTAACAATAATTTGTCACAGAAATGTAGAATGTCATGTGAATTGAACACATCAGATGTTTTATACATATTTTTCTCCTAAGCGACATATTAAATTTTGTTCTAAATTTATATTGTTCACCAATAATACATAATTCATCCCGAAGAAAGAATACTCCAATGACCATTCCTAGGAAATTCAATGTAGATATACGTTTATTTAATTTTTTTTTAATTTTATTTTATTATATGTTCTTTTGCAAGTAGGTAGATATGATACTTTATTTAATGTATAGGTTATTTCAAAAGTAACTTCAAAATGTAAACCGTTATAAATATGGTATTTCAGATAGGATATAAACAAAATAAATCACATATAAGACCTGTTTTTTTTTCAGTTCACCGTTGCCGTGGGTACAGTGTTTTTTACTTAATTTATTTTGTTGGTGTTAAACGAACGTCATTTAACCTGGTTGGTCATATCGAACGATAATGAATTTGGCGAAATGATGCTCAAAAGACCTCGCCGTCCATGGAACTTAAAGTAGCCCTCCGTGGTGTAATGGTTACCATGCTAACTTCATATACCCAAGGTTGCGGTTCGGATGTAAAAATCCTTAGTATGGCTTCCTTCGGAAGGGAAGTAAAGCCATTGGTCTCGTATCAAGAATCTCAAGCCTGATAGAGAGGCATCTGAGCAAAATTAAGCGGTCTCTCACGCCCAATTTAAAATGGGATGCTGAGAACCACAGTAGTTAAAGAGCGTCCATAAATAACACGCCATTAAAGTTATTCGACATTAGTCTTCTCAGAATAAAGAAAACCCCGAAAAACCTTATCCGGGTAACTCATCATAAGCGAGATTCGAACTCGCGACCTGTTGAATGCGAGGCAGACACGCTACCCAGGCGGGCAGGTACACTGTTTTGAATAAAATGTTAGTAATTCTATTCATACTGCTATAAGAATTTATCAGTTCAGATCATGGCTCTTATAGTTATTATGAAAGCAAGAGGAGTTTTTCTTAAGGCCTGAGAAAATTTAGAACTTAAACAATTAAGAGCAATAGTTCCCGCCGCTATCTCCAGATTTTTATCAGTCACAGTTTTAGTTGAGGGTTACCTTAAAAACGAGTTTTTCTGATAATCCAACAACCCAATAGCTATCTTGCAAAAGAGTGTTAATATACCAAGACATCATCTGTAAAATGACGTGCATGGAATCACAGAAGGAATGGTATATGTTGCACAAGAAAACCTTGATATTCTCAATGTTTTATAAAGCACATTGTTTGCCCAGTATGCGACTTTTTGTTTTTCTCCTATCTTAAATATTACCATTTTTTACGGGTTTAAAGATTGAAGTGACTTTTAAAAGGCTCCATACTTAAAGCCATTTTTGAAAGAAAAAAAAATGAAAGCTAAAGAAAGGTTTTCCGTATAAACGTAGTTTGAAATGGGAATATTTTCTTTGAAATGCTCATTTCTCATAACTCATTTCGATTTTCGACTTAACACAAACGCACACGGGTCGAACTTTCCCTTCTTCTAAAAAGCTTTTTATTTAAGCGACTACAAAAGGCGATTTTCGATTAATGTTGATATCGAATGTTTGGATGGAATGCAGCACTTCCTTTTCCTAGAAAAATATTTAAACATGTATACTTTGGCCGTTGGGCGGCCTAATTGACCATCAGGGAGAGAGAATGTCTTGGATATAACACAAACACCTATTCTCAAGGCGGGACTCGAACTCGCGATCCCCTGCGCCACGAAGCACTTAAACTAGACACTTTAGCGAGCGCGGCCATGAGCTATTTAAACATTGTTGGTCTCCTTATAAGCAGATTCGACGCAAGTTTAGAACCTCTGGCAAGGCATTCCACCCATCTTTCAGCACTTCTTAGTAATTCTGGCTAAATTTAATCTTTAAATGTGCAACACAAGGCTTAGAGACATTTCGAAATAAAGCAAACGTTCAGGTTTATGATAGCACATTTGCTGATCTTTCGGCTTTGAGTGCGTCGCTAAATTTATAAACGTCAGTAGCTTCCGCAGGAAAGGATTGAAGTCGCGTCGTGCCATAAAATCGACGACGCCGACACAGAAGGGTCTTTAAACGCATTGGAAGGTGTTGGAGGCAGAGGACCGCGAATGGAGAGTAATAAAGCCTATTTATAACTGGCTTTAGGTCCTGTTGACCGTGGTTAGGGGCTGCAGAGGGTTGCTGCAGTGGCGGGCAGGGCGTGGTCCAAGACTGGTGCGTGATGCGGCAAAAACTTGCATTTGTATACCACAACGGCTGGCATATCTGGTCCCTTCTTTCTTTGGTGGCTGACTCTCTTACACATATAAGGCAAACCAAAACGTTTAGTTTCCCTATCACACGTATAACGTATTTCATTATAAAGGTATTCACATGACTTTCTCTACATCTCTGTAACAAATTATCCTCAAAAAGCTAATTCTTCTGATGCATCCTAATCGATATAAACATTAGCAGAAATGACCGTATTACTTGCTTCCTTGTAAGAATGAAAATGTACACGACATAAATTGTGTGTTTTTACGAGATCTACATTATTATTGAGTAACTTTTTGTCTATCTCATATAGTTTACCAGATATGCAAAAGTCATCAAGAACGAAAAGGTTTTTAGAAGCTATTCCCAGAAAGTCAAGATACATACATCGTATATTTTTAAAATAAGTATTTTAATCAAAATCGTCAGAGCCATTTTTAATAAAATAAACAATTTCGATTTTCCTTTCATGTAAAGGATAGTTTAGAGTGCGGTGGGAATATTTTTCCACAAAATCTCCTTGTCGCATCTCTGGAAGATAAAAAAATACCAAGTTTGGATTTTATAACTTTTCGCTTTTGAGTTGTCGTGTCTCTCTCTCGCTCACTCACACACACACACACACACACACACACACACTCACACACACAATCCTTTTTCTAAAACGACTTTATATATTTGGTACCCTAAAGCGTGTATTTTGGTGAAGTGTAATACCTTCTCTGCATATACATCAAGCATAGAAATCATTACCGATATTTCAATGAGAATTCAGAGGGGAGGGGAAGGTCTTTTGTGTGCCTGAGAACAGCATAACTCAAAACGAAAAATCCGTTATATACCAAAGTTGATATTTAAAATCATCTTCCAAGGATGCAAAACGAATTTCAACAAAATCGCCCCACCCAAACTATCCTTTACATGGAACACTTTCCTAAAATGTTTTTAAAATGGTTCTAACGTAAATGGCGTATCTAGTAAGCCATAAGAGGTGGTTAAAACTTACTACACAAAAAATGTAGATCTGTTTAAACACACCATTCTGCTTTGTTTTTCATTCTGGTCATGCAAATACAACGGAATTTGAATACCATCATAGCGGCCAGCTCAAAAATTTGACTATCGCATTAGCCTAGAGTATATCCATATTT
Source organism: Hymenopus coronatus (assembly GCA_030762935.1). Taxonomy (NCBI): domain Eukaryota; kingdom Metazoa; phylum Arthropoda; class Insecta; order Mantodea; family Hymenopodidae; genus Hymenopus; species Hymenopus coronatus. The sequence continues at coordinate 45,266,847 of CM060891.1, read as the reverse complement.
CCGCTTATGTATAATGCAGTCTGTAATACAAGTAAGTCTGCAAGTATTTATATCGATGTACGCGAAGTAGATGGAAAAATAACCATGTATAAGAATAGTTTCTGATAGAATAAGCAGGGAGAGTAAAGTGTGTATAAAACGTGATTTTTTTTTGGATACTTTTGGATATGTTAAGGAGTTTTTGGATGATATTTGTCAAATTTTGCATTCTTTTGTTTTTGATGTACTATTTATGTTTGTTGACCAATTTAAAATATTTTTAGCATGTTTTTGAAGATCTCATTGTGTTATATTTTCACAAGGATTAATTCTGTGAAAATCTAAAATGCCAAATTTTCCTTTTTATTGCTGTGAAATTTTTATTGTATACTCAGAACATAAACCTACAGGGAATACATTTTGTCGAGCTATGTCAAACTATAGTTAAGATATTAATAGTTTATTCGTATATTTGTATATGATAATTAAAATGCCTCTTGGACCTTACGGTTTATCGTATGGCTTCTAAATTATTAATTTGAGTTCCGTATATATACTTAAATTGTTGGGCAGACATTTCTTCATTTTAATAATGTTAAGTGAAAAATCTGATGTGCTATACTCACAAATTTCTTTACCTATGCTGTAGCAAACTGTGCTTACGAAACCGTATTCTTTTATTTACCTAACGATTATTAAGTTAACTATTAACAGAAATGGTTTTAACACGATAATATTTCCCTGTACAAGCAGAATAAGGAAACGCAATAAGCTAAAGCGATAGTCAATCTTTTAAAACGTGGTCCAGCCTCTTTGCTTGTTCAGGGTGGAAAGAATCTGTTGTGCTTACGTGCTTTCTCTACCTATTTTACAACAAAAGCGTATTATGTCTACTTCATGCTAATCGAGATAAACATAGCAGAACTCATATTATTACTTATTTCTTTCTAAAGTGGAAGGAAAATAAGGAAATACTAGGCTAAACTGATGGTCAAATCATTTACAAGCTTGGCTCTATGCAATTGAGATTCTCATTTCTTTATATGGCCAGCATGAAAAAGTCAAAAACGGATTCCATTTTGAGAAAAGTATTAAAAATATTATAACCAATAATAAGTTAACTGCACAGAAATTGCATAAGATATAGATGTGTTTTGACGAGATCTACATTATTATTATTATTGTTATTATTATTATTATTATTATTATTTTTTTTTTTATTTGTTCATTTATTTTGTGTTGTAAATTGTCTATCGGTTACGGTGTTCCAGTTACACAAAAGTCATTCAGATTAAAGAGGAATTCAGAAGCTATTCCCAGAAAATTTATCGTATGCCTTTCATTTGTCATGAAGTGGTATTATAAAAAAGAATTACTTCGAGTTTTCAGAAATAAAGACATTTTAAAAATATTTCATGTAAAGGGTAATATGGGTGGGGGATTTTGTTGGAAATCTTCAAGTCGTATCCTTGAAAGACGCTTGGTATCTAACCGAATTTTCGTTTTTGAATTTCTGTCTCTCTCTCACACACATACACACACACAAGCACACGCTAGTTACAACAAAAGCATTTTCTTTTGAGAAAACACCATATAAGGGGGAATATAAAATAAAAATGTTTACTATTACACGTTAAACTCCAGTAAACAATAGTAACAATAGCAGAAGAGCGAATAGGGAAAAAGCATCAAATACAACTCCTCTCCTATGTTTTTCTTCTTCTTAGATGTGGCTTCATCACAAAATTATTAGATAGAACTTTAAGGCGCTAGAACTACCGAACCAGGGTTCCGGATTCGATCGAGAGTGGGTATTTTTCTCCCTAGATCCTGAAAGTATGAGTAAAAGTGTAATTGTGGGTGTTTGTGTGAATTTAATGCTTATAAAGATAATTCAAAACAAGCAAACCTAAGATTAACAGATTAATAAACGAGTGAGCATCATTGCAGACGAGCAAATTATTGCTCCAAAGGCAAAATCGCCGATATGATTTTTAACTGGTGGTAGTGGCATGCCCTATTTTCGCTGAATTAAAATATGTGATGTTCATGATCATTTATCTATACAACTATTGATAGTTTCTGTACTTCCCTCACTTTTCAGTTAGTAGTTGTTAGTACTAAAGAACGCCGCATGATTAAAATGCAGTACAGGTGAAATGGAGTGCATTGTTGCCACATATACTATATATGCGCTCACATTTGTGATCGGTTTACCATTTCAATGCCATCTTGTGAATTACAAAGTATGAAATATCTGCATTATTATTTAAGGTCACCGATCATTTATTTTCCACCTGCACTTTATCTCTCCTCTTTATTATTTTTATTATCATTGCACGTACTACTTAATGTGCATAGTGTATAAAAAAGGAATTGTATTCCATCCAAAAATAAGTCGATATTTCGAGACAAATATGTTTGAGGGGAAAAAATGTCCGTGTTTGGTATTTAAATTAAGTATCTTAGAAATGGCTCATTTACTTGGAGAAAAAAGTTTGAAATTGTTTTTCTCAAATTGCTGCTTTGTATTAAAGTATTTTATTAAAGATATTTACATCCCAAACAAAATGTTTATTTTGAATTTTCTGGGAATAGCTTATGAAGATCTGTTTATTTATTATGGATGAATTTTACATAACTTGAAAACCGTAAGAAATAGACAAAAACTTACTACAAAAAAAAAAAAAAAAATGTAGATCTCGTTAAAACACAATTCATATCGTATCTATAAGTTTTTGCTGTAGAGTTGACAGTTTCCGACATATTCCTTGTTATTAGTTATATTTTTAAATTAGGTAACATTTCTCATATGGGTCACCTTTCGTTTCATCTCTCTTTGTTTTACTGGTGGCAATCCAAAGCGAGCCGAACTTCAGTTGTTCACATAGCGACCTGCTTTTATTCCCATGATTTCCTATCTGTTTAGAAAGAAGCAAGTAAAAAGACAACTTCTGCCATTTAGAGAAAGTCATGTGAATGGCATCGGATTTTTAATACTGGTATTCTGTATTATTCCTTTCCACTGAAAAAAGTGCAAGTAGCCAAAAGAGCAAAATATTATATTGCTTAATGTATTGGAAGGTTTTTAATATTTATAAATAAACCTACTGTTTTTTAACTTTTTATCGTGTCGTATTAATAAAATTGTTTAATTACATGTAAGCTGAGCAATTGTAATATACATGTGTGTATGTGTGTGGGTATATATATTAAAACATATTTATATATATATATATATATATATATATATATATTAAAACATATTCCAACTTACAGACTCTGGGCAGGATAGGGAATATTCTTGGCTAACGAAAATTTCCATCCCCTACTGGGAATCGAATCCAGACCCCTCGCAGATCAGGCAGGAATTCTACTGACAATTGTTAATATTATATCTAACGGTCCTGGTTTATCAATTAAACTGAATAAAGCCGTTACAACTGATCCATTAAATATGAAGCTCAATACTAGGTTTGTATTTTTTTAAACCTTGGTCGGTTCAAAATTCATTTCATCGCAGCTTCAGTCGTATCAGAAAATGTGTGAAGCTAAATGTATCTTAATTTTGTAAACATCACGCATGAAAAATCGATATTCTCAAAACCACATTAAAGTAATAACGTGAAAAATCTTGAAAAACTACTATAAATTGTAATATAGTTTGTTTCTTAATATTTGACTGCTGGACTTTTTGTAAATGGAGAAAATATTTTCTGTAGTCACTGTATATACGAATACCTAATTTACACTTAACTTTTTACTTTCTCTATACGTACTATGTACATAGTGTATAGAGAAGGTATTGCACTCCACCCAAAAATTCGATACCGAGATTTCACAGGAAATATATGTTTTAGGGTCCCCTATATATATATATAAAAAGTATTTTCAGAAAAAGGTCCGTGTGTCTGTGAATACGATAACTCAAAAACGAAAAGTCGGTAAAATACCAAACTTGGTATTTAAGTTTAGTATCTTCCAGGGATGCGACACGAAGATTTTGAGAAAAATCCCCCCACCCCAAACTACCCTTTACATAGAATTTTTTTTCTCGAAAATTTTGATTTTGATTGAAATATCGTATATTAAAGCTATTTACCTGACAATAAAATGTAGATTTTGAAGTTTCTGGGAATAGCCTCTGAAGACTACTTTATTCTGGGTCAATTTTACGAAATTCTGCATAACTGCTAAACCGTAAGAAATGGACAAAAACTTACCACACAACAACACACTTTAAAACACACAATTCATGTTATATACATTTTTTTTCGTGGAAGTGATTGTTTTTGAGATATTCCCTGTTTTTGGTTTCAGCTATAAAAAACATACTTTTCTCATACAGGACTTTGTGAATTCGTGTCCATACAAACAAAGGAACTTCAGTCACATAGCAACCAGCTTTTGACTATAACTTTAACTTATGGTACTTCCTTATTTCGCTTCTACTTACAAGAGAGCGAGTAATAAGTCTATTTCTGTTAATTTTTTCTCGATTAGCAGGAAGCAAATAGAAGCATAAGCTTTTTAAAAATAATTTATTGCAGAGATATAGAGAAAGTCATATGAATGTAACACATCAGATGTTTTCATTCTTGAATTGAATGCAATACTTTTTGTATCCAAAATGGCGGGTAAGTAAGATAGTAAAGTTTTTGTACAGGACACGTTGCCTAGGTAACGCGCCGCCACTGTGTAGAGAAATCCAATTTGATTCCCTGGCCCTGACCTTGAGCTGTGAGGCAGACCATTGAACCTGTTGTGCGAGGATAAAGCCCGCCACCCTTCACCGTCCCACCCTCTGCAGAAGGGTGCGCGCGGCGTTGAAGGTCAACTGTTTGTTTATTCCATCCCTGCCTGCTTGCTCGGCACCAGTTACAGCAGAAGGCAATAGGGTGCAATACATTTTATAACTTGATTTTGCGGAACATAGATTGATGTTCTCTGAATGCATATATGCAGTCCTGTAATACTAGACAGATGATCTTTGTTGTATAGTAAATCTTTCTGTACTATCTGTTTTTATCTATTAATGTATAAATCTTTCGGTTCTGGTATTAATATCAAAGTCTTTACCTGCCAATTGAGGGGAAATTACGAAGAAAGGGAAGAAAAAACAAGACATTGGACGTTACATGAGCTGAACTCGCGACATATCGAATGCGAGCCACTCAAAAACTCAACCGGCTGAGCCATCTTCGTAATGTTATTAAATTTCTTTCAGATTTTAGCTATGATAGTTTACTTTCTTTGACAGTTGGATGAGAAGCTGTAAAGAATTATTTCATATCAAGAATACTTTTGAAATTAGTATTTTAATAATTTAATACATCATGAAGTTTTTTTGTTTTTTTTTTTATTTTAGGCGTTTTATTATTTCACTACGAAAAGTTAACAAATTCTCTCGGTTTTACACTGTTCATGGACCTCGTGCACACCACCGAAAGTCATATCAATCAATTAAACATCGTTACCGGGCCACTTTTTTAATCAGATAACCTCTCTGGTTATGTTAAAGTTTGCGTTTATACCAGAGTAAAGATCAGATTTTTTTATACTTCATTTACACCTCGCCCTTAACTGTAATAGTCTTATCTGCGGCCTTATGCCTTCGGAACACCCTACCTTTCGGCAGTTGTGTTAACTAGTTTAAAGTTTTCATTGGATTTAATTCTTTAGGGTTTTGTACGTTATCACACAAATTTATTCTTTCAAACTCTGGGGAGAGTAGGGAATACATCGACTAGGAACATTTCTCATCCCTCCCGCAGGCAGGTACAAACTCAAAAAGCACAAACCAAATTTTTAACATTTTTGAAATGTGTATCTAAATTAAGAACATATATTTTTGAAAATTTCCCTGGCGTTTTAACCTTCTTTAAATTAAGTTAAGGTATTAGATTTCATAGTTAAACACATTCTTAAAATAACCCTAATAAAGTTGTATTAATATGTGATACATACATTTTCAACATAACTGCGATATAAAGATTAGTCATAATTTATTTTTGGTACTTCGATTTATTCATATATAATCCCCATACAGAAAATATTTATGTAGTGCATGAACTTATGCGTTGCAACAAAGTGAGGAAAGACAATACGAAGTATTTGAAATGCATATATCGACATTGTACAACGCAGAAAATAATGACATTTTAAGAGATGTAATTGAATATTAGTGAAATTGATTATTATAGTATTTGTGTATAGAAAACTGTTCGGGGCATAGGTAAAGAGGAAAGTGGAAATGGGTAATGATGGAGGAGGGCGAGTTTGCAAGTCGGGACATCACCTGATTACTACTACGGCTGCTGACTACTGTCACTGCCCAAGAGTGACTAGGAACCTGGTGTATGGCAGGCAGGCAGCAGGCCTGGCCCGGTTGGGTGAGGTTATGACGACGCCTCTCGTATTGATTGCACCAAGCTTTTCTAGGTCATCCGATCGGTAATGGTAGCCCCCTGTGTTGCCGGCAACTGGAGGACTGTATCTCCCACAGAGTTGCTATGGCTACAATTGGTGATTTAATTGCAGAAAGCTGGCGATGGTGATCTGTTTTCTAGTGACTGAATATTTCAGAAATCTCCCCACTTACACATTCCAAATACATTTTAATGCATTGATCTTTATCGACTGTAGACAGAAACCAGAAATACGCCGGTGACAGTTGTAAACAAGTGTTCTTTCCTCGATTAATCAACTCTTTTTATCGCTTGGTTTTTGCTGGTCTCTAAAGGCTTTCCCTTCCATCTCAGTCGAACCCTATCTGTATCCATCTTATATGGCTGGCAACAGCTGACGAATACTCCCAAGAGCTATATTGACTCTTTACCTGGACTTATTTAAGGATGCGAATATCCTGTTTTGAGAAAGGGAGAGGCACCAGGGTTAATTAACATAACTTAAATAACTCATAGTGTCAGTTTAGCATTTAAGTCTTGCAAAATGTTTGGAAGGACAAGTCTTTCAGAATGTTCACGACAGTTATTTTTCATCTTCACCTAAAGGTCTTTATAAAGCAGGGTAAAACTTGTGAATTGAATATTTTCAATCTCTTGGTATGTCTACAGCCAATAATAATATTTGCTTGTTACCACGTAAGGGTGATGTATGTGTTTCATATTCTAATATTTATATCTTTATTAAGATTTATTTTTAGTATTTATTGTATTATAAATAATATAATTTATTTTATTGGATGGGAATTAGATCTCTGGTTACCTACGTGAGGTTTTTTCCGAGTGTTCCTTTTATCATCTATGATGAATAGCCAGACAGCGCTTAGCTCTATGTATCCCGGCTTCAGTTTACCATAATTTTATCCGTTTCATCCGTCCACCACCCGATATAACTATTAAAGGATATTTAACCGATTAAAATATTGGAAATCGCATCTAGAACCGTCAAGTACGTTGTCATCCAGACGCGGTGCCGCTTCTATAAGAACTTTTGAGTTCAATAAAATCTAGGCTATATAGTTATTGCCGCAAAATTACATACCTATATATTTTGTGTTTTAATGAACTCTATATTTTATGTATATATTTTGTAGTTTTTATTTTCCTCCTATGGATTACCACTTATACAGAATTAAGCAAAATTATTCAACAATGACTCGCAGAAAATTACAGATATACCTTTTATTTTTCAAGCAAGTATCGTACTCATAAGGTATTTTAATCAAAATCATTAGTGCCATTTTGAGAAAATGAAAAAAAAAAATCCATTTAAAAGTTTGAGGTGGAACAATCGTCTTGAAAATTAGCTTCGTAAGTTTTATCTTGTGGCATCACCTCTCTCACACACGCACACAGAGTGGATCTTTTATTAAAATGGTGTCACAAAACCTATGTTAAATCTCGAAATCGAAACTTTAGTCATAAATCAATAATGAAGGGTAAACTCTTTTTATTTTGTTTATCTGCTCTTACTCGAAGGGTGTGATGTCACTGAAAAGTTGGTCACCAATACCACGCGCGGTTGTGGTGCAAGGGTGGCGCGGAGCATAGTTTGAGAACTACAGTCCTCCAGGAATATCAGAAGGGGGTGGGAATGTAATTACATGGGGTAGATAATAGTTTCCATTTCCCAGATTGCGTGAAGCCGCTCACTCCACTGACCTAATGGTAGGCAGACGTCGAACCTGACCTTCCCACGTGTCTGCCATATGTGCGATACGAGTACAGTGGCGGAGCACTGCGTCTTTGATTGCCGCCTTGCCCTTCACTTTCTCCCTTTCCTGACTACTGGCTCCTGCCTCCTTTGTTGGTGATAGAACCTTCCTTTCCATTTCTCTTTTATTGCCTTTTTTTTCTTCACATCTCCTTTGTTTCCAGAGGATTTTTCGTTTGTATTTTACCTTCACTTTCCTTTTATCTTTCTTCTGCTCTTTTTAGCCTTGTTTTTATTCTCATATATTCTCTTTAATTATAGTCGCCCTCCTTGGTGTAGTGCTTCCATGCTAACTTCATATACCCAAGGTCGCGGGTTCAAATTCGGCGGAGGACGATGGATTTTTTCGGGCGTAAAAATTCTTAGCATGGCTTCCTTCGGAAGGGAAGTAAAGTCCTGGGTCCCGAGTCAACCTGATAGAGAGGCCTCTGAGCAAAATTGAGTGGTCTTTCACGCTCAGTATAGAATGGAACGCTGAGAACCACAGCAGTTAAGAGCTTCCATAAGTAAAACGTCATTTCAGTTTTCTTCCATTATACCATCATGCTTTGTTCAATGTTATCCTCTTTTCCTTTCCCTAATTCTGTTGTTTCTTCCTTATAGCCTTAATCTGTTCTCTTCGCTTCCTTCCTCTCTAATTCCGTTCTTTTCTTTAGCTTTCTTCGCAACCCTTATACATTTTCTCTACCCCCCTCTATGCACTTTTATACATTCCTTTCACACTCCGTTTTCCCCTCTTATCTTACCTCATTTTTCTTTTCTCTATTTTTCCTCTCTGTTTTATTGGTGTATTGTGTTAATATAATTTCATTCTGATTGTTTTCTCATTTACGTGATAACATTGCATCATGATATTCAATCACCCAGTCGTACAAAAACTGGGCATTCAACGCACCTTTGTAGTGTAAGAGGAAATATCTAAACATACACAAATAAAAGATTTGTTTCTCCTCTACGCAAAGTTTCTCATTTCATATTGACAAAGAACAGCAGAGACCTTGTACGCTGTTGCAGAGAAGCATTAATATGGATGTTGACTTTTATTTGCCATTTTCATGGCATTATGTGCTGCGAAATACAACAAAATGATGATATTGCGGAATGGGGCGGGTCCGCGGTTAGCGAGACGGCGGTTGCCTAGGAAACATGGGCTGCGTCAGTCGCGACAGTCGACTCTCGCGATCGATAATCAAATTTGCCTATTGTACGTACATAATTGTCTGATACGACATAAAGTCTCATTATACAGCGGAGAATCGTAATGAATCACTTGTTCTTGCTACACGTGTGTGTAAGACTTCAAGGCAAAACTGTTACAGCAAACGCGGGGCAATAAAGCGAGTAATACGCACTTCAAATTGTCATAACTATGTACAGTCCAGCAGAGAAGCCTATTGCTCCAGTCCTACAGGTATCTAGCGATAGGTAGAAGATTGTGTTGCATCCAAACATTCTGTATTCCCCTCAATACTGCTCCCCAATTAGAACATTCCACTCACCCCTAATTAATGACTAATTTTATTTTTTTTTTCCTTAGGCGAGTATATGTAAATAATGACTAACACTATAATTAGCCCTTGGTGACGAAGTCATTGTTTTTATAACTTTATGACTGAAATAAATTGTAACAACGTGCAAAAACGTTTATTATATCTGTTTTCTGACTACTCTTGCCATTTTTATTTAAGCGTTATGAAGAATGTAATCTATGATTTTGATTTTGTTTGCATATTTTGTGTAACTAGAAAACAAAAGGATTAAGAAACTTAGCAGATGAAGAGTGTATATCTCGTTGAAATACGAGGTTCAATCCCAGGAGACAGCATGTGGGGTTTGTGGTGGACAAAGGTGCGTCTGGTTAGGTTTTATCCGGGTTCACCGGTTTACCTCGCCATTCATTCCACTAATTGCTCAATCCATTCGACTAAGTAAGTTAAAGATTTTATAAATGTATATGCAGAACATCATGTTGCTTTAATATCATATTGTTGCCTTAATATGTGCATTCTGAAACGCTACCTATCACTTATTCTTAACAACTGATTAAAGAATGCGTGAAAACAAACTTTTATCTTTTGAAGTGAAACCATATAAAAATAATTAATATCAGGCATATGAAATGAAATGGCGTTTTATTTATGGACGCCCTTTAACTGCTTTGGTTCTCAGCGTCTCATTCTATATTGGGCGTGAAAGACCGCTTAATTTTGCTCAGAGGCCTCTCTATCAGGCTTGAGGTGCTCAAACGTGCCGTAAATCGACACGGGACCCAAGGCTTCACTTCCCTTCCGAAGGAAGCCATGCTAAGGAATTTTACACCCGAAAAAATCCATCGTCCTCCGCTGGGTTTGAACCCGCGATCTTGGCTTTATGAAGTTAGCATGGTAACCATTACACCACGTAGGACGACACGGGGTGTATGAACCCTCAACATTCTCAACTGCCTTCGATTTTCCGGGTATAGATGTCGGATTTTTACAATAGTGTGGACGAGAGGCTACAGCATATCAAGACTACTTGAATGTGTACCCAAAGCCATCTTTTGTTCTTCGCGTGCACTTTCTGGAACATAACGCAGCCTTTTTGTTTTTTCACCCACCTAGTCCTCACATCTTAGATAGGTTTCAAATCTGATGAACAGGGAGACCGGTCTCTCTGAGAGCCAATTTGAATCCGGTGGACATCTGTGGACAGGATGATAATTGGGATGGATTCTATTATTTTAATCCATCAGCATGTCATGCTTATAGAGGGAATCAAAATATGCGCACTGTTCAGTGTGTTGTCCAGCATCCACAATACATCTGAACCATCTTCGTTATCCGCTCCAACAAAATATAGATCGCGACCAGGATGGCATTCTCTAGCCATGTATTTTGTATCGAATCGGGAACCCTTTAGCAATCACTTCCCTCTAAAGCGGCCCCTAGACAGTCATTGTTATTTCACAGTTTCAAGCGTGTCAAAGAATAATTAGAGGTATCTTTATTTAAAACGTTTTCGTTATTTTTTTCAAACGTGGTTCTAACGATTTTGGTTACAATGCCCCATAATTATGTTAGAGATATGTCCATGACAAAACGTAGGTAGGTATATCTCAATTGTCTAAAAACTGCCCGTGAACTCCTTATCAGTTTGAATGACTTCTGTATAATTAGTAAGCCGTAAAATATAGGTAAAATCTTCACAAAAATGTAGATCTCCTTAAAAGCACACGATTGATGTGAAATACAGGATGGCGCACAAGAAACCGGCCTCGAGTAGACTGCTCGCCCGACAGTTACGTATGAACTACTGCCCGCCACGAGCAGAAAAAAACAAACAGATAAGCGTGTAATAATTGAACAATAAAGAAATAACAGATAAACGAATGCAAAGGTCTATATTTACCGAATTGATCTTGTCTTCTACTTTACATGACGTGCAGGAAATTACCTCATTATTATTATTATTATTATCATCATCATCATCCTATCACCATGCCTCATAACATAGATTTATACTACATGGTTTATAAAACCTTTATTGAGTGTGGTTTACTTTTGTCTCTGTTGTTAAGTTATTTATTTGTTTCTTATTTCTCTGAGTGTTATTGTATCGTTCATTTTTATATCACTTTCACTGTCTCTGTTTCTATCACTTTTACTGACTCTATATCTATTTACTATTTACATATTTTATATACCTACATTTAATTGTTAAGCTTATTGTGTAATATTGTATATGTTCAACCTGTTATCGGAGTGCATCTATGCTGTTAATATATCGTGTATTTGTGTATATGTTATCCTATGAAGACTTGTTTACAATTTTTGAAAATCTATGCTGTTAACACATTGTGTAAAATACTTAAAGTGCTTTTTTTATGAGGTCACTGTAGTCAATGGGCCAATTTCCTGCACGTTTTGAAGATTTTTCTCTGCTAGTTCAATATGGAGTATTCCCACATCATATGTTCCACCGTTTGATCTGCATCACCTCAGGGGCATCCTGGGCTTTCCGTGCTTCAATGCACTTCTGCGCGCCCTGGCAGATACCCTGTGGCACGTACATCACCAAAACATGTAGACTGCTATTTGCTTGTATGGGAATGACAGGAAACATCTCTGAAAAATTTCCCGCGTTACTTTAAATGAATCGGTAGACACGTACGCCTCCACTATATTTACTTCACACGTTTAATTTAAATATGTCGCTAGTCTTTCGTAGTGGAAATACAAAACGTAGTCGCAATAGCTGCGCGGATAACAATATTGGCGGGCAACAATGTGCAGTGTAGTACTCGAGGCTGGGTTTCCGTGCGTCAGCCGATACAATTGTTGTGGCCTTAAACATCTGCGAGATATTCTTTGTTATTGGTTTGAATTTTAAAAAGCTACTTATACTTCTGAACTGCAAATCGCTAATCTTATAATGTTGTTTATTTCTATTTCTTTCGTGTTCATGCAAAGAGAACAGGATTTCAAAGCCATCAATCTGAGGCCGGCTTTGAAAAAAAATATGTCTATCGCTTTATGCTACTATATTATTTATTATTCCTTTTCTTTTTTATTTTGTAGTTTAACGTCCTTTAACCTGGTTGGTCATATCGGACGATGAATGAAATTGGTGAAATGATGCTCAAATGATCTTGGGCTCCATAGAGCTTTAAATTACTCGACATTCGTCTTCTCAGGATAAGGGAAAACCCCGAAAAAAACCTTATCCGGGTAACTCGCCCTAAGCGAGAATCGAACTCACGACCTGTTGAATGTGAAGCAGACACGCTACCACCACACTGCCCAGGCGGGTTTATTATTCCTATACTTATAGCGAAATGCGTAAATGAGTAATGGAGATTTATCGACATTAACAAGAAATCTCACATCTGTAGTATGGGGCTGACGTGTCTGCCTCACAATCAAGAGGGCCAAGTTCGAATCTCGATTAGAATGATATCCCGGATAACGTATTTTCCAGGATTTTCCCTTCTCCCGAGAAGACGAATGTCGGATTTTAAGTTACAAAGAACCCGAACTCATATCATCTTCACCCATTTCATTAATCGTCCGATATGACCTATCAGGTTAAGGGACGTTAAACTTGAAAAAATAAACAAATAAATAAAAACTGGATAGATAAAAGAATAAGCTTTTGCAAGAAAAATTAGGGAAGAGTGACTAAAGAAAGTCTACGAATGTTACACATAGGATTTCTTTCAATTTCAGGTGTAACAAGGTTTAGTAATTCATCAAAAGTTGAACTGTCTAACCTTAGAACGTTTTTGAAATACTTTGGCTCACTAAACCTTGTAGCATTTACCTTGTGTATCATTTGCGTTTTTTTCATGGGTGTGTAACTGCTTTTTATTGTACCAATCTTTTATCCATCGTCATTTCATTATTTGGTATTCACACAAAATGCTAAAGTAAGCTGTGTCTTTGTCACTAAGCGTGACAGTAACTAATTATTGAATACAATTAATTATCTGGGGCGCATCGTAATATTGTTGCACAGTGATATTTATTGACCGTCTAGGGGCCGTTTTACGTTGCTTGTTAAACACGTCTAATAAGATACATTTGCGAAGTGTCTCACCGATATTGAAATAAAATCAATTCGATGGAAACGTCAGGTGTAATAAATCGTATCAATTTTAGCTGCCCATAGCGGTAATTGTATATGTTGGTTAACCTTATAGATAGTGGTGTGGTAGTGCTGTAGGTATAGCATAATGCGTATTCTTCCATTTAGCTGCAGTGCCTTTTATTAAACGTGTTTATGGGTCTTAGTGTAGAAATCTGTTAAACACTGTGTTTACGCGCGTCGAATAAATGATGTAGTCGTGCTGCAGGGTGCAGAACAATTACGTATTCCAGATAACAATGCGCATATTGTCGTTTACTTTAATAGATTTATACACCAAGACCCACAAACATGCTTAATAATAAGTACGTACAGCTAAATGGAATAGAATACGCATTATGGTACGCCCGTGTTTCCGATCCTATTCATTATTACACCGCAATCTATTATACCAACATGTATAATTACCGCTTTGGGCAGCTATAATTGGTGCAGTAATATGACGTTTCTATCGTAATTTATTTTTATTTCATATCGGTGACATACTTCGCGAATGTGCCTTGTGAGACAATTGTGTTATGCCAGTTGCGGTTGGCATTTCTCTCTTCAAACGCTAAGCGAAATAACCTGTGATCATATTTCAGGTGTTGCTTCTTAGCTGCTGTTCGTGCGGGAAGTCCTGCGTCTTTTATACATCACAGAGCTTTCCGACAGACCCAGGAGAATAACTATTTGCTTTTATGTCAGAAGCAAATTGGAAGGTATTCTTTTTGGGTCTGCTGCATTGTAGTGCGAGGTGGACACATCTTCCTGAACCAGGTTGACAACGTTGAACTCCTTCCCTGGATAATCTCGCCCACCTCCGAGCTTTAGATGTAGGGACCCCAGTGTGATCTGCGGCTTCACGAGCAGAGAAGCCCTCGACATTTACAAAAGGAGAGATTGCTTTGTGCGTGTGCGCGTGCTATGCCTGGTCAAAGTCAGCATCATTCACTGAAAACAAGTGTCTTCCAGGTTGTTGCGTTTGTACAGAAATCTGTGCAAATGATATTCCTGTGCAGCGTAGTGCATTTAGATAGAGAAAATGCTGTATTATAATGTATAACTAATTCGTTACAATGTGTTAAAAAGCAAAGGAAAACATCTGATGTGTTCTATTCATATACCTAACTTCCTCTACTTGTTCTCCAAACAAATGGTCCTTACAAAAGATTATTTGTTTATATAGGTAAACCATGCTAATAAGACACACAGGAAAAAGTATCTGATTGCTTGTTTCCTTGTAAGTAGAAGGGAAATAAGGAAATAGTGAGTCAGATCTTTTAAAAGCAGGGCACTATGTGAACCAATTGAAATTCACTTACCTTTGCATGACCAGGAATAAGACGAGGGATATGAAACGATATATGTATTCCCCTTTGAGAAAGGTTTAAAATTGAAACCAATAACAAGGAATATCTGGGAAACGATTAACTCTTAAAGAGTATTTTTTGTGTAATAAGTGATTGTCTATTTACGGTTTACGAGTTATGCAACAGTTATCCAGAATGAAGAGGTCTTCAGAAGCTATTCCCAGAAAATTCAGGGTATACATTTCGTTTGTCATGAAAATGTCCTAATCATATGGCATTTGAATTAAAATCGTTTTAGCCATTTTTTAGAAAATCAATATTTTCGAAAAATGTTCAATGTAAAGGGTAGTGTTCCTAAAAAAACCTCTTGTCGCTTCCTTACTGAACTTATTTACAAAGTTCGGTGTTTAAGCTACTTTTACTTTGAATTATGCTGCCCACACTCTTATATACGCTCTGAACATTTCCTAAAATGCTTTTTATTTGATTCGGGGGCCTCAAAACATGCATTTCCAGTTAATTCTGTGTATAGAATTTTGGGTGGAATATAATACCTTCTCACCTACATGCATGCATAGTACTCGGTAGAGAAGATAAAATGTGCTTCATGCGGGAGGCGAATCTGCGGTTCACTTAACCGCGGCACCATTGCATGCACTGCCTCAAGAGGTAATGGAATACACACATTAGCAGCGCAAAGTACATGTCATAAAACACAACTGCTGCAGGATATAGTATGGACCGCGAGTTATATCGATTAGGGTTGAAGAGTATTGCGTTCAAGATATTACTTTTGGGTTGGGAGTGGTTGAGTGGGCCGCCTATCGGTTCCTACAGCAGTATCTGGAGAAATTATTCGTCCCCATTAAAGGAAACAACTTCTAGCAGACGTTATAGATGGAAAATCGAGGAAGAAACAAAGGACACTACAGTTTATATCTGTAAATGTTACACGTTGTTTTCTTTCTCTTCACGTACTATGTACATAGTGTATAGGGAAGGTATTGTATTCCACTCAAAAATTCGATACCGAGATTTCACGGGAAATACACGTTTTATGGTACCCTGTATCCAAAAAGCTTTTTTTTTTTAGAAAAACGTCCTTGCGTGTCCCTGAACAGGATAACTCAAAAACGAAAAATCTTTAGAATTCCAAACTTGGTTTATGGGCAGTACCTTTCAAGGATGCGATACGAAGATTTTGTGAAAAATCTCCCCATCCTGACTACCCTTTACAAGGAAAAAGTTTCTAAAATTTTGGTTTTTGGCTCTTAACATGCCGTATTTTAATCAAAATCGTTAGATATTTACACGACAAATAAAATGTAATTCTTGAATTTTCTGAGAATAGCCTCTGAAAACTTTATTTTGGATGGATTTTTCCAAATTTTGTGTAACTGGTAAACCGTAAGAGATAGACAAAAACTTGCTGCACAAAAAATGTAATCTCGTTAAAACACACATTTTATGTAATATACATTTTTTTTTTTCTGGTAAAGTTGACCATTTTTGAGAATTTCTGTCATTGATTTCAGTTTTAAAATACCTAAACTTTTCTGATACGAGAATTTACAAAATCCTGGCCATAAAAAAACGAATTTCTATCACAAAGTAACAGCTTTTAAAATAACATACTATTGCCTTAGCCTATGTATTCGCTTCTACTAACAAGGGAGTAAGTAACAAGACCAATTCTGCTGATGTTTACCACGATTTGCAGAATACAACTACCCTTTACATGGAAAAAAATTCGAAAATTTTGATTTTCTCAAAAATAGCTCTATTTTAATTAAAATCACGTGTATTTAAAATATGTATATGGCAAATAAAATATATATCTTGAATTTTTGGGAATAAGTTCTGAAAACCTTTTCATCCTAGATGATTTTTTATTTACTTATATATTTATTTTGAATTTTGCATAACTGGTAAACCGTTAGATATAGACAGAAACTTAGGTACTACACGTTAAAAAACGCAATTTATGTTATATACATCTTTTTTCGAGCAGTTGACCGTTTTAGAGATATTCCTCGTCATTGGCTTCAGTTTTAAACCTCTCTCATGCGAGAACTTGTCACTCTTGGCCACGCAAAGAAACGAATTTCATTCCCATAGCAACCTATTTTAAAACATTTGGGTGTTGGTTTAGCCTAGTGTATTCCCTTACTTCCCTTCTGCTTATAAGGAACTAAGTAATAATACCGTTTCTGCTAATGGTTATCACGATTAGCATGAAGTAGATAGAAGAGTTAAGTATTAACAATAATTTGTTACAGAGATGCAGAGAAAGTCATGTGAATGGAACACATCAGATTTTTACTTTCTCTATACGTACTATGTACATAGTGATAGAGAAGGTATTGTAATGCACCCAAAAATTCGATACCGAGATTTCACCGGAAATATATGTTTTGAGACCTCCTGAATCCAAACAAAGCATTTTTAGAAAAATCCCCGTGTGTGCGTGTGTGTGTGTGTGTGTGTGTGGAGGGGGGGGGGGAGCAGCATAGCTCAAAAACGAATGACCGTTAAAAACCAAACTTGGTATTTAAGTTTGGTATCTTCCAAGGATGCGACACGAAGATTTTCAAGAAAATCCCCCCACCCCTAACTACCCTTTATATGGAACTTTTTTCGAAAATTTTGATTTTCTCAAAAACGCCTCTAACGATTTTGATTAAAATGTCAAATATTAAAGATATTTGCCTGATAAATAAAATGTATATCTTGAATTTTCTGGGAATAGCCTCTAAAGACTATTTTATTCTGGATGAATTTTACGGAATTTTGCATAACCACTAAACCGTTAAAAGATGGGCAAAAACTTAGTACACAAAAAAATGTAGGGCCCATTAAAACTCACAATTTATGTCATATACATTTTTTTTCGTGAAGTTGATCGTTTTTGACATATTCCTTGTGTTTGGTTTGAGCTATGAAAAACATACTTTTGTCATACAGGAATTCGTCAATGTCCATACAATCAAAGGAACTTCAGTCACATAGCAACCAGCTTTTGACTATCACTTTAACCTATGCTACTCCCTTATTTCGCTACTACTTACAAGGAAGCAAGTACTAAGGCTGTATCTGCTATTTTTTTCTCGATTAAAATGAAGTAAATAGAAGTATAAGCTTTTTAACAATAATTTTGCAGAGATATAGAGAAAGTCATGTGAATGAAACACATCAGATTGCTAGAGAAAGATCCGTTTGTGCATTGGTCCGTCCCTGAACAGCGTAACTCAAAAACGAAGAGATGAATAAATATGTTTAGTATCTTCCAAAGAAAAGACACAGATTAGCAAGGAAATTCCCACACACTAACTGCCCTTTACATGGAACATTTATCTCGACATTTTTTTTATTTTCTCATGTGGTTGTAACTATTTTTATTAAAATACCACGTATGAAAGATATTTACGTTCTGGAAGTTACCTATTGAGTCTTCTTTTTCGTAAAGATTTTTGCATAATCTTGTATAGTTGGTATATATCAAATAATAAGCATGTATATACTTTATAATAACCAATTTATCCCAAATAACGTTTCTTCTTTTAAGAATCCATTTTAGTGTATTATTGCTCGAATTATTTTATGCTTTGCCATTATAAAACACAAAATCTCCTGGATTTCAGTTGCTTCGTGATTACAGCAAGGAGTATGGCGTTTTAAGGGCACCATATTGCGTTCTTAAATATGTGATTATCGTTTTACTCTTCTTATTTATGATGAAATGTATGTTGCTGTTTCCGCAAAGGAAGTAAAATAAAGTAAATATAAAACTAAGCTTTGGTAGCAAAACTTTGTATAGCCATTAATACGTGATAGAGGGTAGAGAAATTCATATGAATGCATTTTTGTAAAAGATTGTGCGACATGCGACAATGTGAAATTAATAACGGAAGTTGATAAACTTGTGTTTTTCTATCAAACATTTATTGCACTCGGGACTTTAAAATGTAACTCAAAATGCATGATTTTTCAGATACAAGCATTTTAGGTTTATTATGCTTGTATGAAGTACAAATTTATATTTAGCTTCTTAGAATTTGGTAATTCCGAGTTTCTGCATTTTTACTGAGCAATACACACCAAACTTGCAAGTAAATACACTGGTAACTCAAAGTTTCCCCTTTCCTATTGCACTCCACCCAAAAATTTGATACCGAGATTTCACTGGAAATATATGTTTTAGGGTCCCCTTTATCTAAAAAAAGCATTTTCGGAAAAAGGTCCGTGTGTGTGTGTGTATGTCTGTGAACACGATAACTCAAAAATGAAAAGTCGGTAAAATACCAAACTTGGTATTTAAGTTTAGTATCTTCCAGGGATGCGACACGAAGATTTTGAGAGAAATCCCCCCCATCCCCAACTACCCGTTACATGGACCTTTTTTCGAAAATTTTGATTTTCTCAAAAATGGCTCTAACGATTTTGATTAACATTTCGTATATTAATGATATTTACCTGACAAATAAAGTGTATATCTTGAATTTTCTGTGAATAGCCTCTGAAGACTACTTTATTCTGGACGAATTTTACGGAATTTTGAATAACTGCTAAACCATAAGAGATGGACAAATGCTTATTCACGAAAAATGTAGAGCACGTTAAAACACACAATTTATGTTATATACATTTTTTTCGTGGAGTTCATCGTTTTTGAGTCATTCCTTGTTTTTGGTTTCTGCTATGAAAACTTTTACTTTTCTCATATAGGAATTTGTCAACTGCTGTCCCTACAAACAAAGGAACTTCAGTGACATAGCAGCCAGCCTTTGACTATCACTTTAACTTATGTCACCCTCTTATTTCGCGTCTACTTACAAGGAACCAAGTAATAAGACTATTTCTGCTGTTTTTTTTTCTTTTTTTTTTTTTTCCTTTTCTGATTAACATGAAGTAAACAGAAGTATAAGCGTTTTAAGAGTAATTTGTTGCAGAGATGTAGAGAAAGGCATGTGAATGGTACACATCAGATTTTTTTTATTTACGACACTTCAGAATCTAGGGTGTGGTATATGTTTGTAAGGTTTGTTGAACTTTATGCTGGACCTGATTTCAATTTTTAATTGCTTCTTTGTTTGCAGTCCAAAGTATAAAAATCCATGCCATTGTGTTTTTGTAATCCATGTGGAGGAAGTTTACTATATTGCAGAAAAGGAATAACCGATATTTAGTCTAGAAACGTAATATTGCAGCATGTATCACTGAAGCTAATTTACAATATTTATTATAAGTTTACTTTAACCGGGTATGTCATATCGGACAATGAATGAAATGGTTGAAATGTTGTTAAAATCGGGCAGAGTACACTGATTTAAGAGTTACCCGGACAAAACCCTTCTGCGTAATTCGCCCTCACGGAGTTTCGAATACGGAACCGGACCTCTTGAATATGAGACAGGCACCTTACCCAGTATTAGTGAGTTAGCTACTAATGGAATTATAATCATTTTATAGCTTTATAATATTAAATTCATTGTTTTGTTTCTATGTCGATTGCCTACGGAAAGGCGAATATCGAAACTTGGTTGTTGATGTTTCACATTTACAACTAATAATATTCGAAGCAATAAGTTTATCTCGAAATTAGTAGTTCCTATGCAATGAATGCTAAACAGTGTTTTACAAGCATTTAATTGAGAAATTTTTGGACACCATGCGTGAATTTGCGCTGAAAATATATTTCGATCTGACGGAGGGAAATAAATCAACCAGAAGTTTTAACCAACCTTGATAGACGCTTCAGTTTTTACGCCTTCACAAATGTATCATTGGCACTTTAAACTACATGTGGAGTTGCAATTTAAAAACCTTTCAAAAACGAAATGTTTATATTTTAAGCTAATTTTGATAACTTTAGAAAACAGTATTTTCAATACTGCATCTTCTTAATTTGAATATTTGCGCCTTGTTTATGCCAAATGTTAACAGTAGTGGTTTTAGGCATAATACTGAGTAGTAGGTTTATAATTTCTCAAATGTGGTTAAATAATAAGAAAGAACAAGTATACCAAATCTTCCCTTAATATAAACTCGGTTGTACACAAGAAACGTACTACTTTTATATGTATTGGTTTTTTGTTTATTTGTTTGTTAGAAGCGATTGTTGGGTTGATTATATCAAATATCAGTAAATACATATTTCAAAATTTAGGAAGTCTAGGTATTCTGACAAAATTAGGCCTGTGCTTGTACCTGTCTACGTACACATTGACTGGATTAAATTAATTGGCATTCCTACTGCCACGACGGCATTTAGTATACTCAATAATGAAGAAGATGGACATGTTCAACACTTCGATAGTCTGTCATCCTGTCGACAGATGGCGACACAGTCACGGACTGGTCTCATTAAAGGCATCGTGATTTTCGCAGTTGTTACCTCACATAATTGTGATGATGTCACGCTGTGTTGCCAGCTCTAACTACGCCGGCATGTGCTAGTTGTATCCGTTTTGTCTCCCCCTAAAGATCTAATGTAGCTTTCTTTGAGGGTATTCTGGACCACGTGGAATACCAAAACGATTATCGTTTATCAGTGTCGTTGCAAATGAAGGAGCAAACTTGGGATTCAACACGTCAGATTTTTTCGTTACTATAGTTCCGGCTTAGTTCCAATCGCAATACTAGTCCGATTTGCATTGTAAAGGTAATAAAAAGGCGCAAGTTTATGTACTGCTGAGGCTCTTAGTCCTAATTTAATATCCTACAGTAAAACCGTTTTATTAGCTGCATCCAAAACATCGGGTGGCATGTAGGTTGCACAGAGAGCAGAGTGAAGTGACGGTTATGGAGAGAGTGAGCTGTAGGAGAAGAGAAAACGCAGTAATAACAGTGCAACGGGTTCTGCTAATATCCTTATAAAATTCAACAGTACAGAAAAATTATTTCGATTTTTTTTTCTTTGCTATTTTTAGTAAATTGTGTTATTTAAAAGAAGAATGCAATAAAATTCTATTGTATGAAGCATTTATATCTGAAAAAGTATGGAAAGCGCAGCAAGTATTAGTATCGAATACATTTGTGTAAAACTACAATCAGAATAGTATTTAGCGTTGCTCGGTGCTGAATTTATGACAGTTTAGCCTTATGTGAATTCTCGTGAAAATGTCTCTATGATGACTAAATAACGTTTAAGAATTTTGTAAAGCAAAGATTACATTTTTCGTAACATCAAGCTTTTAATAAAGAAAAGTATGCATCAGTTTGAATTTTTAAATCATGTGTTATTGAAGTATTAAATCCAGAACTATGTATGCGATGTCCTTAAAAGGCACTTATATTCCTCTGTTTAGCTGAAAACTTGAAAGAAATGATGGATCATTTTGCTGCTGATTATTTCAAAATAATATGTGAGAATTACATATTATTTGCAAATACCCGCTTTCATTTTAACGTCGCATTTGGGTATTTAAATGATCAATATTGCAAAACCATAATTAGACCTTATTCCAAACTATTCTTCACTTAACTGTTTCAAAAAGCTGGATTTTTTTTTTCGAAATCGTGTTGTAAATTCAGTATGATCACTGAACTAGTTTTTGTTTTTTTGTGCCCGTTAGAAAATTGTCTATATGATTTTTTATTAATGAAGTAATTTGCACTAATCTGGGAAAGAAAGCTTTACTATCAATTTTGGAAACGAAGAAATAAATGGGAGAAGGTGACAGGGGGACGGGCGTCGGTTGGTTAGACCTGTAAGCGGAATAACGTTTGGTACAGCTAAATAAGTAAGACTTTTGTTGCCGAGCTATTGCAAGGCACAGTTATCTCTAACTGCTGACAATGTCTACTTCAAAATACTAAATGATGTAGAAGATATATAGCCTTTTTTATTTCAGCGCCTGTTGAAAGCAGGGGTACTCTCCATCGTTAGAATTTAAAATGTGAGTAATGAATTAGTTATTGGTTTTAAATTTAAATAAAGTTTATCAAGTTGGCAACTCATGGTTAACATGAAAATTTAAGTAGCGCGTGTGGTGTTTTAATATGAACGATTAGTGATAGCCGTCACCTATGATTACAGAACCGTGTAAACGAAAAGACTGGCGCTCTTAGTGACTATGCTGGCGTCATATTCAGATTGACTCTGGTTGTTCACTAAAAGCTTCCTGTCGTTGTGTACGGTAGGAGAGCACTTACTATTGTGTAGCTTTTCAAGCGCTGCAAGCAAAATGCAATTTATTCTGGCTGATGGAAAATTAGCGGTTACTGACACATTATGTCTGGAGACCCTCTAATGGAAAAACAGTTTTGCCAACTTATGTTAGTAAAAAATGCAAATGCATAATAGAATTTTGATGGATGCTCTGCCCAACGTACGCTGACCTCGTTTTGCTAGGCCAAGGAGGCAAAATCTCTGCCAAGGGTACGATTATTTTGCAATGATTTGTCATCCTCTTGATTTAGTACTCATTAAACAGGTGTACTTATTCACTTAGACATTATTTTTGCCGCCATTCATAATATTCTACCATGTTAATGGCAGCTTCCTGGTGGAGGAACACACCCAGAGTTGAGATCTGAATGTATTATGACTATTCTTCCAGGAGATGTCGATCGTGTGCGCACGCCGTAGAGCAGAAGTTGCCCTAACTTTTCATAACGGGGGCCACGTTAACCGTCAGAGTATGAATGAATGAGTGTGCGCACATATGTAATCCTTAAAAGTTTTTGTCACCTAAAATCTACGCTTACATATAAATAATGGACGTAAATAAATACTCGGCAGAAGAAGCGCATTTGAGGTACGTAAAGACCAGTGGCGTAGGGAATCGGAGATGGACAATGTAGTGTCTGTGGTGTTTCATGTTTTAATTTTGTTATAATCTTAGTTTCTGAGGTTTCCAATGGTGATATCCATGGTCATAGCGGGATTCGAACCCGCGACCATTTCGCGGCAACATTTCAACGACAAACGACTAAGGAGCGTTTGCAGCAGGCCATCGCGATCGGCTAGCGATTCTCTCCATAGCTATTCCACGCAAGTAACTAACCTATTGCTGTGCGCTAAGTGACGGGGGAGCCAGCTGAGCTTCAAGCAGAGAATGCAGACTAGATAATAATATGCGCTACGTTGTGCAGTGCAATAACCATTAGTATTATTAAAGATCAACAATTCAGCATAGCATGCGTTTGTTCTAGTGGAAATTTTGGCTAAACAAAACCGTATGGCAAACGTATATGACGCTCCAGCAATAGAAAGATGACTCAGGAGGCTTCCAGACAAGTTAAATACCTTCAGGCTCTCTTTGTACACTGCCTAAACCTTATTGTACACATCACATTTTTTTTTTTTTTTTCAATTACAATGCTTTACGAGACTTTCAAGAGTTGTCCACAAGTTTTTCTTGTCAAATTGCTTCCAATCTTTTTCAAGTCATTGAAAGTTTTAAGAGCAAATAAGGGTTTGCTCTAAGCGGTCAAAGATTTGATGGCTATGAAATGCGAGTATTTAAATTTCGTGCGTCACGAAATATGTAGCATAGCTGAAAGAGAAAAGTAAATAAAATGACTACCTGTTTTTGTTTGTTTAAACAGTACCGGAGTCTGCTCAGGACTCCGGCGCCGTATCCCCTATTTACATTCCCCCCTGTATGATTACTGGTTTTACTGTTCCTTTACACAAACATATAACACCCATGCCCAAGGTGGGACTCGAACCCACAATCCCCTGCCCACGAAGCACCAAAGCGAGACGCCTTAGCGAGCATGGCCATGGGGACCGGCTAAAGGATTGTCGTCTGTGAGGATCGAACTCACGACCCCCTGGTTAAGACGTATCGTATGCGAGGTGATTAGGCTTTAGTTTTACGAAAGGTGACCAAGTCTATTGATGGGCTTAGTGGATAATCATAACAAGATGAACACACGGCACATGAAGAGATTTCCAGAGTGTACAATAATTCAGTTCGATATAGCTCTCAGTTAAGCTATCAATTCGCTTTTTGAATTTTTGAATTTATTTTTTATTCTACTGCATTCATAATGTGGTGTTATGGGCGATCTGATGTTATACAGCGAAATGTTATGTGTTGCGCAAAGAATAATATTGTATTGCCAATTGTTATATTGTGACGCTAATACTAAATTACCTTGCATGTGATAAATTATCAGTGTGTTATGAAGGGATCCAGTTTGCTGATAACACAACGTGTAAATACGCATTTATGTCAAATCTTGTCCAATGTCAAATATATGTCAACTTTTGACAATTTTTTTGTAAAGCTTGAATTGATAAACAAGTTTGATCGTATACCAGCAGCTTTAGTTATATGTTAAATCTGTACTTCTACAACAGTCAGAAATCAAAGAATTTAGCACTTTTTATTGCGCTTTAAGAAAGAGGTAACTTTTTTTCTTAATCACCAAAAATATCGAATGCACTGAAGAAAATGGTTGGGAAGGAACTTTCAAAGGATACAATGTGGATTTTTAAATCTCGATACGTTTACAAATAATGGGCGCACTTAATGTTTACCGGCATTACGCAAATGAACAAAAATAGTTTCGCGAATCAGTTCTACAAGCTGGAGGGTATATCATTTTTTAAAAGTTTGCATTGCTATTAGCTGTTGGAAATGCTTTCTTTGATTTCTGCGCATAAGAAGTCTCAATATTCTTTAAACAAAAAAGCATGGACAATAGAGGATGTTAAACAGGTTGTTAAAGCTGTGCATTAAAATGGGTTTCATAGGTTTTGGAATAGTGTCTATATGTCCAGAAAACTCGGGAATGAAGATCCAAAAACTATTTACAGTTCCTCGCTCAATGAGATTATAGGCAACCTCTCTATCTCCAGTTGAAAGAGATTTGACGCCTTACAAGGTAAATTTCTTGTCTGTTTTAGATTCCAGTACCTTCCCTCATAGAAACAAAAATGTCCTTAAACAGCATTTAACACGTTAATTGAGATGCATATATATTATACATAAGAAATGGCCTAACTGTTCTGTGTTCAACAACAAATCAGGACATTGCTGATATTGCAATCGGTTTTGCAAACAAAAGAGAAAAAATTGTTCATTTCATGTTTAAATACAGATTTGCTCCTAGGATGAAAAGTTTGGGGATTGTAACTTTGTATTTTTGAGGTTTGTATTGTTTTTATGTGGGCTGTCTATACAACCTTATGCGAATAAAGCAGTGTTACTCATTTAATATTTATTGCTTTTACCGCTATATAGTCGGTCCTGAAGAATAAAATGGATGAAATATGATGAGCTCGTTGGCGTAGTTGGTTAAGAGCTGCATATCTGTGCACGAGGTTGCGCGTTCGATCCCGGTCGAGGCCAGTGGCATTTTAAGTATATTTACCGATATGTAAAACAACTTCTGGAGAAAATTCTAGTGCATTGGCGACAGTTACAGGCGTTAGGTGCTGGACATTAATAATTATGCACTAATTAAACTTAGAAAATCAATGTTTTAATAACGTGCCTCAATAGGAGGTAGATATATATAGAAACTATGAGAAAAAGTAAGGAGGTTACCCAATTTTTTAACCACGCTCTGCCATGGTAAATATCGGAAGTTCACTGCACGTTTACCTGTAGATGCAAACGGCACGTGCTCTCCGAATCGGTTTTTAACAGAGAAGGTAATGAGGAGGCGGGAGCAATAGCCTCAATAGTGTGAGCGGACAGTGAGTGTAATGCTCGTCTCTGACGTCATCAATCCCGTAGCTCTTTTAATTTACAGTCCCTCAAACGCTGCTCTGTAATGGCTTCCATCCATAATATCTAACACCTATTACACACATGGAATATCTTTACGTTAATAACAGTTCACATTCAATTTGAAGAGTGAAACTTAGTATTCATCAGAGTCTTAAATATACATATATTTAGATTTCACATATTTAAGTTTTGAAAATGTCTTTACAAAATACAGTGAGGCGAATACTGATATTAGGCCTCATAAAATATCTTTCAAACAAAGAAATGTGTCATTCGGCAAAAAGTTGTAAAAGTCAACTACTTAGTGTTTGCCCTTCAAAGTCATTATATTGAAGGAAATATATGAGCGCTGTTAGAACAGTTAAAAATTCGTGAATTAATCATAGGCGCTCCGTTTTTTTTGTTTTTTGTTTTGTTGTTGTTTGTTTTATAATGTGTGTTTGATTAGCGGCCAAACAAAGTAGTTGTCTAACGTGCCTTAAAGGGTATAACAATTACAGCATTGGACAGTTCAGTCAGTTTGTAAGCCGGGGGCAAACCCACACATGAACATAGGAGGAGACGAATTGCCGAAGGAGAGTGACGACAGATGCTGTCAAATCCCGTACCATCCCAAATTGGTCCAGTATGAGTATCGCATTTTTGTAAGATTAGAAAAAACACTTGCGAGGACTTTGTCCAGTAGAAGATACGGCATATTCTGGATAAAAAGTACCTATCTTATATTTTTGTTGGGGGTGTTGGTGGTTCTGAAATGCCGTATGTGAGAGCTGCATTGAGATTCTAAATTATCCAGTTAAGTTTGACGATAACGGTCGCCGAAGAGTTCCTTTGCATGAAGACCTGGAACGCTGACGATGTTATTCAGACATCCCCTCGTTTTTAGAAAATTTAGTAACATCACGTCATAATAAGTGTTATTTTTAGATTGTATTCTTAGGATAAAAGTTCGTCTATGCCAGACAGATAACACTATTTTATTTTGTCTTTTTTGCTGCCATAAGGACTTCTGGTGTCGTGAAATTCATGTTCACAATCAGGATTGGACTATAACATCCAAATGCGAGCCTGGTGTTGTCATCGAGTCTTCTCGTTTGGATCATATTTGTTTTGTCAAATATGTAAATGGATATTAAAACATAGGGTTAATGCAAAGTAGATTACAATTTTTAAAATGTCCTTATAAGGCTAAATAATAATATCATATAGAAGGATTAAAACAAATTAGTGCCACATAGAAGTAGTGCGAAATCATCTGAAATTCGCTGCTGTGCAACTTATTTTTACCGTACAATTTCAATCAATGGCGACTCTAGGATACGGTAAATGAATTGGTCACGATTTACATTAATATATGCATTTAAAAACAAATTGGATATCAATGGTAATTTCAAGTATTTTAATTTTTTTGTACTTAAAATCAAATCTGATTTAGTCACTGAAGACAAAATTATGTTTTGATTCAAGGTGCTGTGAAGCTGTAATTTTATTGAAATTAAAAACAAATCAGTAAAAAATTGCATTCGTGTGGAGCATTTAGAGTCTGTAAAAGTGTAGGGAAATACTTTACAAGAATACAAGGATTAAAGAAGCAGCTTATTTAAAGCTTCAGTTAATCGCTAGTTAAAGAGCGTCAAGTGGGACAAGCGATATATTTTCTTAAAGTTTAGAATTAACATTATTTTATTATGAAATATATCTATTTTTTAATTTTTCATAGTTTTGGGTTAAATTTCATAGATGTATCACCTTAAACACATATAATCACATACATGGTCGTTGTTGCATATGTCCGTGAAAATGGTAACTCCTTTAAAATATGTATTTTATTTTAATTTCGTATTCCCGCGTAAAGAAGAAAGAAAGAAAATAGAGATTAAAGAAAGAAAGAAATGTATGATGCATATGTACAAAGACTTTTTTCGATTCTCGTGTTATGAAACTCGGTTACACTTCGTTTCATAAAATCCACACCTCAGGGGGAAAAACAAACAGAAGAATAAGCAATTAAAGCTTTTATATCCACTTGACGTAAACATATTAATCTAACTAAAAAGCCTCCTAACGAGGACTTCACACACTTGTCATAAATAGCTATTCGCCTTTTATAAGAGGAGCAGAATGTGACGTTATAAAGAATCTCAACCTACATAAATCACCTTCATTTCGAAAATGTTGGCAATAACGTATAGCATAATATTGTGATCAAGATATTAAAATTGTTTTATTGCTGGAAGAAAAACGAAAATTGCTAAAATAGTTTAAAGGAGCATCTAATGACAATCTTTCGCTTTTTATATTCATGTAACAAATCAAAACCTCTTGTTTTTCACAGCAGTACAAGGAGGATCTTGGAGGATAAAATAATTAACAGGAAGCGCTATATACATAAGCAAGCACCGCCACAAACTGTGTGCTGGTTGAGAGATGTGGAAAGCCAGCCCAGCAGGTAGTTTAGTTGTGAAGTGACGTCACAGAACCTGACTGGTCAATTGCATACCGTTATAAGTAAAAATACACGACTCGGGCTGCCTCCACTGCTTGTTTGTATATCGGTCGCTGTGTTCGGAAATCGGCTTCCTTCGGTTCAAGGCCGCCACTCCAACACTTAAGACACACTATTTCACTTTTTGTACATCTGCTGTAAACGACAGGAAATGTTGAATTTTAACTGATCATGGCCGTTTCTTACTGATATTAATTAGGGTTTCCAGCATTCTCCTTTAGTAATGCAACGACAGGTCCAGAGACAACTTGGAGCTCGAGTTTTATTTTTGTTTTCACTCTTTTATGGAATAAAATGACATATTAATGTCCATAAATTACTCTGTATTATCCCAGTATGAATTAGTCTAAGGTCTGAGGGTCGAAACTAAAGATATAAATGGTTGAAACCTGATGCTTAAAATATTAGGACAAAGAAAAAATGACCAAAACAGAATCCCTTCACCTCAGAATGAATGGAAAACGATAAAACTGACAGGCAGCTGTGATTGATCCAAATTCAAAGGTTTGGTTACTATTATATAACGGTACAAAATCGTAACTTAGCAAACACCTCGAAAGCGTGTGTATATACTTTTTGTTTTAGTTTAATCTCATATAGCGTGATAGGTCACATCCGATGTATCAAATGGGTAAAGCGATGCTCCGTCTTCTCAGAATAAGGGAAATCCCAGTGTAAAATAAAATTTTAAAAAATTGGATAAGTCATCCTAACCGAGATTCGAACTCGAGATCTCTTTAATGTAAAGCAGACATACTAACTTCACACTATAGAGGCGGGCAAAAAAGTATAATCTGTAATTGCAACATGTAGTGAAGAGCAATTTTAAATGCCATACTACTTCCCCTTAACTTCTTCAGTCATTTCAAGGACTTTGTTTTGGAAGGGGAAAAACAACAATCTGTCATAGCTCGCTGAACTGTAGCTTTTCTTAACGTTGTTTATTATTATTATTATTATTATTATTATTATTATACTCCAACACTAATTCCAGACTAGGGAATAGGAAGCTATTTTGGTTAAACGACTTCTCAGCTACAGCCCAGTGGATTCAGAAACAAGAGATCGAAGAACTTCGTTTTAGGAACTTAAGATTCTTAGATGAATAAAATGTCACAACTGTCTTCAGAAGCCCTTGTTTAGTAAGATAGAAAATAGTAAAAGCTATAGGGATTGTTTTGTCTTGTATCTCTGCTTAGAAGTTTGATGTAAACTAATCGTTTATACTTTGGAATTAATTTTAATGTTCAAATACTTTTCCAGTCGAGTAATTTCATTAGAGTTTAGATTTTCTCTGTACACAAATCAAGACTTCCAGGGAGATTATTCGATATAATATTTTGACAGTTTAGGTGTTGCGCTTGTTTCTATTTCGTTAAGTATTTGCAGCGCAATTTATTAGAAAGCGATACATAGAAACAAAAAAAAAGTACTACAGTCGGCCGTGACATAGGTTCTGTTTTTTGTAACTCATTCAGCTTTCCAACACCTTCAGAAATGTTGTAATCGCAAACGAAGGGAAAAACTGTACTGCAGACATTAAAATGCTGGTTATAGGTATTAATCGTACATGAGGGAAAACAAGCGAAAACCATGATTATAATGTTATAGCTAGTCTTGCAATTATTAGGAACTTAAAGAGTTTCTGACTCTATTGCAAGGTCTTTCTACACGTATATTTATGATACGTAATGTAGGATAAGCCCTGAGCTCCGGTTCAGTGAGTTAGAGCGTGGATATCTGGTTTCAGATTAGAAGGACCAGTGCCATTTCAGCATTTTAAGGAAAGTGAGGAGCTGAGATAGAGAGTGATCCCGACCACGATAACCAATATTTGGGCTGGGGGATGCGTTATGATGGCCACATCACCTGCCCGTATCAGTTGGATGATCCACCTCTGCTATGCGTAAATGGGCGTGAGGTCGGCAATTGGCTTAGGCCCAGGCCCGTAAAGGGCATGGGATTGTTTTTTTTTATATTAGATTTAACATATTTTAATCTGGTTGGTCATATCGGACGATGAATGAAATTGGTGAAATGCTCGAATCACCTCGGGGTCCAGAGAGGTTAAAGTTGCTCGACATTCGTCTTCTCAGGATATGGAAAAAACCCGTAAAAAGCCTTACACGGGTAACTCGACCTAATCGAGATTCGAACTCGCAACCAGTTGAATGTGAGGCAGACACGCTGCTCTACACCACCCATGGAGGCAAACGGGTTTATTATTTTTATAATCCACGTATATGGTTATCAACCCGAGTGTTTTATAGCGGCCTAATACGAAGTTTCATAGAAATTGCGCGGGGGGGGGGACCAAACCCTAATTACTACTTCTGTGCTAAATCATTAAGAAGGCAGTACTCAAAAGCCTTTTGACAATTTGACGTTTGTTTTGCAAGGACACAAAATAATGTATTTTGTTACACGAGCATGTAATTTCAGCGAGATTAACGTTGGTTGAAACAGAACGTCTCTTTCTATGCCACTTACCTACCTAACGTAAAAAAGTCATATATTCTACCATAAAGATACATCACGACTTCGGTTTTGAGACCACCTGAATATAAAGCAAAACATTTTAAGGGAAATGTCAGTAGAATCGATTACGGCAGATTTAAATAAATTATCTACATGAAAAAGTTTCACTTTTTTGTTTTGTTTTAATAATTTCGGGGTCTTCTCCACTTTTCAGCTGTTACCTTAATTTTCTTAAAACTCTCAAATGCCGTTTCAGAAAATAAATTGATAAGAAAATTATATTTGATCGTATAATAAAGGTTTGCCATATACACAGCTGATTTTTAAAACTACAAAAAGAAAAGTATTGAATTTACTGTAAATGGCAGTGGAGTCTTCTTCATCCTTATTTAAATTATGTAACTTCAAACTATAAGAAACGCATAGAAACAATAGAATACGGTTACTGAAAAGTGTGCAGTTTTACGAAATAATAGTTATTGATTAAACAAGCGCCAAAAGTAGGGTTTTATTTTGCGAGAAAAAATGTTTGGGAAACGTGGTCATAGGCTAAGTGTAGCAATCCTACAAACAGCGTAGAAAAACGTGTAACATGTGTGGCATACACTATTTTAAAGACATCCCTGGGAATTGTAAACTAACACAAAAAACAACAAAAACTGCATTGATTCTAGGCATTATGTGCTACTAAGAGCCTGGAGAGATCAATAGATTTTTTTCAGTAACAATGTCGGTGTTGATTCCAGCATTTCTTACTTTCCACTTTATATACTATCATCATAATTTTGCGTGCGGTTGTGTTTAGTAATTCCAATGTTTTCTTTACGGCAGGTTCCAGAATTTCTTCTTCTTGGAATTCAATGTCATCCATATTCACACCTGCTGCATTTGATCGATTATATCATTGATAAAAGAACAATTATTCATATCAAAGAAAGCACAACATTGCCAAAACAAGTAGATAGAGTAAGCATTGTACCCAAAATTCTATATATATATATATATATATATATATATATATACACACATTTTGAGACCCCTGAATAAAAAAAAAATACAAGCGTGGGTGTCGGTGCAGTGTAGCTCAAAATGGAGAAGTCCCGTTAAATACCAAACTGGTTTTTAAGTTCAATGTCCTCCAAGGATGTGACGCGAATATTTTCAGAAAAATTGCCCCCACCCCAACTACTGTTTAATGGAGCATTTTTTGAAAATTTTGATTTTCTCAAAAATGGTTCTAATTAAAATATCATATGTTTAAGATATGTTTATAAAATGAAATGTTTATCTTGAATTTTCTGGGAATAGCCTCTGAACACCTCTTCATTCTGAACGAGTTTTCTGTAACTGGTAAAACGTAAAAGATGTACAAAAATTTACTACATAAATATATGTATATATATATGTATATATATATATATATATCGTTAAAACACACAATTTGTCATATACTTTTTTTCGTAGAGATAACCGTTTCTGAGATATTCTTTGTTATTGGATTCGGTATTAAATTACTAAAACCTGATATCGTTAAAACACACAATTTATACCATATACATTTTTTCCCGCAGAGTTTAACGATTTCAGAGATATTTCTTGTCATTAAATTTAGTTTTAAACTAATTAACTTCCGTTTCATTTCCTTTGTTGTACTCCCGGAAATGCCAAAGAGAACCAATTTCATTTGTTGCACATAACGATGAGCTTTAGCCTTGTGTATTCCCTTTTTTCCCTTCTACTCATAAGGAAATAAGCAATAAGGCCAAGTTTGCTAATGTTATCTCGATTAGTAAGATGTAGATAAAATAATACTCTTTTGTAAGGAAAGTTTGTGGAACAGCTAGAGAAAGTCATGTGAATGTAACACATCACCTTTTTTATTAAATATAAAAATTCGTAAATCATCTACGTCTTCAGAAATCGTTTGTGTAATTTAATTATTGTGTAATTGTAGTTTAAACTAATTATTTTGATCTAATATTGATTAACGAGGATATAGACTAAATTTTGTGTGAATAATTTTAGGATAGCTGCAAATGTAATGGTTAGAAAAGGTCTTGTGTCTATCACACATAGCAATTTATCTATTTCCACGTCCATTAGATTTCCAGTCTTCCCACGCAACGGCAAAATAGCAAATTATTAGCGTGAGAAAGTAGTAACATTTAACGCATCAGAGTATCTGTATTTACTCTCGTTTGTGGAAAGAGCATTTCTGACTGTGAAACACCGGACGCCTGTGACGACGAAGGAAGAATCCGACTTGCGTCAGTAAATAAAGGTACCGTTAAACAGTTATGTACCTTCAGTGTGTTAATGAAATGGAAAAACCCACTGAGCCAGAGAAACGTTGCCGTAACGGAAAACGTTAAAGAAACGTGCTCATAGATTTGTGCCAGTAACAATCTCGATGCTTTCTTGTTTCCTATAGTCCGTTAGCATCCTTTGTTTGCGCAGATTTCCTGCTCAAAAAAGCTTTCCGAGTGGAGTTTTCCCTGTTTTGGTCAGTTTTGTGTGACTGTCATCCTCTGGCATGTCACGGGAATGAATGCGATCAGGCCTTTTGTTGCATTCGCAGTAGTGGGAGGTAGAAACTGTAAAATATTAGCGGTTTTGCTATTCACATACGATGTAGGTGTCCTTAAAAGTGTAATACTCATAAACATTTCCCTTCTAAGTGCGATATAAGATTGACAATCGTATTATGAGGAGTCGAGAAAAAGTAAAAGACGAACCCAAAGCATCTTTACTGCATTTTCATAATACTGCAATGACTATGTAATTGCATTTTGCACGAATGTTAATAATAGTTTGTTTTATAAAAATTCTGGTAATAATATATAGTTGAAGATGTATCCGAAGTACTAAGTCTACCAACAATACACATGTAATATTTTAAGCCGGAGGGTTGTGATTAAATGCGTATGCTTGCCAACTTTTTGCGGTTCGCCATAAAATGGGTGTCAACTGAACCTTTTTATGACATTAAGGAAAGAATTTGTGGACTGATTCGGAGTGTTAAAGATTTTCATCACGGATATGATTAATCACATACTGTTGCGTTATATTTTATTATGGTGCTACGCCAATGATTAACACACGGTGCTTCAAATTCCGATGAGAAGAAGAAGCTATTTAGTGTCGTGAAAAGCGACGTTGTCACGTTTTCTGCGAGTAAGGGTTCCCATTCCATGCAGGATAGGTACCTCTTGAAAACAGCCCTGGAAATCGAATATCGAATTGCTACCTATATAAATTGACGATATATATTTATTGACAATATATATTATAATTGTTAGTTTGCGCAATATTACTGTTATGCCCCATTGACACATGATGCAAATAAATTTACTACTTTCTCTGTATGATAATTGTATTAGAATTGAAAGAAGACGCACCTGAATCCATCATATCAATTCTCATTGACAATGCAGGTTTTGTCATACTCCAAGTAAGCCAGGTTTGTCTTTATTTTAAGTATTGTATATTTAAAATATATGACTGAAAAACTATTCTAAAGTAAAATCTTTTCTGAAACTGTTGAGGTTAATACTTTGTCTACAAACCATTCTTTCAAATGCTCATTTTTGTTAATCATGATCGGTATGCATTCCGTTGTAGGTACAAAAGTGATACAGAATATTAAAGTAATGATCAAGTATTTAAAAGCGTGCCATTCCCTTTGCAAGTACGTAAATAGGGAGAGATATAGTGGTGACCTTGATCAGAAACTATAAATCATTCAAACCAAGAACAATGGAAAAAGGTTTAATTTACATATTGCGTTTTAACTAGGTCTAATTCTTTTATTTTACCAGTTTTTCAAAACTATGCAAAATTCATTCAGTGTGAAAGGAATTCACAGCCTGTTCGCTCATATGGCTTATTATTTGGGGCAGTTTCTTAAGCATATTAAATTTTAAAGTAAATGGCAGTAACGAAAATCCTTCTGTGTAAAGCTTAGTTTTGGTTGGAGGGCTTTTTTGATAATTTTCCTGCCGCATCAGCGGAATTTCTTGATTTTAAATGTCAGTTTAGATATTTATAGACACATTTTAAGTTTATACATTGTATGTGGTTGAAAAAGGAAAAGTGCACTTGCTTGTTGAATAATTAAGATATAAGGAAAAAGAAAGATTTTCTCATGTAATAAACTATATTCATTAGTGATTGTTACAGATATGTCAAATGATGGCTAAAATAACCAACTAGCTTGGTTTAATCTGTGGATCGTTGTTCAGTTGAGATTTACCCAGTTCGATGGAAACTACAACCTTCTGTTGCCTTTTTTTAACATTGCTTCAACCTCAACGGCACCCACAAATTCATGTTCCAGCTATTCAATGCGAAATGGCGATATCTGATCCAACAGAACCTTTGATTCGTCGATTATTCTGTCGAATGTCTTTATTTCATTGATGTACTCCATATAGTTTCTAGGAATTATATAAGTGACAAGAGACCTGACTTTCTGGGAAGAGATAACATCCAAAACCAAGTTAACTTAAACATTCACTTAAAATGTAGAGCAACCACGACAGGCCTGGGCTTCAGCAAGCTGTAGTTATCAGGGTTCCCAACGAGTTAAATTTAAAACCAGCAGATTGCCTATGAAATCTCGCCAAAAACCGTAAAAATAAAAAAACTTTTTCCAGAAAAGTGCCAACATAAAAATATTCACGCTGTTATTATAATAGCGAAGACATTGTTTAAAATACTGAATTATTTAATACTAGTCTGGTATCAAACCTTAGAAGCACGCAGATGTTTCATCATAAAATAATGAAATAAGAGTTTATTAAAACTGCTCAAACACATTTTCTGATGGGTTTTGGGGAAATTTTAATCCCCGAACCACATTTATGTTTCCTGAGCTTAGTTATCGAGCTATGACTTAACTGAAAAGCAACCTTATAGGTACATACGTTGCTCAATTTTAAATGCCACAGTGTTAAAAGGTTAGTCTAAATGAAAAATATTTTCGCAGATTTGCTTTTAGAAGTAGCACAATCTTCGACTACTTTTAGGAAAACTAGAAGTTCAAATACGGGCAATACATCATAAAAAGTTAGAGAGAGAGAGAGAAAGAGAGAGAGAGAGAGAGATATTGATTGATTGATTGATTTTAGATTTCTATGATTTCATTTTAAGGTCGTAAGGTACAATTTAAAACCTCCAGATTTCCCGCTACTGCTGACAGAAAATTACCCGCAGCAGAGGATCAGAAACCTCTAGAACTAGCAAAAAACCGCTGTCGTTGGCAACCCTGGTAGGTATGTATACATAGCCGATTTCCCTTGCGAAACATCACTAGCACGTTTCATTTTGCAGTTTCACAGCTTTAGGCCAGGGAAGTTGATGACGAGCATTTGTAGGAATGTAAACTACCATTTTGTAACACACGTGGCCATTAACACAAGTCTTTCAGCCAAATTTTCTCTCCGGAGTGACAAAGTAAATAAATACAATATGTTGATTCATGGCCACCTCTGCCATACGCATTAATAGAGGAGGTTCATGACTTAAACATTACTTCATTAACATTTATTTATGCTTAGACATAAACTGGAGGTTTTCGTTGGATATTCCTATTCAGCTCATTGTGTAATGAGCTGACTGAGAAATGCAGTCTGGTTAATCCACAATAATAAATTTGATGTGAGAAGTTCTGTGAATGTTCCAATGTTTATATAAGAACTATAAAGGCTTAATTACGTACTTTAGTTTTTGGTAAAGTATAAATGTATGTAAATGATTTCGCTGATCAGTTTGCACTATTTTATTTGATGTGGCTGGTGTTAAAACTATATGTGTACTTAACTGCTTCGCTTATTATATTTAGATGTTGCGGCAATATGTTCTGACAGCGGCGGAATACTCCTACATTGCCTTTCAATAGAGATTCCGTTATCTTCGCTCGGTGTGAGAATATAATATGCTCATTAAATGTGTTGTATTTTGTGACAACACTTGGCGAAAACGTTTCTTGCCTATTTTACACACTGCTCTCTTGCTATTAGTACTGTCTTAAGTAGTTACCCATGTTTTAATCAAAATCACTGTTGTACACACACACACACACACACACACACACACACACACACACACACACACACACACACACACACACACACACACACACACACACACACACACACACACACACACACACACACACACACACACACACACACACACACACACACACACACACACACACACACACACACACACACACACACACACACACACACACACACACACACACACACACACACACACACACACACACACACACACACACACACACACACACACACACACACACACACACACACACACACACACACACACACACACACACACACACACACACACACACACACACACACACACACACACACACACACACACACACACACACACACACACACACACACACACACACACACACACACACACACACACACACACACACACACACACACACACACACACACACACACACACACACACACACACACACACACACACACACACACACACACACACACACACACACACACACACACACACACACACACACACACACACACACACACACACACACACACACACACACACACACACACACACACACACACACACACACACACACACACACACACACACACACACACACACACACACACACACACACACACACACACACACACACACACACACACACACACACACACACACACACACACACACACACACACACACACACACACACACACACACACATTAATATACGATCTGATTCGAGTTTAACTTACGTAAACCAAACTAAGTTTGCAGGAAAGAACAAATATTGCTTTGCATTGTATTATATCAAGTCTGAAGGTTTTATTTGTTTCCGCTGGATTCACAGATTTTTGTCACCAGATTAGGCAAATGTAATGACTAAGGAAGATAATTGTTCAATTAAGGCTGCATGTTACAGGAGTATCTCTACTCCTTCCCCTTTTGTTATGGCGAAGTCTCGACTCCTTTCATTCCTTATCTAGCATCGTTACTCGCAGCAACTTTCAATAATACACACTTAAAAGTGCAACATTTAAAAGCGTCGAAACAGAAACAACATTTATCTCAAAATATTAGATGCATTTCTGGGGAGGGGGGAGTGAGTGAGTTAGCAAATTCAGCATGCCCCATTTGGAGGCTGCCATGAACAAAGCATACTAAGCAGCAAATGAATGTAAACAATAAAAGTAATTATATATACCGTAAACATGATTTTTCAATAAACCATCGGTCTGTGACCATTATTTTGAGCAAAAGGTGCGACTTATTTTTCGTCGTATCAAAATGTATATATAAGTTTGTGGCATCCTAAACTGCTTTGCTGTTGTAGATAAAGGGAATATTATATTCTACCAAAAGTTGGAAATTTCACCCGGAATAGTGTTTGTAACTTTCATCGCCTGCCTCCGTGGTCGAGTGGTCAGCGAACTGACTTCTCATCCGGGGGTCCCAGGTTCGATTTCCGGCTGGGGTGGGGAATTTTTCTCTAGCTAGAATTATTCCCTATCCATCACAGAGTCTGGAAGTTTGTATGTGAGTGTGTGCGTGTTTGAGTAAAACAACATTATTTAAACCAACGTAAAAAAAAAAAAAAAAAAAGTACCTACAGAAAATGAGATGTTTCAAGTGGAAAGCCCCCGATATGACCTTAGATGTTAAAAGGGGCTATATAAATGGGGGGGGGGACTTTCATTGTTTGAATAATAACCATTGAACCCCCCAAAATAAAACAGTTTTACATTCTCTACGAACTACCTTAGTAGATAAGGGAAGTATTCTACCCAAAATGTCGATGTCGAGATTTCACCAAAATGTATGTTTGGAGGTCCTTTCATCTCCCCCCCCCAAAAAAAAAAAACATTTTATAGAAGCTCCGTGTGTATGTGTGAACCACAATTGAAAAACGAAAATGTGTTAACAAACTTAGTAAGTCTTAGTAGTCTTCTAAGGATGTCTGCGAAACGATGATTTTCGAGAAAATCCTTCCGTTTTTTCTCCTATTCGTTACAGGAAACATTTTTCTAAAGTTTTGATTTTCTCAAAAATGGTTCTAAAGATGTTGAGTACTATTTATGTGTTTAAGATATTTTCAGTATATTTTCATGACAAATGAATATATGCATTGTATGTTGAATTTTCTGTATATAGCCTCTGAAGTTTTCAATTCTGAAAAATGAGATTTCATTGAAGCAGACGATTATTGTCTTTTGTGGCAATGACCGTTTCTGATATATTCTTTGTTATTGATTTGAATTGCGTAGCAGTTTACATTTCAGAAGAGGAAAATCGCTATCCATTATTTTTCAATTTCTCTGTCTTTACTTTACAAAGAACGTAATTTTAAAACGACCCGCTCTTAAAAAATTACTAACGCTTAAAGCCTGTCATATTCCCCTAATCCCGTTGTGGCCACGTGGTTAGACCACTCGCCTCTCACCTAGACGGCCCTGGTTCGATCCCAAGCAACCGCATGTGAGATTTGTGGTAGACAAAGTGCGCTGGGACGGGTTTTCTCTGGATTTTCCGGTTTCTCCCGCCATCACATCCCACCGGCGCTCCATCTTCATTTCATGTACCAACAGTATCATCGTCGCGAGGCCATGGCAGTAAAAGCGGGCGTTAACACCATAAAAATGATAATCCCGTTGTAGGTATAGTAAATATGCAATAAGGCAATTTAGATAAGGTTTATTTTGAGGAACATGAAGTAGGAGTAAAATAAGCTTTCCTAAGGATAGTTTGTGGAATCTATATAAAATAAACGATAGTAGGTAATCAAAGATATGTGAACATCACCATGAAGAACAAAATACCATTGTTACAAACGAAAAGTCCTCCTTTGTGTGTGTGTTTGTGTGTGTGTGTGTGTGTGTGCTTGTTTTTGCCTCAGGTGTAAACTATTTGGTCATCAGGGGAGAGAAGGAAATTAATGCAGTGAGGAAAGCTATATGTTTAAATTACAGTCTTTAAGGGCTTTATTATCGCATGGTAAACAGCTTTTTGGCAAGATTAAAATTCCTAATAATACTTTAGTTGACTTACCAACACCTTCAAATATTTCGGCCTGTAATATAGTGCTGGTTCTGGCAGGAAAAGGGACGGAAAGCTTATGATGAGTGCGGAACAGGGAAGAGCGTAGGAAATTGTAACGAAAAGTTGAAAGAAGAAAAGAAGAGATGCTAACGGCGTTCAACCACCCTTCGGTCCTTCCATAAGAGGAAGACAGAAACTTGCAGGGGGGAATATAATGAGTGAATTAATATACCCAATTTGTGTATATGGATACCGTTAGCATTTTCTATATGTTCTCAATATCGCTACTTATACATACTATAACAAACGACTTTATTGACTCAATTAGTTACTGTCTTCAATTCACTGCTGCAAACAATTCATTCGATTGTTTCGATGTGTAGACAGTTTAAGGCTGCACGCTATCCATGGCTCGCGCACCACTGAGCCATATTACTTCATTCACTCACGACTTACCACAATACACAACACAGCCGTTCTTCATTCCTTCCTCATTTTATAACAAGAGCCTAACGTCGCAAATCTTCCTGTAAGATTCTGGAAGCCGAAGCTTAGAGAAGCATCTCGAATATCTCGCGTTTCGAAGGTTCCTGTTACCATTCATCGCTTTTCCTGTTGTTAACGCATTCAACTGCGACGACTCACATTCGAGCTTCACCGCCTCATACCAGAGCGAACACGAGAATGGTCACATACACGACAGCATTGTCATAATATCCGGTTTCAACTGTATCAACATTGGTTGTTTTACTTTGTGCCCCTTAAACTACTTGGAAAATTAATTATTATATTACGTTTCATAGCAACCAGTTTTTGATGTACATATATAAAAGCATTTAAAATACTATTTTGGTTTCATCAATTGCATTTTAATGAATGTAGTTATAGATTCTTCAAACAGAAATTACTCAAAACTAGTGAAAGAGAGCAAAAAATAAGGAACCTCAGCTGAAAGTATAACGTAGACAGAGCTGCGGATTCTGCTAGCATATATTTTTTATGTTTACAATTGAAATCCTGTTCGCCAGGCACAACTCTTTCCTGAAGATAGATATTCTGTGCTATCTGAGGCATAACGATGGGAATCTGTTTTTCTAACAAACCAACTCTTCTGATGTTCTAGATTTTCTCAGTTTATTTTTCTTTTGTGTTTTCCGTTCTTGTATGTTTTTCTTGTGTAAGTTTTGATATTGCTTGCCTTTCTTGGGATTACTCTTTTTGTTTTATCATAACAGCGCAATTTACGTCACGTTTGCTATTATTTTTCTTTTTCCTCATTTTATCGAAATTGCGATTTTACCCTCTCCTTCGTCTCCCACATCTCGTTATTTCTTTGTGGTGTTTATCTCCAACTTTTCTTTGCTCCTGGCCTTATTATTTCTTGTTCGTTCGCTAGTTTTTACGATACGTGCAGCTATTGTGTTTTGAAGAGTGCAGGAAAATCTTTTGGTTGAAATAAAATATTTTCTGTTTAAGTAATATATGATAACAAGCTCCTTCCCCAATTTGTATTTTAAAACGTAGAAAGAATCAATCATTCTTGAAATGTTTTCTTAAATAGAACACTGATTATGACTGTTATAATGGAGAGGTGGGATTGGGGTTAACAGAAAATGACTGATAGCTCGTTTTAGTTATATAAATAGTGTTTTTAAAATTTACAAACATTTCACTAAGCACGCGAGTCCTATGTCATACTTGTATATTTACAAATATAAAAATAGTTGTCCGCGGTGCAGGGGTAAAGAATAACATAATTTTGCTCCGTAAAATGATTAGAAATGCACTTGCTTGCTGCATTCGTGTTTCATCAATTTATTAGCTATGTTGTTAGCTGAGGCGTATAGTGACAATCTATAGTATGGAAATAATAATGGAAAGAAAATATATTGTTTACAGTCATACCTGCTGTTGGTAGTGCAGAGGGAGTTTTCTTTCTTTCTATTTTTGTAATTTCAGTAATGCACCGCCATAACATTTAATTTTTAATTAATATATTTAACGGCCAGATTAAAAAAACCTTTTGACTGATTCACTGGAGATGATGAACCGCCTTGACACTTACAAGCAGTGTATACATCGCGCCGTTCACTAATACACTGTACCATTGCCAGTCACTTGCAGGGTGATCATAAATTCAAAAACACTCCCAACTATTGTATACGATCACCGTGGACGTTGGTGAATGTCGAGAATGCTCGTTGTGACTTGCAAAAGAGCTGATTATATCGTCATCAGTTTGCACTTTCATAATTGCTTCCAGCAAGTGCTATTCCTAATTACCAACATTCTAATTCTAATTTAAAAACGAAATTTGTCAAAGAAATATTCCATTAGAAACATTGCAACATCGCATGATATTAAACTGTCATTATTGCTTATAAAGTAAACAAAAACTGATTTTCGCTCCTAATCTTTAAAACTTAGTAGCGTGGATTGCCCACAGGTAGGCAATAAGCAAGAAATATCTTGCTTCCGCAAAACGAGATTATATCGACATTGTATCTAGATATCGACCTTCAGCAAAACTGTGCGCCATTTGTTAGTCCTCTAGAATATTACTTACTTGCATAATACAAATTGTGTAGCAAACACGCGCTGTTCTTATAGCTGTATCACTAAATCTTCCACAAAAGTAACTTTTATGGCAATGCATTACTAATAATAATTAAAGCGGAGGCAACACTTTCCTCGCTTCCTTGGAATACACGTCCGTGATCACAAGGCGACAAGAGCACACTGAGAT
The DNA here is from genome assembly GCA_030762935.1 of Hymenopus coronatus. Lineage (NCBI taxonomy): Eukaryota > Metazoa > Arthropoda > Insecta > Mantodea > Hymenopodidae > Hymenopus > Hymenopus coronatus. The sequence continues at coordinate 45,223,251 of CM060891.1, read as the reverse complement.
CATTACTATTGCTATTTTTATGAAGATTTTTGTGACTTAAACCTAAAACTTAGGAAGCATCGTAACATCCTGTTGACTAGAGTACATGTTCATCTGCATTCAATTCTTCGCATTGTTGTAATGCAGACTTTTGTTCCCTTAGTATTTTTAAAGTTAATTTTCTTGAGAATTCTTGGGATACTGAAGACATCTTTCATATATCAACATGCTCAGATGATCCGCAAATACATATGAATGAGTCAAAAGGTTAACGAAGTGACGTATGTCTTTGTAATGACTTTGTATATTTGGTTTTACTATATGTATTTGTAAATCTGTCTCCAATACTGTGATCCATCAATTACTTTGACCCATGGCGGTAACAGTTCTGTTGTAATTTCTAATTAAGAATTTAGCTAAGTTATAATTTTACTGGAGAAGAGATTTTGCGTTTCAGTCTTGAGTTGAGAAATCAAAACAAGTTATGATTTTTTTGCAAGAAAATAATGCAAATTAAAGCATCTCAAGTACAGTAAATTAACGCAGCGCAGGCTGAATTATTATGCACGTGTCTTGGTAGGGAGCGTTGACTTGAACTTCCGACGTCGCTTAGTGAATCCGATTTTCTTCATTAACAAGTGCTACTGCCACACTGCCGTCATTGAAGTTTAAAATACATATTTTCCCCTTTCACGAAAAGGTTTCTATTTCGGCATAAACCAGAATAACTAATGTGTAGTGTGCACCATTTCATCTCTTCACAGTAGAACTATAACTATTACGCTTACCTTATCGCGACCGAAATGTGTTGAAGATAAACTCACAACAGGCTCTGCAGCAGGAGTCTGAGATCGCGCCAAACAGCAGCGAATTGCTCACGACTAGCAGAGGTCTGCCTGTAGTATGCAATACAGTTCAGCATCAAGAACAAGCGGTTAGGTTGAATGAGGTGTAAGATTAAAGTACCAGGAAGCGCAAGCAATATTACCTTCATACAATGACGTATTGACAATCTCGTTCCAGCCGCCTTCCGCGGTGTAGTTTTTTATAGTGTTTAACGCCCGCTTTTACTACATGTGGCACCGCAGGCGATGACACTGGTGATATATGAAATGAAGTGGTGGAATGCCATGGCGGGGGAAACCGGAGAACCCGGAGAAAACCCTGCGCCGCTTTGTCCACTACAAATCCTACATGCGGTCCCTTGGGATCATACCCGGGCCGCCTAGGTGAGAGTCGAATGGTCTAACCACTCGTCCACGGCGCGGCAACCCGCGGTGTAGTACTAGCCTCTTGTTCCCCAGGTCGTGGGTTCAAACCTGTTGGAGGACAATGCATTTTTTGGACATTAAAATCTTTAGCATGGCTTCGTTCGGAAGAGAAGTAAAGTCGTTTCTCCCGTGTCATAGATTTACGTAAAATAATCTCAAACAGATACATATGCCTCTGATCAAAATTAAGCGGTCTTTCACACTCAGCATAGAATGGGATACTGAGAACCACAGTAATTAAAGAGCGACCATAAATTAAAAAATCAATTTCACAATCACGCTCCATCTCCAGCCGAGCTCCGAGGTTTGTTGAGTATGCAGAGTACACCGGCTTAGCCGAGTAGCGTTTGGTGTAATTTCAAATAAAAACACGTTTCTCTGTTCACTTCGTATAAATCAGCTAACGTTTGCATATAACATGAATTATTTAATAAACTAGGAGTGTGAAGTAAACAGTTGTTTACAGAACATGCAGGTTAGCCATGAGCTTATCGGAAAGAAAACAAAAGTGATTTCTTACTTTGAAGAGTGTTTCATTGCGAGAACATTTGAAGAGATGTAGATTCTGTGTAGAATATATTAAAATAATTTGTACTTTGGCGATGGTAAGACAAGTAATAGCGAGCATCTGCGAAATGGAGGTAGAGACCGTCTTTGGATGAAGCTATGCTAAGAAGCGAACTTGATGGTTTAGAACGCTGCTGAACAATGCCATGGGCAGAAACACCCCCCACGTTGTATACAACCTTGGCACGACCGGTTCCGAACCCGTGGTCTCTTAGTCGCGTGCTCTAGCAGTTCGTCTGGAAGCCAGGCGCCGATTATTGTGATATTTTTCTTTTTGTGTTGTTAAGGACAGATGTTATCGGCGCTCATTTCCGTAGGCTGCCCATCTTCATTACAACAAACCTCATTTCCTGCTGCTTTCTTAGAAGCATAAATCGTTAGCTGCTGTTGAGGTGAAAATGTAATTAAAGCAAGGCCTCCTGAATTGATCTTTCGCATAATTACTTCTTGTTACCACCTAGAGCGCTCCCATCGGATGTTCCATAACTGTAGTGCTGTTCATACGTACTGCACTTTTCCCCAATACTTTGTAATGCTACCAAAAAAACACTGCCGCTAGCGCTAGTGATGTGCTTGTAAGAATGGAACTCCTCGGGCTTTTGATGTGGAGGACAAACGCCTAAGAACTGAGGGAGAATAAGCTGTGAGCAGGGCTGTAGTGGTAATACTGTGCTACGCAAATGATTAACATAATGCGTATCAAAGCTGAATGAGAACATTAAGGTATTCAGTGTCGCGAAAAGCAATGTTTTCATATTTTGTTCACACACCACGGGTGTACATTTATTGCTAGAAGAACAATGATAGAGAAAACATGAGATTTTACAACGCTGTGTTTCCCTCCTCGTAGAGTTGACAACTGTGTCATTAATGGTTTCTTTGATTTCAGAGGTTGTAGCGACACGCCCATTGGTATACACTCAAAGACAATAAGAATACACTTAAGACGACTTTCATTGTTACCATTCTGGTGCAACATGCCGCGCGAGTAAGAAAAGGCAAAACCGCTTGGGCAATCCAACCCTTTATCCCTCACTCCACTCGATATTCCGCAGAACAGGTTGATTTGTATAAGCAGTGTGTTAATTTAGTCCACCACATGCGCGAATTACCTTGGCATTAGAACTTCAGTATGTAGCGCAAAGTAAAGATTAATCTAATTTTGTATTACCCGATGAGAAAGGTGTCCAACCAGAGAATAGTTTGGAGATCACCAGTTCCGCAACTCAAAACTTTATTTGTCGCAAGGTACTTTTCCTATTTATCCTCTTCTCTACGGTAACGTGATCTTTCCTGTCTATCCAGTTCTCTTCAGTAACGTGGTTTGTCCAGTACGCTTTTAAGAGCATAGCAAACAGGTGAAAGACATGGGCCGAACCCGTGAAAAGACCCATTCTTATGATAAGTATTTCCAGTATTTTTAATGTCTTTGAGAGTACAATGCGACTTCAGAGAATAACAATCAGTGCGGTGTATGTTACCTGAGAGGCTTCTGGTGATCAAAGGCAAAGCACGTGTTAACCATTAGAGTAGCAAAATAATACCCGAAGTGTATCATTGGCATGACTTTGTCTACCCCTGTCTTTTATATATACAATATATACAGAGAGAGAGGGAGAGAGAGAGAGAGCTTAATGACCTTTAACCTGGTTGGTGATGGATGAAATCGGTGAAACGTGGCTCAAATGAGCTCGGGGTCCATGGAGCTTAAAGTTACTCGACTTTCATCTTCTTAGGATAAAAGGAAAACGCCGGGAAAAAGAATTGTCTGGGTATCTTCCTCAGCGAGATTTGAACTCGCAACTTCTTGAATATGAGACAATACCCTCGCACTATCAAGGTAGGGTTATTTTGTTGTGCTGCGATCTATTCATATCAAAGCTTAATAGTTCATTATAATTGAAATAAATATTTGCAGAGATAGTTTTATTACACATTTCCTTATAGGCACAAGGGGGGTATAGGAAACCTAATCGATAGCCCGGTATTGAAAATCCGAGTCCTATATACGGGACTAGAAATTCTATACTTTGTGACATAGCGAGATAACCGATTAGCAACCAAATATTGAAATATCCAAACCAATAAAAAGTTATATCTCGAAAATAACTGGTGCATTAAAAAACTGTTATTTGAAGTATACTATTTTTATATCTAAGGCTTCTATCCCTTGTTTACCAATTATTCAAAATATGCAACATTCGTTTGAATGGGGGATTTAACAGGCTATTCCTTACATTATTGTTTGCCATGTTAATATCTTAAATATATGACAGTTTATTAAAAATAATTTCGATCATTTTTGAGAAACTAAATAACATGGAAAACTGTCCATGCAAAGGATAGTTTGTGGCCGGGACATTATATTGCAAATCTTGTTACATCATTGGAAGATACTGATTAAATATCAAATTTGGTATTCATCGAGTATTTTGTTTTAGAATTACTTACGCTGTCCTCTCTCTCTCTCTCTCTCTCTCTCTCTCTCTCTCTCTCTCTCTCTCTCTCTCTCTCCCACCCACCCACATACACACACACACACCTTCTTGTATAAATGCCTCTTTTGATTCAGTGGGCCTCAAAACTTGTATTTCATGTGAAATATCAGCTTTGCGTGGTTGGGTGGAGTACAATACTCTAGGTAAGTGGTAGTGAAAGTTAAATTAAAATATCCTAATAGTTTTAATGAATAAAAATGAAGGTAAATTATTATTTTAATAATCAGTCTGATATACTAGTTATCACTCAGAACGCAACGACCTCCTTCGACCATCCGACTTCACCATAAAGCAGCTACGTACAAATTTCGAGCTTATAAAGAGATGAAGGAAATGTTTTCATCAAGTGCAACCTAATTTTCGCGGTCTGTTTTTAAGTTTATTTAAACTTTCTCTAGCACGTATATATGGGTATTGTATTCCACCCAAAAATTCAATGTAGAGATTTCACCTTAGATATGTTTTCAGGTCCCTTGAGGCCGAAAAAAGCATTTATAGATAAAGATCCGTGAGCTCAAAAACGAAAAGACCGTTAAAAACAAAACTTGGTATTTATATTTAGTATCTTCCAAGGATACCACACCAATATTTTCAAGAAAATCCCTCTACCACAAACTACCCTTTACAAGGAAACATTTTTGAAAATGTTTTTCTCTAAACGGCTCAAACGATTCTGATGAAAATACCGTATATTAAATATATATATATATACATCACAAATAAAATGTATGTTTTGAATTTTTTGGGAATAGCCTCTGAAGACCTCTTTATTCTAAACGAGTTTTGCAGAATTTTGGATAACGGTTAAAACGTAAGTAACAAATAGACAAAAACTTACTACAGAAAAATGTAGATCTCGTTAAAACATATGATTTATGCCATGTTCGTTTCTGTTGTAGAATTGCCTGTTTTTGAGATATTGCTTGTTATTGGTTTCAATTTTAAACTACTTTTCTGAAACGGGACCATATAAAACGAACGAACCTCAATTATTTCACATAGCGACCAGCTTTTAAAATATTTTGACTATCGCTTTAGCCTAGTGTATTCCCCTATTTCTCTTCTACTTAAAAGGAAGTAAGTACAGATAGGATTAAGTTTTCAACAATTGTATCGTATTTAATTCACTTGTTTTATGTCGGTTTACGCCGGTTTAACCTCGGATCATGTAAGATTTTAAACGTCGAACAGACCTAGTTTATGAACATCTACACTATTCATGAATTAAAGATTTGAAACTTTCTCGGTGTTGGTTATTAATGAAGACTTCGCGGGATAACAACCGAGTTAAATTGGAGTCGTAGAAATCCAAGCTCCCGACCATCTTAGTTCTACGCGCTTCGTCAGGGAACTGAGTTAAGATGGTCGAAAGCTTGGATTTTTACTACTACAATTTAACTTGGTTGTTATCCCTTGAAATCATAATTTAACATAATGGAATTTAAAAGTATGTTTATATTCAAGTATTATAATATATATATATGTATATATATATATATATATATATATATATATATATATATACAAATAGTGAGTAATTTATGGGTGATCTGTAATAAATCAGGAATGTTTTGTTATTCCATACAGTAGTTATGAATAGGTGAAAAGCTAGTTTTTGTTTTGTTTTTTTTTCCAGTTTATAAGTAGATTATCAATGCAGTATAATGTGGTATTAGCTTATTATTGAAGTCTAGGCTGAACGATAAATAATAATAATAAAGAAAGATGGAAAATCACGTTTTAAGGGTAAAATATAAATACATGCATATCCTTTTAACACAAAGTCAAATTAAATTACACATGATTAGTGTAAAATAAGCATAAAATAATATTTTATCTTTGCATACTTTATAAGCGTTGCAGTCTGTTGTCCGTACTTGTATAACTCTCATCACTGCAGCTCATGGTGTCTGATCCACCATGAATCTAATCAGATGCATTATCACTGATATCGGCAATTGTATGTCTTATTACTCCTGCATTCTCTTTTTCAAACATTTCAATAGCAACAGAACCTCTTTCAGTTTTGCTAATTTTATTATAGAGCATATAGTTTTAGTGAGGTTCAATTTACATTATTTATCGCTTTTTTATTTCCACGCTATAACGTAAAAATTATGTGGATGTGTTATTGCTGTTCAGAATCCATTTCGATTGTGTATAACACTTCCGTAGGGATAATACATGGTTTTTGGCTTTCGGTTTCTTTTCAAAATACGAACTCTGGCTGCAGTCCAATCTTCAATTAAATCTGCCGCCTGTATTACATGAAAAGGCATTGCAGACTTCCAAGTATCTATCACACTCTCTACGATGGGAAGTGCAACCTTTTGGTGCAGGTAACTGCCGCGCCCACAAGTCGTGTTTGTTCCGGCCTACACTCTTATAAAAAATGCCGTGACAACAATCATCACAACTTTAGGTTTATCAAGATAAATAATAGGTACCTGTGTAAATCTACACAAGAACGGACTTTTCATGGAGTAAAATGGCGGAATCAAAAAACGTAACGTCGTTTAAAATAAAACAGGCAAACGCAGTGGGTAATTTGTGTTGACTATTTCATACATAAGAGACATTAATTTATCATATACGATTTACTACTTGGTCAGTATGTTTGCTTTATACCATTTGTTTAGTCACAGTCGCAGGTAGTAATTATTTTTTTATGTATATAATTTAACATTTTATGGACAATTCTCTCGCGCTCGAGAATTTATGCTTTAGGTCAACATGTTATGTTAGTGATAAATGAATATATAATCTTAGAAGTACCTGCCAATATAAACTCCATCAAATATGCCTGCAATACAATGTGGATATTTCAAAAACCAATAACTAAACGGTGGCACCTTTAGGAAATGAAATTAACTGAAATTGTTTGACAATCATATAGCACACTTTCGCCATTTGTGAAATACAGTTGATTTTGTTAATTCGAACTCATTGGGGAGTTAAAAATAATTTGAATTGTCCAAACTTCGGATTAACAAATATTCTCTTTGGTATAGAAAGCATACCTTGGAATTATTTCATTTTATGCAAATAAATAACTTGCAGTGCAACTGCCCCTTTTAACCTCCATGATTTATCCATGAAATGTTTTGCAATGTTGTGACAAATTTTTCAAGCAATTCAGCAGGGAAAACACACACACACACACACACACACACACACACACACACACACACACACACACACACACACACACACACACAAGCTATCGGCATAAAATAATACCTTTACATATATGGTGCTATACGAATGTTCATTAAATAGACAAATTTCTTCTTAAATAAATGCGTGATTTTAACCGAGTAAAAGGTTGGGGAAGAGGTCCAGGAATTTAAGACAGAGCAGGTAAAGAAAAGGACAGAACCAAAACTGGCAAGTTAAATCTCAAGGAATGCGGAAAATCGAAGATGAATTCTTGGAACTCTTAATAGCTCAACAACTGAGATGTACAAGAACAACATTTAGATTTTTTTTAGAATTCAAAATGAGGGGTTTTGTTAAGAATAAAATAAATATTCACTTCGAGCTATGAAATGTTGGCTTCAAAAATTCGAATTAACCTCGAATTTTAACGTTGTTTCAAATGAGGAATTTAAAGGAATTGTACTTTTATTCGAATTATTCGATATCGAAGTAACCAATTCTTACTGTTATATAACATATAGGAATATAAAGATGTAATACGAATTTAACACAAAAACACAAGATGTAAAACGAATTTATATGCTGAAAAAATGCTAAAGTAGTAAGGGAGAGCTGTGAAACCAAAAAAATCGTAGAGCCTAATCCTAGATGAATGGGGAAAGAAAGGAAAGAAAAAAAAAAATAAAGGTAACATGATTTTGAGGTTAGGGAGTACATCCCGAGAAGAATCCAGGTTCGCTATTTGGGGAGAAGAAACCAGAACGAATCGCGGGAGGACCCCGCCTTCACCCAACTTTTTCGTTTCTTTACCATTATTATAATAAGCGATCATGATATAACAGAGCTTCTACACAGGAGTGCTGCATTGCCTTTATAATTCTGGTTAATGACAAAATTTCGGTAATGCATTTATATTCATCATTCAGAAGCTACATAATTTATCCGTACACACCTCTCTAGTATTCATCTTTATCTTAACGTGAACTTTCGCAAACTTGGTATCTCGATTCTGATAATTTATCGTATCTTGTGATAGTGAAATTTTGTTCGCAAAACACGTGATGTTTTAGGGTGACTATGCACAATTTGTCAAGGTTTTCGTTGCACCTTCAATCCTGTGCTGATTTTATAGCGATGCTAGCAGAGATTTGGCGGTTTTGGTAAAACATGGTTTTCAAAATACATGCTTATTTACACTTAAATAATATAAAGAAATTAAATATTTCTGGTGTTCTATCCTGTTCATTTTACCACAACTCGTTGTGCCCAAATTTCTCCTTCGTACTAAAAATCGTCCAATGCCAGCAACTTTCAGGTTCATTCTTAGAGAAGTGGTTTTTCGCACCGTAAAGGAATGAAAAGAGCAGCTCTTAACCTTTTATTATTGAGAGAACAGCCATATATGCTGTCCTCCAAAATGTCCCCCCCCCCACCCATTGAGTATTATACAGTCTCCCGTTGGTAGAGTTTTGCTTTATCACATAGTGTACATAGTAGAGAGGGTATTGCATTCCAACGGAAATTACATACCGAGAATCTAATAAAAGCATTTATAGAAAACTCCGCGCGCGCGTTTGTGTGTATGTGTTACAGCATTACTCAACAACGAAAAGTCAGTTAAATACCAAACTTGATATTCAGAAGAAGCGGCACGAAAATAATCAGAAAAATCTGCTATCCCAAACTACCGTTTACATGGAAGATTTTCGCATGTTTCTATTTTCTCAAACGAATCTTAAGATTTTGATTGAAGATATTTGCAGGGCAAATAAAATATACAGCTTCAATTTTTTGGTAATCGTTTCTGAAGCTCTCTTCATTATGGATGACTTTTACAAAACTGGTAAATCGTTAGAAATAGACAAAATCTTACTGCACGAAAATACAGGTCTAATTAAAACACACAATTTATGTCAAATACATTTTTTATGGAGTCAATCATTTTGGAGATAATCTTTGTTCTTGGTTTACTTTTCCCCACTTTTCTCAAATGAGAAGTGGTCATTCGTGTTTTCTTTCTTTGCCTAGTATATGTAGGTAGAGGAAATAATGTACGCCATCCAAAATTCGATAGAGATTCACCGAAAATACATTGATCCCTGATTCCAAAAAGCGCAATTTTAGAAAAAGGTGTGTGTGTGTGTGGGCGCGGGCGCGCGCGCGCAGTGTAACTCAGAAAGGAAAGGTCCGCTAAATATCAAACTTGTGATTTAAGTATTATACACGAAGATTTTCAGGAAAATCTCGGCAACTCAAGCTACACTTTACATGAAATATTTTTCGAAATGCTCGATTTACTCAAAAATGAATCTAACGATTTTGATTAAAATGTTGTATACTAAATAAATTTATGAGGAATAACATTTGTATATTGAATTTGTTGGCAATAGCGTCTGGGTTCCTCTTCATTCCGAATGCCTTTTGAATAACTGATATATCGTAAAGAGATGGACAAAAACGTAATAAAAAACGCAGATCTCGTTAAAGCACATGTCATTATACATTTTTTAAAGCTAAAAATTTCCGAGATATTCCTTGATATTCGTTTTAAATTTTCCAATGCTAAATTTTTTCTCAACTGTTCCATTAGAATTGCAGTTTGGGATTTTGATACTTATGCCTACCTCATTATTAAGGTTAAAATCATTGCTTTATATTTGCCAACCTACAGCTTTTCATGCACACCATTGCTGAAAAATCATGCGTTAATAATGTTATATTTGTAAACAATATATCAAAAATTTAACGAGAGGAACAGCATTTTGTTAGAAAATACGAAACAGTAGCGCATTCTATTGTGTATGGTAAAGTAATTTGCTTGGACGCTGCTACGGCAGGTTGTTTTCAAGCTGGCCGCATGGAGGCAGTGCACATGCGCACAGGAAACAAAACCAGGCAATGATTGCGCTGTCCGTGACTTAATTTCTTGGTTTCAAGGGCTGCCCCGTGTTGCGGTTTTGTGAAAGCTTCTCATTGCACAATCCGATGACGTCGTCGAGACTATAGAGCGCGTGCTGGAACGTATGTAACTTGACTTGCTGAATGTTTGTACCTTTTCTTTGTTTCTTTGTTTCATTATAATCTTATTTTCCTATCAGCTTTGATAATTAACAAAGAATATTCCATAACATAAAACCCTTGATGAGTCATTGATGGATATAGATAAACACCTTGCACGTAATAAAACGACCCTGATTGTCTTTCTACAGTTCCAATCCCATTTCTCTGGCAAATATACACTTCATTTTGAAATAAATCCTTTGTCTTATGTATCCCATTGATGAGCTGTGATGCGGAATCCAGTAGGTCTTGTTATAAATCCCATGGACTGACCAATCTGGCATTTTTTCCCTATCTTTTCTTTCTTCCGTGGTTTTCCTCAGTCTTTAAGTTAAATACCGGATTGGATATGTAATACCACGAACCAAAGTTCCACCTTCAGTCTAAAACAATAGTAAAACTGGAAGTAGATGGTAATTACGTTGCCCTGCCATCTATCTAGTTAATGTTAGCTTAGCGTAAGCAATAGAGTGGACGGCATCCTTTGCCCCATCTACCTGTCGCGGAGATAAGTGGAAAGCATGGAGTGATGAGATGAGACGTTAAATAATCTAACTACGGGTGAGAGGATTGATAGACTGGATTGATAGACTGGCGGAAAGCGAAGGTAGGATGATTTGGATATCAGATCTTAAAGGGCTACTGTCCACCACATACCGACACCAGATTTCTTACCGAACAGTTCCGTCGCGATGTGACCAAGTTAAAACGACGTAAAAGAAAATAGAATGAAAAATGTACTTGTAAACATCTCCAAATGACTTCCCAAATAAAGCCAGTTTCATAGTAGATACAATTGTGTGTTGTATTTGGAATTAGAATACTCACGCGTTTTGTGTATCGATGGATGGAAACCCGTCACCAGGCCAACCTGTGCTAGCAAGAAGGAATTGAAAGTGTTAAAAGCCTCCTAGCCTGATCCAATCAGCTTGACCAAGTACTACTATTTATAATATGCATAAATATTGTTAAATTACTTATTGCAATTTATTATTGGATATCTAAAGTTCGATAATTGATTTTGTGTCAGAAACCAAATTAGGTATCTCGTATCGATATACAAAAAGGAAATCAGAAGAAATATTATTACCTCTTAGGGTCATAGAATGGGAATTATTAGGAAAGAAAAAAGAGGGAGACTACCGCTCACGGATTTCAAGGAATTAAGACATCAGTGAGAAGTAGAAATATTGAGAAAAAGCATAGACTTAACGTCTACTAATGGAAAATGACTAAAATATCAGTGAGTTGTTTACAGTGACTCTCAAAGGAAGTTAATGTTACTTGGATTTGCAAACTATCGGAACTTTTCGATAGTAAACTTCCCTAAACTATGAACAATGCCACATTGGCCGTAAATTCATAAAAATTTGAATAGTTACTTAAGTAAAAGCTTATGCTATTTTAGATAGTGATTTGAGTGAATATGAACACAAATTGGAAAGCTCCAATTTTCAGTTGAGTAAGGAAGGTTGCTCACGACATGCATACAACATTTAATGTAACTTAAGCATAAACAGGTAAACACCCCAGGATAATTCCTTTAAGGTGAAATGAAGTCGTGGTGTCATTAAGATGTAACTAATATTTATGTAATAAGTGAATGCACTTTAGAATATCAGGAGTATTTAACACGAGGACAGCCTGTGCACAAATTTACAATTGATATAAAGTTTCCACAGAACATTTTATGCAATTTTAGCATAAATAGGTTAAAGTAATACGGATACTAACTATTTAAGGTCGCATTCTACTAGCAATTGAAGGAAAATTACCAAAGAAAGATTAATCTGTTAGAAGATTAATCTTTCTCCTTAAACAGAAATAGCATCACTCTTCAACATACGTTCATTCACTGATGTCTACATACGGGCCTGCGAACCGACTGAAGGTGAACTCACGTTTTTGTTTTTGTTTTTTTTTTGTTTTTTTTTGTTTTTTTTTTGTTTTGTTTTTTGTTAATATGAGACTTGGAGGTTTCATGGAGTGTTGTTATGTAGGCTTAAGACACAATCATCAGTTTATGTTGGTCGACAATCTTGTGTGGACTAACGTATTACATCCAAACACAGTTGTAAACAAAGTATCAATGGATTGAATAATAGAATTGTAAGGAATAAAACCTGTGCTCGACTGTACTGGGATGCTGTTCGCATAAATACATTTCCGGATATCTACAAGCAGTTACTAGGAAACGTGACCGGATGGGGCGACTCATTTGGTGGAGGAGCGAGACAATACTACCACGCTTTCTATGCAGTTCTGTGCGTTTCATAGTACTTCTTATATAAGGGAAAGATCCTAATGTTAAGAATTTGAGTATTTTGCTCATTTGAAGCAACCCCTTTAAGAAGTAGGCTAAAATTAGGACAAGAGATTCGAGACATTCACTTCCGAGTTTCGAACCATTGACCAAGCTGAGTTACAGTGCCCGGCTTAGTCACAAATTTTCTTCCATCTCATACAAATCAAAGAACATTTTTAAAAAGATTTAAGAAAAGCGACATGAAAAAACTGAAAATCCCACATTTCTTAAGCAATTCGCTTCATTGTATAAACACTTTGTGTGAGATGTTATTTTTCTGATCAGTTTGATGATATTTTTTATCATCATTTTTATATTAATGGTCTCGAGGAAAATATACTTGTGCTGCAGTTTTCCTCAGAATGTCGGAATAGTATTTCACACTCATGTTCCAAACACGTTCCTTAGCCATCGTATCGTTTGCAAGTAAAATATTAATTAACCTGGGAAAAAATAAAAGCATAATTTGTTGTTTTTACGTCCTTTAAGCAATAAAACATTTTAAGTCAACTAGTTGGTTTTTTTCGTTAAAATTCACAAATATTTGCTGTATTTGTCATCTTAAGCGATCTGAGACATTTCAAACAAATAACAGTTACTGACAAAAGTTATAACTAGTTATTTTAATGCTAGGGAGCAGCCTAAGCTTTAAACTACTGCCGTGTAATTGAGTGATTTCAGTGCTTCTACCATTATAAACCAATCCAATTTTTAATGCACAAATCGTACTTTCTCGAACATTCACCGCACCCACAGCGAATGAATGCGCACATGACTTCGTAAATCTACATATAACGTGCTGAAACTACTTATATTAGATACTTCAGTCGGATTAAAGGTACATCCTGAATAAAGCCTAAGCCTGTAGTTCGGTTCAACTGGAACCCAGGTCTACAGCCCTACAGAAATCTGAAGAATACCATCACAATACATCTGCATTAATTACCTACATATACTGTAAGAGGCTTTTTGCACGTTCAGTTTCAGAGGATAATTATTTACTGAAAATATCTTAACTTTCAATACGCGCCCAAAATAAGATACAGAATCTTTAATTTCAAAATTCGAGTATTTGTTTTGGTTAAATTCTTAACTAAATCGATAGATTTTTTTTAAAAACATTTTTTCGGTTGTTAATCCCTAACAGTTTAGCTTCATTACCGAAGTTCTACTGCAGAAGTGGTTTATGGATTATAAAGATAAAAAATCTGATGTGTTCCAATCACATGACTTTCTCTACATTTCTGCAACAAATTATTGTTAAAAAGCTTATGCTTCTATTTACTTCATGCTAATCGAGAAAAAATTAGCAGAAATATTCTTACTTGTTTCCTTGTAAGTAGAAGCGAAATAAGAGAGTACCATAGGTTAAAATGATAGTCAAAAACTGGTTGCTATGTGACTGAAGTTCCTCTGTTTGTATGAAATGGAGTTGACAAATTTCTGTATGAGAAAAGTATGTTTTTCAAAGCAGAAACCAAAAACAAGGAATATCTAAAAAAACGACCAATGCCGCGAAAAAAATGAATATAATATAAATCGTGTGTTTTAATGTGCTCTTTTTTTTTTTTTTTAGTAAGTTTTTGTTATGCAAAATTGCGTGAAATTCAGCCAGAATAAAGTAGTCTTCAGAGGCCATTCCCATAAAATTCAAGATATACTTTTTATTTGGCATGTAAATGTCTTAAATATAGGAGATTTTAATCAAAATGGTTAGAGCCATTTTTGAGAAAATCAAAATTTTGGAAAAAAGTTCCATGTAAAGGGTAGTTGGGGGTGGGGGGTTTTCTTGAAAATCTTCGTGTCGCATCCAAGTTTGGTATTTAAGTATTTGGTATTTTTCGTTTTTGAGCTATGCTGTCCACACACACACGGGCCTTTTCCAAAAATGCTTTTTTTTCTATTCAGGGGGACCCAAAACATGTGTTTCCGGTGAAATCTCGGTATCAAATTTTTGGGTAGAATAAAATACCTTCTCTAGACACTGTTCGTAGTACGTGTAGAGAAAATAAAAATGTATTCTCTCTCACCTCCATTTTGATGGAGTAGGTGTTATCAGATACCTCATGTCAACACGAAAGTAATTAATGCATTACTGTTACACTAGGGTGAATTTCGCTCTGTACCATTAGGCTTGTGTAATGAGAAAGTTTAATTTAAAAAGTATTTGTCTCAAGAAATACTTTAAATTTATGAGTTATATTGGAACTTCTCCGAAAGTGGATTGCTTAGAAAATAACTGTGTCTTCCATCACCGTTCAAAATTTTGTTACAAACTCGCCGCATAATCTTAGCATACAGTAATAAAAGTATACCGTGGCATATTATTATCATACATCTTTTTACTCTCCCAGAGTTCAAAAAATCTTTAACCGAGAAAATCAATTCGTGTGATGAATAGAGGTAATGAAGGAATATTCAATTAAGCGTACTTGATGCTGAAATTGCTAATTTCTTCAAATTTTCAGAAAAAAATTGTCAAAGCATTATAATAACTATGATACGAAATGCCCAATGTGTTGACAATTTGGAAAGTTTACCTTAAAGCGTTACCTATTATTCCTTTATATAGGATTCTACAATACAAAAGTAATGCTTAAAATTTCCTGAAAAATATAAATTATGTAACGCCTTTAAATGTCTAAAAACTAATGTGGATTAAATTATTAAACCTAATTCTAAAATTTAAATTCTCAAGTAAAACTTTTTATAGACATCGTGTGTGCGAACGATATTGAAAATCTGAAAGAAGATGAACAAATATTGTATAGTGAACTAGTAAAAAAATAATGTCAATGTAAACTATTTGCACATACTACGAAGCCCATTTTCTGATTTAAATGACCAAAAGGATAAACAGCAATAGATCCTGATTGTAAATGTTTTAAGGATTTGCCAATAAAATAATAAAGTAGGAATTTTGGCGAAAATGTATCTTTAAACGCTGTGCTTTTTATAACCGCGGAAAGCCTCCGATAACTTTCAGCCAGCGAACTCGGGCGGTAGATGAGAAGTCCATCACATCTACCAGCGTGATGATTCAGCGGCACTTGAGCACTGGTTCACCAATTAAGGAAATCATACCGCAGGTGTCGCATGCCATCGTGACACTGAGCGTGAACGTGACTGATCGAAGGGATCATATCATGTTCCCCAATTGCACACTGCATTGCTCTTTCCCTCAATATTACTGTCTTATGTAACTGAATATACCGTTACGTGAGGCAGGTCAGCTTCATACTATTCTTACAGACCGCTATTTATCTTATGCTGAAGACGTCAAGTGGACTAAATGAAATGGAACTCATAAAATCCATTTCATATTGTCAGGGTTCGAACATACTGCTTTTGGAAGCAGATGCAGTGTTATTAACACCACGCCCACAGTCATTTTCTGGTTACCATTAGCAAAAGCTGTGTTGACAGGAAAAGTAATCCCCGAGGTGAGAAAATATGTCCCAAGTTGTGACTCGGATTTCCTAGTCCACATTTGTCACGAGTTTTTGGCAGCCGGTGGGTGGTGTAGAGAGGAACGGCCGACAAATATTTCCTGAAGAGGTGTTACGTAAGATAATGGAGTCGTGTTGTTTTGTAGGATCTCTGCCGGCAAGCCAGCAAGCGACTAGTCTCGCTGACCTTGAAGGTATACATCAGGAAATACTACCGATTTGCTTGCCTCTCGTTATTTACGTGCTGTGGACTTGAAGCGTGTTTCAAGAGCTTTAGACTTTATTTCTTGAGCACTCGCGCCAAGATTTTGACGTCAGAAGGCGAGAGGAATATTTCATTTGTTTGATGCTCAAACCTTTTCTTTTCTTGACGTTTTGTTAAAGTTGAACGTTTATAAAGCGTAGTGTTTATCGTCACAGATGCTATGAAAAAATGTATCATTTAATTTTCTTCACGCGGAAGTATTCGTTGTTTGGCTAATTTGTAATCGATAGGGATTCCCTTATTACAGCAGGCAGTATGCATAGCAGGTTTATCACCTTTACCGTTGTCAGGGGTGTTTTTGGTTTATGTTCCCGGAAAAATAGCTCCGAGGAAAGTTTCAAATGTTTAAAATTTTTAGACATCCCAATAACTTCATTCTTGATTTTAAGTATGTATGCATAAATCTCCTTCACGAAAACTAGTTTATATTTGAGGATTTTTGCAGACATGTTGTATCGTTATTTTTGTTTTGTTTTATCGACTTTGGAAACAAATTTTATTGTTTGGTTTTGAGGCACTGGAATAGGGAGGGATAAGGATTTTACGTGCATACACGGCAGCTACACAAGGCCTCCAGAAACGTAGCCGACCTGAGCACAGGCAACCGGTTTCCTATCTTTGCTCTTTGCTGTCTCAGAATACTCTGACCGAAGGATAAAAATCGTCGGAGGAGAACATGAGTGGAGAATGTGTAGTGCATAAAGCATTAAAATTGTATTAGAGTGTGCCTATGGTGTTTTAACTGCCTACATTCATATTGTGTAGTATTTCACTGAAGTTGCTCAAAGTGCTATACCATTTGAGCAGTATTTCGTATTACTTTGAAACGTTGACCACGTCTCTTTGAATAACATGTGTATTTCAATTAGTCATTGATGAGCAATGTGTAACAATGACAGTAATAGACTGGTGGTATGAAGGAATTAGTATAAAGAGAGCTTATTATGAATGAAAATAAGATGATGGTTAACCTTGATTTAGTATTCTTTCATTTTGGTTTGTTTCTCAAAATCAATTCTTGCTGCAAGCTTAAAACTAACAAATGTATTGGATAAGCACTTTGTAATGACACTTTTTGAATTGTGATGTTGATAATTTTATTTGAAAGTAAACATTTTAACATTTGAAAATGTTTGCAACATTTTTCGACACTCGGTGGAATACTTAAAACATGTTGTCTATAAAATTTGTGCTTTTTCAAGATCGTACTTTGTATACCTTAACAATGAAATAAACCAAAGTTTAAACATAAAACTTGTAGACATTGTTAAGATTAGATGTACTGCAAAATGCTGCATGTGAGCTATAACTTTATATCCCCTGATATATTATTCTGCATAATATTGCATTAAAGCGTGATTATGCTATCTTCGCATGGGCAATATACTGCGTCTCTTCAAACATGTTTGCGTAGTAATTGTATTTTTAGTTATAGCAAAAGCATTTTAGGTTATGGATTGCCTTGCACCCTATGAACGACACTTATTACCTTAGTGCTTAAATAAATGAGCAAATAAACAAACCCTGTGAAATTTTTATTATCGGCTACTTATGATTTAGTGTCCTTTAAAACAAATATTTCAGTTTGTATGTTTAAACATACATAATGGTTTTAAATAAAAGTTTAGATTATTCTGATTGAATAATTTCTCTTTCTGAGGAGAGAGAGAGAGGGAGAGAGAGAGAGAGAGTTTTAAAATTTGGTTGCACAGAAGAGTATTATCAATAATGTTATTGCATTACCAAACTTAGTTTCCTATCAAAGCTTATAAATTTAAAATTGTAAATTTATAGCTTAAAGGAAATGCAAAGTAATGTTTAATAACCTCCCATACTTTATGTATTTATTAATACTTAATAATACAGTAACTTTTCAACAATATAGTACAATATAGTATTATATATTTTAATCATTTTTGAAGTGAATCACTTTAATGAAGTGTTTATAATAATGTTTCGTTTTTCAGGTAAGTGGCGGCTCGAGATAAAAACACTGGCAAAGAAAAGAAAACAGTCGTTTCTGCAACAGTTTGGTGGTGAGTTTGAAATTACGCCATATTCTTTAGTACGAATAGCTATGGCAGATTCAGTTTCTTTCTCAGCCCGATGAAATTAAGGTAGAAACTGTTTTCGCAGTATTTATCCGCGGTTTGAGCCCTGATGCAAGTGTGGTTGCCTTGGTATCGCCTGGAAGGCCTATCTTTGCACATAGCAGAACTGCTGAAGAAGTTGCCTAACTTCCCGGGGAGCTTTATGCGCGTATTACGCAAGTGTAACTGTTAACTAAAGTGAAAAGGCGCCAGGTATTCCGCGCGCAGTTTTAGGGACGAGTGAACTGACTAGGTTATTCAGAACCTAAAACCTAACAATACACCTGATTAAGTTTTTCCATGAAAGCGTTCCTCTTCTTTTCTTTTTGCATAATGGTTGTAAGAGTATCAAAATCATAACTGCTACTTTGACCTTCTCATAAAACGCACCATTTTCTTTTGAATTGTTTTCAACATATTATTTACAGAATATGCTTTTTAATACATCCTAAACTTTTGGTCCTATGGGCACTGTTATTTCAGGTTGACATTTAGAGTCTTGACATGCCGCCTTAGTTGCACAGTTGCATTCTTGCATTTGTAAACGGAATGTTAGCTCTGGAACTGCTGGCTGTATTTTATTGTGATGTTGGACAGAACAATGTAGTGCATACTTGATTACCATCTGTTTTTGTAATTTTTTTACTTTATAAAATCGGACTTAAAGTGTATTAATGAACATAAAATTCTGTATTTACTGAATCCCCAGCCTAATTGCTCGGAACACGAGATTTGAATCCACGGAATCCAAAATGTGAACAACTTCGATCACGGTAAAACATAACACGTAGTTTTGAGGATATACTTTAAATATTGTGAATTCCTTGCTGCCTTTTGAAAAGTACGGTTCCTAAAACGGCCTATCTTCTGTTGAGTCTTAATAATAAATGGACAATATAAGCTTATCGATTTGAATGTTTATTTTATGCGATACATAGTATCTGGATGCCTAGTTTACGAAATTTAAGGACATTTTATGTCATAATACTTTAGCTACTAATAACTGCAGGAGTAAGGGGTGTAGAGACTGTATATAAGAAGTGCCAAATTTTAATTTAGGTTTTCAGATTTACGATTTTTTGTTTTGCCATTTCCTAATATTTTATCCTATAGAAACATAATTCAATGATATATTGACTATTTACCTATGTTATACAGAGAAAGTTTGATCTCATATTAAAGCCAGAAACTAAAATAATGTTTTGATGTTTTTATGTGATTTTGGAGAGGGGAAAAAAATGTCATGCCTTTTTTCACCCACCTTGCCAGTCACGTAAAACAATACATGAATATCTTCAAATAGCCTTTTTGAATATGTGAATTATCAAATAATAAAATGAGGTAACATTTTGGGATTTTTCAGTAAAAAAAAAAATAGTTTAAAATTGAATATCGAAAAAGATCAATTTGAAAGCCTTATCACCATCGTTTGCTAATGACAGAAAAATGTTATTGTAAAACTTAATTTGACCAATAGGGAATTTCATGTGACTGATAATGTTCCATTAATAATAATAATAATAATAATAATAATAATAATTTACGTACATAAATCTTTGTGGCATGTGATTATACTTTCAAAGCGGTTTGTTAAAAATTAAATCATTTAAACATTTCACCAGTGTTAGTTTAGGAGAGAATGTAAGAATGCTTTAGTCGTTGAAGTTCGTTAAATTTAACTTTCATTGACACTAATGAAGATTTTTGTTACCATGTAAGTTATGGATGGAGAAAAAAAAAATAAAATAAAATAAAATAAATAACCCTTCAGTGTACTTGAAACGTTGGAATTTAAGCCTTAAAGTCCAGACGTAAACACTGCCGCGCAAATCTAAAATAAATTAATAACTCGGGAGTAAATCTGAGCATTCCTACCAACCCTCTATTAAAATACCGTATGTTAAAGATATCTATATGACAAATAAGATGTATGTTTTGAATTTTTAAATAAACATTGTCTTTGGTCTGAAAAATGACCACTAATTGCATTAATGGGTAAGCTCAAAACATGCACACAAAATATTTTTAAAATAAGTCATTTAACTTGTTCTTTCCTTAAAAGTTATTTTGTGGAAGGCGAAATCTCGTTTCCCACCTGAAAATGTGACAGCAAAATGTTGTTGGAAATACTTCAGAGAGAAGAGACAGAGAGGGGGAGAGGGGAGAGGGAGAGAGAGAAGCTGTTGGCGCTCGCATATGTGTGAACACAGAGATTAAAATGAAAACCCCGATTATGGCTTAAATTAAATTGCACTTAGTTTAAATATTTAATTTGTTCTCTGGTATCTTCGCGCCTCTGTCCTGCTACGGACCTTAAGAATTTCATTTCCGCAATTTCTGTCTGCCTCAGAGTCTTCAGTGGAGTCAAACGTTCAGACCCGTATAATTATATGGGAACTGCTAAAACCCAATTTCAGTAATGTCTTTGTTGACTTTCCTTGCTTAACTTCTGATCCACATAAATGTTTGGATAAATTAAATTTTCTATTGACATATTTTGTTCTATCCTTACCAATGAAACCCTATTAAAGTCCATAACTTGTTAAATATAAGTATTATCTATCACAGTTTTGGTTTCTGGCAGGATCTTTTCCATGAAATTCCTTTATTTTACTTTCTCAGCTGAAATTTGTAGATTATATTCACTAGCCACTATACTTACGCTATAAATAGTTCTTTGTTAATTAGAATCTCATAGTTTTTCTGTTAAACGATGTCGACAAATACCGTTAGATGACAGTGGCGGTCCAATGCAACACTACTATCATCTGATAACCGTGTATTCAGTAGCGGAGTGGAAGTAAAAACAATCTGATGTGTTCCATTCACATGGCTTTCTCTACATCACAGCAACAAATTTTTGTTAAAAAGTTTATGCTGCTATTTACTTCATACTAATTAAGAAAAAATTAGCAGAAAGTCTTATTACTTGCTTCCTGGTAAGTAGAAGCGAAATAAGGGAGTACCATAGGTTAAAGTGATAGTCAAAAGCTGGTTGCTATGTGACTAAAGTTCCTTTGTTTGTATGGACAGAAGTTGACAAATTCCTGTATGAGAAAAGTATAAGTTTTTTAAAGCTGAAACCTAAAACAAGGAATATCTCAAAAACGATCAACATCAAGGTTCGATGGGCCAACTATATTTTAAGCGTCATGTTTGCTTCCGTAGGTGCGTTCTTTTTGAACTTAAAATTCATTCGAATTCAGGGAAATACTTGGCCCACCTGGGTAGTGTGTGGTAGCGTGTCTGCTTCGAATTCAAAAGGTCGTGAGATCGAATCTCGCTTAGGGTAAGTTACCCGGATAACGTTTTTTCCGGGTATTCCCTTATCCTGAGAAGACGAATGTCGAGTAACTTTAAGATCCATGGACCCCGAAATCACTTGAGCATCATTTCATCAATTTTATTCATCGTCCGATATGACCAACCAGGTTAAAGGGCGTTAAGCTTACAAAAAAAAAAAAAAAAAAAAAAAAAAAATCCTCTGTAGCACTGATGCAGAAGTACGCTAATGTTTGTTTCTCGTTCAACTGGCGTGAGCTTGCTGATTTGCTTCTTACCTTTAAAAGACAAAACTTAGTTGTTAAAGTGTACTACATTCACACTAGTTTCCGAAGGATTGAAGATTGCGTAGTGGAAAGGAATGTTTCTCCATTAGTTCCTTAAGTTTACCTTTTCTTTGGTAAAATAACGTATAATAGTGTTGCTGCTTTCCTCAACCAGCATATTTCCTTTTGGCACTTTCATTTTTATTCATCCTACTTTTCCTTTTTGTATGGTACCATCCAATTTGTTATATTGAAAAGAAACTACGGCATTGTTTTGTTTGTCACGCAGTATTTTTCAGTCTGGTATGGGAACACCGCCAGTGACCGGCACTGGGATCGCTTGTATGGTTAGAAAAGTTATCAGAAATTAAACGTACGGTTAATATTATTTTAAATAATACTTGCACTATTGTATGCTTATGCGAAGTTTTTTAACTCGCGTTACTCACAAGGTGGACTCCACACTTCAGAGACTATCCACTTTGGCGAGAAGTAGAACTTCTTGGTGCGACAAGTAATATTCCTTTGTCTAGTTCCACAAAAGTATGGAAGTCAACCTCTCATATCATATGCCCCTGTGAACTTCATAGTGTCCGGCATTGGGGGGCAATCTCCCTCTATATTATGCGTGTCTTGGTTGTGCAGTCGCCCCCTTGTGACATCTGTTTCGATTTTGAGTTTTGGTGGAATGTGGTGAACTTTGTGGTGGTGTAACTGTTGGTGTTTTTGAATGTACACGCACTTAATATGATCCATGCTAGATGGCCTAGTTGTGTAGTTACCTTCATCTGCCATCTATTTTATTCCTATGTTTGTTGCTCTGCAAATGTAAGATAGGTTTGTGGTGTTATGTGTCCAATTCAGGATTTGCCAGATAACTGGGGAAACCAGGGAGGGGAGAAGGGAAACAAACAGGATTTGAACCCAAATGTGAATCACAGATGCTGTAGAAGTGGCACGTATTGGCTATCCAGCCTGCAATCAATCGAACGGAACGCTTTGAAATCTGACTATAAACCCACCTAAGGCTGAATTTTACTACAGTGCCTCCAGAAATGTCAAACTTTATACATTGTAATCTGAACAGAAAGTAACACTAATGAATGAAAGGCAAAAGTTTGGAAAATTGTTATTTAGCACAATGGGAAGTGTGAGAATCACTACAAAAATGTAATTATTGCCTTTTAGTCTAGTGGTTATTGTTCTGTTGACTCAGCTCAGAGCAGTTTCAATTACCGTCTACGGCGGAGTAAGTTGACTTTTTAGATCACTCCGTATCCCTCTCAAGGGTATCAATGTGAGTATTTTTACTTTCTTTATCACGTATGTACAATGCACTTAGTAGACAGAGAAGATATTGTAGATATAGCACCCAAAAAGTCGAAACCGTGGACGTAACTCAAAAACAAAAAAAGCTGTTAAATATTTAAGTTCAGTATCATTTTTATTAATATGCCGTATATTAAGTATATTTGCTTGGCAAATACAGTGAATATCCTGTTTGCTTGGGAATAGCTCCTGAAGTTATTTCCGAATGTCTTTGCATGACTGGAACCTGTAACAGATAAATAAAAGATGCAGATCTCGTTAAAAGACACAATTCATGCAATATGCAGCTTTTTGTTGTTGTAGAGCTAAGCATTTCGGAGATATTCCCTGTTGTTGGTTTCAGTGTTAAAATACTTGCTTTTCTCAAACGAGAAGTACTCGTCTGTTTCATATCTCTTGATTTCCTCCTGGGCATGGAAAGACAGTCGAATGGCAATGTCAATGCGTAACGACAGCTTTCAAAAGATTTGACTGTCGCTTTTTAATATAAATTAAATATGATTTAGTATTTGTTGAGCGTAGAGGAAAAATGTCCTCGAGTTTAGGCTAATGTTGAAATTGTTTCTGTTTACTCGTTAGTTAATTATATTTCTGCAAAACTGATTAAATTTCACGCTCTTTTTTCCTAGGAGCTTTTCAGATGTTTCGTTAGTTGGTTAGAACCGTATGGAGCGTATATCTATGGATGATATATCGCTACATGAACTACACCAAAGAAGTCGTGTTTGTAACTTACGGATTCGCAACGCTAGTTGTGTGGAAAAGGAAGCGGAACATATAAGGAGCAAATTGTGCGTAACGCCACTGGTTTAGTCACGTGAAGGATTACCCAGAATGCCGTGCTAGGCGCGTGTCTAGCTTCAGGTAGAAACACGACGGGCCGTGACCTTGACCCGGTAGTACAAGTCCGATCGATAAGCAGAGACGGAATCGATTCCTGCTAGCACATATTGTTTACTTCTCGTTAATAAGCTAAGCGTTTTCACAGCGCATTCAAGTCCCCAAGCAGCCGTTGTTGGAGAGGAAATATTGAAGTGAAGTGTACCTCGATTGTACTTGAATTGCTGACATACATTAGATTTGTAGATTAAGCATGCATAGGTTTTCCCAGATCATTTTTGGACTCCTGAGCAGAAGGAATGTAGAGGATGTCGATGTAATTGTGCTTCTAT
Source organism: Hymenopus coronatus (assembly GCA_030762935.1). Classification (NCBI taxonomy): domain Eukaryota; kingdom Metazoa; phylum Arthropoda; class Insecta; order Mantodea; family Hymenopodidae; genus Hymenopus; species Hymenopus coronatus. The sequence continues at coordinate 45,198,559 of CM060891.1, read as the reverse complement.
CCCATTCAAGTGTCTTTTTTTTGCGATTTGAAGATTGCAGACCCTTCACTGTAATCGGATTTGTACACATTTGAACCGTGAAATTTGGAAATGCTATACCTGGGCAAACTGTGATTTTGTTTATAAGATATTTGTGACACATTTTAAAACAAAACTCCAAACTTTCAAATAATTTCTTAAGTACTTCTGCTTCCTTAAACATTTACAGGAAAATCTCCTTGCGACGCAGGTTTCAAACATTTGGAACCAAATTTCAAATTTACATTCCAAATAACGTCTCACAAAAACACATTTTAATTAATAAAAGTATTTTCAAAACGCATATATTTGATCGTTTTTGTTTTTCTGAGAATTTCAAGACCTGGTGACATGTTTAAAACAGTTGGAAATGCTTTCACCGTTAAAAACAATATAATGACCTGGCATTGAAAAGACCCTCCCCCCCCAAAAAAAAAATACTTTAATGATTAGTTAGGTGATGTTAAGATTTCCTATGTAAATTGGGATTAGCACGGTTTTTTAATTTTATTTGATTATCTTAAAAGCACTAGCATGTCTTACTGTACAAAATCGGCATTTTTCAGATTTTTTTTTTGTGTTAAAGTTCATAGATTTGATCTCTTGACCTTGGGGCAATGCATTGTGAAATTTGAGTAAAATTGTGAAAACTGAAAAATTAGTATTCTTTCTTTCTAATTAATTGATCTGAAATTAAACTTAACTGAAACTATAAATGGGTAGACGTATACTTAATAGGACGCCAAAATTTAAACTTTTTTTTTTTCGGAAATATTTTTTCAACATTTTTTCATTCTCAGAATACCCCACACGATGCAGTTTCTCAGAATTCATTTGAATTTTTTGTACTGCCTCTAAAACGTACATTAAAGAAAATGGCCATATATGCTCCAATTTTGAGAAAAAATGTATACATTTTTAAAATAAGAGTTTTAGAGAGCACAAAAAGTAGTACTTTAATACGACAATTAGAAGTTAATATAAAATGTATTATACATCTATTTATAAACAAATTTATGTGTGAAAAAGTACGTCAATTGGAGCATTTTATTGCATCTATGAATATACGAAAAACAATTATTATTTAAATAGCCATGAAAACTAAAATTTTGAAACCTGGCAGAAATGTTATTCAGATGCATTAAATGTGCTTACTGCTGCATTCGACTAAACGTCCATATCCGATATCGTCATAGATTAAAAGAAAGGCGCGCGTTGAATCAAAAAACTAAAACTCAATTCCGAGCCATGCCTGTCCGATCCTACGCAGTACATTGTACTGCCATGATTAGGCGCGAAAGCACATTAAAAGCTCTTAGCTTTGGTCATGTATCCTGGTAAACTTTTTCCCTGGTGATCTTAAGTTTGTTGCCCTGGCAGGGGCATTGAATTTACAAATCCAATTCACTTTACATGCATAACATAACTAATGGAATGCTCCACTGAAATTTTGAGGGAGTGGGCAGAAAGAAAATTTTTGTTTTTAACTAAGAAAAGTCTCTAAACCTAGTGGACCCATAATTTATTTATAATTTTCACATTTAAAAGCCTTTCTCGTGCATCAGTTGCTGTAAGTTGCGGTAGAATTCCACTTTTCTGATGAACTACTGTGTCATTTTTCATTATTGCAGATATTTTTACACGGTAGGGTTCCTGTTCGAAAATATGAGGAGGATTTTTCAAATGTCAACAAACGAGGAACTCTTTTTTGTTTGTTTCCCCCCCCCCTCTCTCTCTCTCTCTCTCTCTCTCTCTCTCTCCCTCCCCCTCCCTCCAACTTCAGATAGCTTCGTGGTTGTGGATTAATATTTAAAACTGTTATCGTGTTTTTGTTGTTTTTTGTAATATTATTTAGTTTTTTTTTTCTGGGAAGCTATTAAGGAATAGATGAACAACCCGTAATTTGGAGACATTCTAAAGCGATTTTAATATCTATTCATAATCGTTTTTTCAAAATTTCCATTTTGGAGTCGTCCTCCGTGGTGTAATGGTTACCATGCTAACTTCATATACCCAAGGTCGCGGGTTCAAACCCGGCGGAGGACGATGGATTTTTTCGGGTGTAAAAATCCTTAGCATGGCTTCCTTCGGAAGGGAAGTAAAGCCGTGGGTCCCGTGTCGTAGATTTACGGCACGTAAAAGAACCTCAAGTCTGATAGGCCTCTGAGCAAAATTAAGCGGTCTTTCACGCCCAATATAGAATGGGTCGCTGAGAACCATAGCAGTTAAAGAGCGTCCATAAATAACACGCCATTTCCATTTTTTTCCATTTTGGGGACTCTTTTTTTCAAAAGATTTGAAAAGAAAGTTTTCTGGAAAATTAATATCTGGAAAGGTTTAAGAGACATTGTACTGAAAATTAAAAGCAGCTAATGTGTATATCAGATGAAACAATGGCTTAAATTAATGTGGTTGAACTAGAATCACAAAATAAAAGTACTAGCAGCATTGCGAATGACATTGGAAGTATACCAGGATGCATACTTGAGGCGAGAGAGTATGACTACGACGACATGGAAAGCCGATATCAATTGAGGCCGTATAACAAGTGGGAGGGATATTTCAAATTCATCTTAGGCTGAACACCTTTTAGCAATGTGACGCACAACGTTTTTAATGTATCCTCGTCCCGAGAAGCCTTGGGATTCCCCGAATATTACTTGTTTTCTGGGCATTGGTGTGGAGAATAAAATGGTTATCTTTAGTTTTTAATGGTAAATATATACACAACTTTAATTTTCATTTAATTCTTCGTGAGGAACCTGAAAGAAAGCGAAAACTCAGCAGTTTAAAATGCGCAGCTCAAAATTCACAAATTGTATCGCTATTAATAATTCTATAAATTATCATGTAAGAAGTAATATATTCTTACGTATGGAATTATTTATTAACGACTAACGTATCTATTTATCTTAAACAACTTGGGCTAATGTTTATTTTCCTGTGCATAACAAAGTGTGCGTAATATTCACAAATCTATATTTTGGAAGTAGTAGTTTAAAGTGTTTAGAACATATCTCTTCATTAATTTTCGTGCATAGAATCGCAACATCTGTTATCCTGTAGTAAAGCAGGAAGGAATACTTTGATGATCATAATCATCATCAAATTATATTATCAGCAGTGTTCTCACTAAGTTTTTATTGATGTGGAGAAAACCAAACCTCATATTAAATTTAATTGGGAGAAATAAAGCCAATAAAATAGTAATTGACATACTAGTATACTGAACGTCATTTTCAATTCATGTGCGCGAAACAAATGAGATCGCAGACCCTGTTTTATAGTAGCGGTTAACAGGCACAGAAACAAATGCTAGGAGCTGATACAAATTGTGGGAACAAGTAACCCTGATTGGTTGAAGCACATAATAAAATAGTAATTGACTTAATCATATACAAGCGTAATACGGGGAACAAATTTGATGATCGCAAAGCGTTGTTTTATGATAGCGCATGGCAAACACAGAAATAAATGCTAGGGAGGTGATAAAAAGTTATGACAAGCAGCCATGTTTAGTTAAAACTCGTCGTACCGTTCCTTTTTATTGGCCAAAGGTAGTATGACACAGCAAGAGTGAAATAATCAACTTACAGTTGTCTGCAAGTCATATTGAATGGCAAAATATATATGCAATGAAGGACATGATGAATGTGTCATCATTAGGTTGAGATCCATAATCAGTATGAATTGCAGGTTTCAGGAGATAGTTAAGCAACAGCTGCTAATGACCTTTTCAAGGGAAGTAGGCTACCACATTTTTCTTATGAAGAGCAAGTCTAGACATGGTGAGCGAGAGGACCTCGTGACGTCATCGCCGTTCGGAATAAGCGGCAAATCAGTGTAATAAAGGAAGGGCACTTTCGTCATAAGTAGTAAGATTTTTAACTCTGACCTTGTGAGTAATGAATTTCCATTACTGCATGGCAAGTTACGTGTTGTTTCTTGGTCGATTTTTGCAATATTTTTATTTGTTAGCTAATGTATGATTCTGTCATGCTGATGGACATCCTTGCGTCTTAGTCATATTCTCTGTGGGATATCACAAAAGTAGAACCAATGCCCGCCTGGGTAGTTGGGGGTAGCGTGTCTGGCTCACATTCAACAGGTCGCGAGTTCAAATCTCACATAACGTGAGTTTTCGAGTTCGAATTACTTAGTAAGAGTTACCCGGATAAGGTTTCTTCGAGATTTTCTCTTATCCTAAGAAGGCGAATGTCCAGTAATTTGAAGCTCCATGGACCCCGAGAGCATTTGAGCATTATTTCGCCGATTTCATTCATCGTTCGATATGACCAACTAGGCTAAAAGACGTTAAGCTAGAGAGAGAGAGAGAGAGAGAGAGAGAGAGAGAGAGAGAGAGAGAGAGAGAGAGAGGTAGAACCAATAAAGCCCAAACCTAATTTTAATGATCAATAAATTCATGGGACAAAACACGAAGGGGAGTTTTAATTGGTGCAAGATATGTGTAAACTGCCCATTTTCTTCGAATTTATTTAACGTACTTCATGATTGTTCTGTAGTGGGCCTATTTGTTTCTTTCCTTTATACTTCATCCAGCCCATATGTACAATGTACATAAAAGATAGAGAAAGTATTGTATTGCACCCAAAAATTCGATACCGAGATTTCACCGGAAATACACGTTTTGAGACACACTGAATGAAAAAAAACCAGCATTTTTAGAAACATGTCCGAGTCTGTGCGTGTGTGTGTTTCTGTCTTGTCTGTCTGTCTGTGGGCAGCATAACTCAAAAATGAAAGGTAATAGGAAACTTGGTATCGAAATTTAATATCTTCCAAGAATGTGGCACGTAGATTTTCAAGAACATCCCACCATCCCTAACTACCCTTTATATGGACCCTTTATTCTCGAAATCTTTGATTTTCTCAAAAGTGGTTCTTACGATTTTGATTAAAACATCATATGTAGAAGATATTTTCATACCATAGAATAGCCTATAGAGACTTCTTCAGTCAGGATGACTTTTGCATAACTGGCAAACCATAAGAGATAGACAAAAACTTACTACTCAAAAAAATGCAGAACTCATTAAAATACACAATTTATGTCATATACTAGAGTTAACCGTTTCGAGATATGTTGAGATATTGGTTTCAGTTTTAAGGTGTTCTCAAACCGGAGATGCCTTTCTTTTCGTCTCTCGTTTGCTTACTCCTAGCAAGTAAAGAGAACCGAAATTCAGCTGTTTCGCTTAACGACCGGCTTTTAAGTTATCTGACCATCGCTTTAGCCTAGTACACTCCCTTATTTACCTTCTACTTATAAAGAAGCAAGTAATAAGACTAATTTTGCATTGTTTATCTTGATTAGCATGACGTATATAAAAATAACATTTTATAAGGAAGTTTTTATAGAACATCTAGAAAAAAGTCATGTGAGTGGAATACCTCAGATTTTTTATTTGGAAGTTAAATGCATTTTAACCCAAAGTTACCTGTTGATTTAAGCTACCTCAGCCAGGTAATTTGATTTCGAGCGTGAGAGGTCGGCTTCCGATGGATTTGTGTATCCAAGTATTAATGGCAACAAGCTGTATCTCTTTTACATCCATTACATAATAAGTATAATTAGAATTACAAACATTTGTGGAAACAGTAATTCTTATAAATTGTTCTTATATAATGTTTATCACAAAACTCGGTGATAATGTAGAGGACTGCTTAACATATTCAAATTTTGTGGTCATAAAGTATGTTATATTCTTAGCTTCATAGTAGTTGGTTTATTGCACGAATTGAATGGGAACATCTGATCTCTTACACCATCGTTTGGTTTTATAGAGGTTTTACCAACTCTACTAGTCCAAGCTGATTTATCTTATTGCGTGTTAGAGAAAGTAATACATTTATAAACCGCAAATCAGCGCGTTCATGATAAGTAATAACATTATTTATATAGAGAGAGCTCAGACGGGGTACGTTTGAAGGATGGAAACTTAGCTGGTTACGGAAATTGATGTCAGAGAAAGGAGCGGCACTCTCACTGTCCGCTTACGATTGTGAGTCTACCGTTAACGCTTTATGTGCTTTCTATTCTCGCGTTATGTTTGTGTGTATTGATAAATGTGCAGTGAACTTCAGTTTAAACGTATCCGAAATGGGTGCCCTATTTATATATCCAGAATAGAAAATTATCACATGTTTGCTGTGGTCATATGCACAATATGGACCTAACATGTCGTACCCGGGAACGAGAACGAGGATCAGTAAAAACAAACGAAATCTTAATGGGCAAAATGGACTCCATACTTGGAGATCGATGTGGTTATTGATATGCAATCCCGTTCTCGTTACCGAGCTATTGTGAACCAAAGCTTGTATGCGGTATTGTTTCCCTTTCGCGTTTCTGTGAAGTTAACCGTTTTCGGGTTATTGAATTGTTAACCAGCAATAATAATAATAATAATCTACAATTCTATATAGGCGCGGATTCCATTAATGAATACGCCTTCTCTTCAGTCTTATCAACACACTAGTTCCCTGCTTCGATTCCTAGCGGAACATGATATTGGTTTTTTAATGCTAATGCTTTTCTAACCTGCGGCGAATCTAGAAATGCAAACACGTTTCAAAGATAATTAGTACCTAATGTGATAAATCCAACACAAATTATGTAATATTGAGGGATTTTTCCTGAAGGCAAAGTCGGCGACTTGACCAGAGTGTAGTCAGAGACGATAAAAATATATTAGAATTATAAAATTGTATACCAACTAGCTCCTTCATCTTGAAGGCATTGCAACTGAAGTCCTACATCACATACCGTTCTTTCTTCTGCTATAAAAAATGCTAACCGTAATTATACTTGAAAATAACACATTTTTTTTAAATACATATCTCATGAATTTTGTTTTTGAAATATGTTTTTTAATACTTATCTCATGAATTTTGTTTTTGAAATATTAATACAGCAGTTTCGCATTACACAAGTAGCAGTTTTTATTAGAACGCAACGAGTTTTGTATACTTGTTGTTTGCATGCCTTTTCAGTAAGCTATTGTTTTCGTAGTTAAATGAAGGAATAGTTAATAGCCATTGCCGCTGCTTTGTAGCGGATTCCCCTAGAATCAGGCAGACTTATGTGTGGGTTGGGCAGCACGAGAAATCGTGTTCTAGTGAAAAGCGTTAGTGTTGAGGAAGGACGTGTTTCCGATGTGCAACCCGCTGGCGTCACTTCCTCTGCGGAAGGTGAAGTAACAAGGCCTAGAAGAAATTGGCCATGGCCTACTTTGTTCTCGCCAGCTCACTCTCTTGGGAGAAATGGAAAGCTCCATAGCAAATATGTTAGCAATCACGGCTTTCGGTAGCGATTTCAAATCCAGACCTGGCACTTACAGCTGGAAGATAATGGGTTTAATACAGAAAAACAACCTGCTATACGCGTTTTAAAGTGTTATGCTTAAGAGCTGTTAGTAAAAATAAACGAGACAATTTAGATTTAAATTGTAAAGAAATTCTTTTTAAAATTGACTCGCCAAACTCCAATTATTTATGTATTATTGCTTTCTCAACCACTTGCGGATATTAAGTAGAGGAGTTACTGTAATCCGCTAAACATCGCTAGAGAAACCGAGAGCGGCACAACTCAAAATATTGTAAGCACTACATTATTATGTGTATGCACTATGATTAATAAAATGTATTCATGTCTAAGTCGCGGGTTCAAACCCAGCGTAGGACTATGGATGTTTTCGGGCGTAAAAATCCTTAGCATGGCTTCCTTCGGAAGGGAAGTAAAGCTGTTGAACCCCTGTCGTAGATTTACGGCACGTAAAAGAACCTCAAGCCTGATAGAGAGGCAAAATTAAGCAGTATTTCATGCCCAATATAGAAAGGGATGCTGGGAACCACAGCAGTTAAAGAGCGTCCATAAATAAAGCGCCATTTCATTTTATATCTTAAATTTGCCGCAAATATGAATGTAAAGTCCTGTTGGTTAAGAATAGATTCTGCATTTTTTTTACTTTCTCTAAATAGTACATATTGAGAGATGATGTTACATCCCACCTAAAATTTCGATACCGGGATTTCACTGAAAATAGACCTTTAGAGTCTTCTGCATAAAAAAATATTATGTATTCTATTCACATTACTTTCTCTACTTCTCCGTAACAAATTATTGTTGTTTATTATTCTATCTACTTCATGCTAATCGAGATAAATATTAACAGAAACGGTCTTATTTTTGAGTTCCTTATAAGTAAAAGGGAAATAACGGAATACACTAGGCTAAACCGACAGTCAAATGTTTTAAAATGTAGCTGCTATGGGATTGAAATCTAGTTTTTAAAAGATTTGACTATCGCATTAGCCTAGTTAATTACCTTTTCACCTATGCTTATAAGGAACTAAGCAATTAGACGAGTTCTGCTAATGTTTATTTCGATTAGCATGATGTAGGTAGAAGAACAAGCTCTCTAAGAATAGAGAAAATCATGTGAAAGGAACACATCAGATTTATATTACCGATAAATCGCAAGATATAGATATAAATTTACTACACAAGAAAATGACGCATAATATACTTCAAATAAATCACCTTCTTGTAATATCAAGCTTTTCAAACTGTTCGTTTTATTGGTTTGAATGTTGAAGTACTTAATATTTTGTCGCCGTTCGTTTGTTTCTGGTGTATGCAAAAATGTCTTAGTTAGCATACAGCCACTGTTTAAAGATTTGACTAACACCTCAGTTTTCTATATTCCGTTGCACATATAACAAAATGTGTAATTTCTACATTTATCTTGAAGCAGAGAGCAAAATAATGATTTTAATAATAGTTGAACTGATGCACAGAATGTCGCCCTCCGTGGTATAATGATTACCATGCTAACTTCTTATACCCAAGGTCGCGGGTTCAAACCCAGCGGAAAACGATAGCTTTTTTTCGGGCGTAAAAACCCTTAGCATGGCTTCCTTCGGAAGGGAAGTAAAGGCGTTGGTACCATGTCGTAGATATATGGCACGTAAAAGAATCTCAAGCCTGATCCCGAGGCCTCTGAGCAAAATCAACGGTTTTTCACGTCCAGCATAGATTGGGACGCTGAGAAACCCATAGCAGTTAAAGAGCGTCCATAAATAAAACGCCATTTCATTTCATTTTACAGAATGCCATATGAATATTATATATGAAGTGTTTTAGATAGTAAAAAAAAATAATAATAGTAATAATAATAATAATAATAATATCCACTTTAACTTCAGTCGTCATATAGGTCAATTTCAGTTAAATCTGAATTACAGGTTTTTACATTGTTTTTCATCATTTCTTCCACGAAGGACATTCACATTCACTCGTGCATGTGATATACCCTTGAAGTACATGCATTCTGATTTTAGAAAAAAGTTGTCTGTTGTGCTAACTTCTTCCTGCTAATGGAACCGTTATAATTAATTTACGTACAAGGAGTATTAAACAGCAACACATTTAGTTGGACGTTTTCATTCTTAGTATATCTCGCAACAATATTTTTACAGTCACGTATCTGTTAATTGAATGTTACTGCCATTTTAACTGCTTTAGATATGCATTAAATACTTATATAAATTCCTGAAAACTATATTTTTCACTTAAAGGCGTTTTTCCTTCCATTTCCTATTTAATTATGTACGCAAAGTTTCTCTTGGCTGTCTAATTGGAGGGGATTTACCTGTATATATATATAACGCAACACGGAGCAGCACTTATTTCTATTTCATAGGAAAATAACAGACAAAGTTCTCTGCGTACCACAGATCCACGCACTTTCCAGTGTTGCCGTTATAATAATAGGTGGTGTGTTTATAATGGAAGAATAACTCTCAGCTGTCATGATGTAATTATAGGGAACTTTGAGTACCATTAAGCTTCCTTTGGAAGTTGTGAGATGGAGCCAAATCAGGTGATTACGGTGAGTGCTGGCCCAACTTGGATCATTGACGTTTTAATGGTAGTGTTGTGCAATTTCTCCTTAATGTATCTACCTGGAAGTCTTTCTATAACTACCTCCAGAAAGTTTTGCAGTGAGGAAACTGTAAATTCCACGTTAACAATGCTGGTGTATGTTCCGCAACTAAGTGTTTTGAGAATCCCCTTCGAGAATCATTCTCCTATAGTGGACAAATGCATACAAGTAGACATGGAATAAACTGTACCAATTTGATTATATTATGTTTTTAATAGCATATTAAGCGTTTATGGCATTGGTATAGTAGATAATATAGCAGTATATATTCATATTTGATTATGGAATGCTGCTTTGACGCAAAGAATATATTGTGTTTGACTAACCGCAGAATCTGTAAATACTAGATTGCTTTTATTTGCAGACCGTACTTGTAGATAATAATAAAATATTCGCAAAACTAATTTGTGGGCAAGCACTAGCTCAGTAAGGACCCATTCACAATGAACACGTAATTTTGCAATGCTGACTTCATATACCAAGGTCGTGGGTTCAAACCCGGCGGAGGACGATGGATTTTTTCGGGCGTAAAAATCCTTAGCATGGAAGGGAAGTAAAGCTGTGGGTCCCGTGTCGAAGATATACGGCACGTAAAAGAACCTCAAGCCTGATAGAGAGGCCTCTGGGCAAAATTAAGCGGTCTTTCACGCTGAGAATGGGACGCTGAGAACCACAGCAGTTAAAGGGCGTCCATAAATAAAACGCCATTTCATTTCATAAAGGTGTAGGACTGCGCACGAGGGGGAGTTCAGCGAAAGGTGACTTCACCTTGCTTGGAAAGCAATTATATATAAATATATAATTTCTAATCAAACTTTTTCATTGATAGGTATTCACAATTAAATGTCAAAAATCAAACACTTTAATTCTACCTTTTATAAAGAAGCTTCTTTATAAAAGCTATCAAATTTCATATATGTATACCAAAATTTACACTGTGTGGAATAATTTGAAAATAACAATGTTCCGACATATGAAATTCAGGGGGAAAAAAAAAAGTTTTCTTCCTTCCTCCTTCGTTGTTTACCTCGGTGGTCATGAAATTTATTACCGCAATTCTTAAATTTTACTCATAAAATAAATAAAATACATGACACCTACACTCAGTTATAGCGCCCTCCGTGGTATAGTGATTACCATGTTAGCCTAAATACCCAAGGTTGCGAGTTCTAACTTAGTGGAGGGGGTGGACGTAAAAATCCGTGGCAAGGGAAGTAAAGCCGTCGGTTCCGTGTAATATTTAATTGCATGTAAAAGAAAAGGTTCCTGGTCTAAATGCGCCACGTTTCACGTCCGCAAGTCGTGATTTCGTCCAATGGGCGTGATTATGGGCGATGAGTTAATCCCTTGTCACCATGTGCACATAGTGGAAGTATAAATTCCCTGATCAAAAAACCGTAATGGTGGCGCAATATATGCCGACATGGCGTGATGAAACCTGAAGTAAGTTACAGGCCACCTATCAAGTTATCCACGCAGATGAACAGCTAGTCGACTATGGAACTAAGCTCCTCTGCATTTTGTAGTATATGCTTGATGGTTTGTAATAAAAGAGCTTTATAACTTTATGGAATCCCGTAATTACTATTTATCCGCGAAAATAATATACTTTTATTACCGGATATTACTTTTAAATAAATTCCGTTTGCTACAATGTATTTATGTGGTTTAATATGTCAAAATATGCCTCGAGCGATGATTTCTTCTTTCTGCTTCTATCTTAGAGCATTAGAATCGGAGTCGGGAATTATGAAGTTATGCATATTTATTATATTTTAAATTGGAACGCGTATTTTAGCAGTAATAATTTATGGCGGCACCTTGGCAACTCTGCGCGTCTTTTCCTTTCGTCTCATTTCATATGCTTATTATCTGATACAAGTTCAAATTACAATTTATATTTTTAAAATTATTCTCGCTGCTCCTATTTAAAATTCGCTTCAGTTTTATGCTAAACCAAGAGTGTCAAAGATATTGTACTCACATGAAATCTACGTTTAATGTCCACCCTACCAGGTAAAATACTCAAGCACAACGTAATATTGCTCTGTTTGTTTATTATAGAGAGGCATTATTATTCTGTTGGTGCTCAGAAGGAATATTGCAATGTTAGGCTCTGATTTGTAAACATCTGAAACGTAAGGTTATATCATAAAGTTTGTAGATAAAGCATTACATCTGGACATATGAATAAAATAGTGTGATAAATATGTGCCAAAGAGAGGTAATGAAAGTGGATAAGACATATTTAAAGAAAAGGTTTTCATGCCCAGGAGCTCACTGAATGTAAGAAGCAGTAGTGGCAGAAAATTCGCCAGTTACCGCGCGGCTGGTAATTAGCTGGCTCTGGGCACCTTTTCACGACCACAATGCGATGCAAATTAGCCCTTCTGGAATGACATGACGTAAGTGCCGGCAGAATTGCTTTATAATTTCCGGTTGTTGGAAAATACAATGCCGTACTCTGCATGGCTGTACGTGGGCGTGTCACGCCTGCAGACGCCGCATGGGTGCACTGTTTATTGAATGTCCTACACCCCTTAGTGGAGTTCGTGACGCGTTCCAGGGCGTTCTGGAAGTAAACAAGTTGGAGATTTATTGTCGCAGAGATCCCACCCACTTTCTTCGCTTTCCGCATGGGCAGCGTTAATGGTGTCTGGGTTTGAGACGCACAGATGCTTCCATACCATTTGGGTTGTTTTGTGCCTGACGAGGTGGACCCTTTGCCCTGGTATCGATGTGTAATTTTATTGGGTGCACTCGGCATTTTTAGCTCTTTGGCGACTAACTTATAAGCTGCTGGCGGAATAGTTGCGCTACCTGGTTACGAAAATCACGCATATAAGCATGTTAACCTGAAAGCAATTCCCAAGTGTGTCCTCTGTTCAGTCATGCCTAGTTATACTAGGGAAATAAGGTAGTAAATATCGTACCTTTAGTCTGACAATTCAGCCCCACTATTAAAGAGCCAATGGAATGGCCGAGATAAGGCAATTTCAAGCAATCGCGGTCATCTGACTGGAGCGATATTGTCGAAAAATCTTATTGCAGCTGATGTTCAGTTCTTTGAAATCTTGTCACACCTGATGTTCTTATGTTTAATCTCCTGTTTTGGTTATTGGTAACAAGCTCACAATTCAGGCAGCCAACCTTTACGTTTAATATCTGTCGGTTCTACAATTGTACTTTCAATTAATTCAGTTTCAATGTTTATTTATAGTGTTATTCAGTTCATAATGTATGCAGTTCAAAACAGGAGTGAAAATAATCATTATTTGTATTTCTTATGTATGAGATAAGCGCAATAACCTCAGGTAAAATAATTGTTCCCTATTTCTATTGTTCTGTCGATATTTATACTTTGGGTGTAGACACGGTCGGACATATCATAATTCAGGAGGCAGTGAAGAAAGAAAAAAAAAAAATGGTGAATAAACATGGTCGAATGCGTCATCTACCATTTGAGAACTAATGTAAGTATTACAATCATAACCTTATAAAATCTCCCTTCCTATATACTATAAATCATTAATAGTCTTATTTCGCTGAATAGTCTTATCAAAAGAGACTCATGTTTTCATCTCTTAGGACAATTCGAAGCCAATTCTTATCGACAAGATGAAAACACGCGTAGTATTACTTATGATGATTATCTTTTTGTCTTTACAAAGAAAATACGAAGCATGTGCCTTAGTATTGAGTTCATGCTCTTAGCTCGACATCTTCGAGCAAATTTCTTTATCTAAACATAAAGAGTACCCTTAAAATTAGTATGTTAACCAATAATACTTGGTTTCCAATAATAATTCGTTATTTTAATTTAGATACTCCCTGCGTTCTTGATATGTTTGTTGAAGGGTTGAGTTAAGTTCTCTTTAAGGAATCTTTCTCTTCACTTCACACCATTTTCATTTACACGCAAGAGTTCTATCCCTTTACACTCAAATACTTCAAGTTTCATGTTGGGTGTTTGATAGTGTACAAAAGCGTTTTCTTATTCATTTTACTCTCCACCTGCTCCTACCCTTTACTTTCTCTTTTTCTTAATTTATCAGCATAGGTTTTCCGATCTTCCATGATTTTGTTTATCGGAATACAATATAGTTAACGATATTTTTAAGCTGTCTCACTAAAGTATCATACTAAGATGTTAGCACTTAATATTTCAAAGAAGTGTTTGTGCATGCAATTGATACATCTTGTAAAAAATTCCAGTGGTTTTACTTGATAGATACTTTTCCAGGAGAGAGTGAAAATTTCAATGAAGGCAAGTTTATTTTTCAAGCTAATTATTTTTATTCCATAGATACATTAGTGCATAATGTGTATATAGAAAATATCCATTTTTTCAACATAATAATTTAGAAAAATACAATCTAGTAGCACCGCGAAAAAATCTGAAAAATTGCTACATTTATGCTTCACATATTGTCCTGTAATGCACGCATTTACAATAAACACATGTGTATTTTGTCGTCTTTAATGTTTTTTCTGGAAGGAAATGATCAATTAATTGTGTCATGAAGACTAGTGATAGGGATATAAAAAGCTGGAAAAGCAACTACAATTTGAAACCCATTCAAGGGGTCGCGAGTTTTAATCTAGCTAGATTGAGTTATCTGGATAAGGGACTTTTTTCAGGGTTTTCCCATATCCTGAGAAGACGAATGTGGAATAACTAAGCTCTATGAATCCCGGGCTAATTTGAGCACTATTGCAATCCAATTCAGTCCTTCGTCCGTTAAGTCATCGATTTAAGCAAGAGGTTAAACGGCATTAATACTAATAAATCCGGTAAAAACACTAGCATTGATATAATTGCCGTATTATAACTTGTCTCTTGAAACAGCTCAATGACAGATACGTCACTGTGTACTAGGTTATCCTCGATACCGCCCAACACTCCGTCACCTCCACCTATAGTATAACATTTCCACTGAAATTAGCTGTTTAAACTGCTGCCACGTGGTGCCGGAGCACTCTCTAGGGACAAGTTATGATATGGCTATTATTAATAAAGACAAGAGTTGATGGTACTTTCAAATTTATGGTGTTAGTGTGGATATTCTTTTGAAACATCGCACCAGCAATATCATTACCCCAAGTTTGTTTTCTCTACATTTGTGACCGTAAAACTCTGAGATAACTATTTTTGCTTTCTCTGCCACTTATGCATCAGTAGAGGAAGTATTGCATCTCACAAAAAAAATCTTAGATATTTCACTGGGAATACACGTTTTGAACTCCTCTTGATACATATTTAAACGCGTTATCTACAGAGGAGTTCAAAATCTGTGTATAAGAAAAAGGCAAGAGTGCGCGTCTTTATGAGAATAATATAACTCAAAACCAAAATATCTTTAGTATTTATTTAAAAAGTGTGACACGGAAGATTTTCAAGAAAATTCTTGAAACAATTTTTATTATTTTAGTTTTTCTCAAAAATAGTTGCAATGATTAGGGGAAAAAATCAAATATTTAAGATAATTACATGCCAAGTGACATTAAATTTTCTGCCAATAGCCTCGGTAGTCCTCTTCACTCAGGATAATTTTTTGTATATTTGATAAGCCGTAAAAGAGAATCTCACCACACAAAAATGTAGAAGTTGTTAAAACACAATTTATGTTGCGTTAACTGTTCAGATCTTTTTACAAGTGTTCGTCGCTATTCGTTTTTATCTCGTGGATATGCAAAGAGCATGACATTTCAAAACGAGTTACATAGCGTAGAAATATCAACCGTAGAAATATTAATATGTTGTACCTCTTTCATCTCGTTCGCACCTCGACTCTCATATACCTACATAAACTCTCTTTTTAAAGTTTGTCCTCATCTCTCAGTCTGCCAGGTACACTTGGAAAATCGTCACAAACTTTCAATAGCACTTAATCTCACGATGGTCTTTCATCATGAAGGTCACTAGGCTTTGAAACGCATTAGCACAGGAAATCAAAGGTTCTCAAACTTGAAATGCATTTCACTGTTGGTTGCACATTGTAGCTAAAAAACTTAATGTTACATTTTGAGGCAATTTTCTTATTTTCTTGTTGATATAGTTATGAATATATAAAATATGTATAATTTTAACTTCTATGTGTTTTCAGTTATTTGAAGTTTATTATTTTCCTAACATTCGTGTTCTTCTTAACACCATATACATGCATCAGAACTATATTCAGGATTTTTTATATGCTTGAGACTAGCAGGCCTTATCTGTCATATGAATAAATAAACAATAAATTGCCACCTCTTTTTAAAAATGTCTGATCCTACTGCATCCTTCTTATTTCTACGACAAAATGTGTAAAAAAGGTAAGGGCAAAGGCTAGACAACGGTGGGTGACACCTCATTCATTGTGATCTGTGGAACTATGTTGTGCGCCAATACCCTCCAGGAGGGAGGGGTGAAGTGAGGGAATCACAGGTGAACACAGGCCGCAGGCAGACAGTTTACAGACGCGCGAAAGTCTCAACTCAGTGGCTGTCAGTTCTTCAGCCCGGCGGCAGAGTGCACCGTGCAGCCGCCAATACCACATGTTCCGGGTTTCGTTAAACGTCCCCATCCCTTGCGAGGATTGCGACCACAATGCCGCCTAAACGCCGAGAACAGCATTTACAATGCGCATGCATCCGGGCGCCATCTGAGCCTATAAGCACACCTGAAAGATAAGGAAATAATGGAAAGAAAATCGTGGAGAAAGTACCCCTAAGATTCACTTAAGTGACAAGGATGCACCACGAAAAACCCCAAGTCAAGAGTGAGCTGTCGATGGGAATCCAACCCGCGATCTCGCATACGTGACCGCGCCGCCTCGTCGCGGATGTTTATCTCAATAGCAAGAGGTATAAAGAGAAATAAACATTTGTATGAATAGTTTATTGAAGAGTGGGGGGGCAGAGAGTGAGAGAGAAAGAATGTAAATTGAACACATCAAAGTTTTTAAAATAAAAACTGCTCAGTGTTCTTGTATGCTTCATGATTGTATACGCAGTATACACACAAAAAAGAATATACGCAGAACATGTACAGTACATGCAATACCGGAAAAAACGAAAAGTAAATGTTATCAGTTACTGAGTACAAAATGCGTGAATGCTTCACAGGAGGTAATGTATTAAATAAAATTGAACAACGCCCTGAGGCAGGCTTGATTCTAGGCGTGGCTTTTAGACGACGTGTATCAGACACTCGGGGAGGTGGTCTAAGGATGAGAAAGTCGTAGTGGGGAGATGTATGAGATAGGCATTGTACGAGATATGCCAAGTAGGATTTGCGACGTTCACAGAATAAATGACAAAATCGACGTTAAAAGTCCATTCTATTTTATGGCATTAATATTTGTTCCGCTGCATGCTTATTGATTTAGGTTTTCTTGAACATTTGATCAGTATAAGCTGCTTTAGTAAAATGTAAAAGAAATTCCATTGCATATATTAGCAGCAATATCTGTGTGATCTGTGTGTGTGGGTGTCTGTGTGTGTGTGTGTGTTTGTTTTTCCTTCTCACCTTGGGATTTCTTCATTGTATAAAAGTTTCTGTTTTTTGCAGTTATTGTTTTAAATCGAAATTTCTCGAGACTTTAAAAATTTTGGACAACTGATCCATTTCTTGGGAAAATTTCTACATTTTTACTTGCATTTATGACAATCCCGTTAATGTGGTTATACAAGTGCTCATATTAGTGCTTATGATTTGTAAAAGTGCTTTATTGTATCCCAGTCGCCAAACAAAATAAACTGGTGAAGTAGAGCAGTAGATTAAGTGAGGGTAAGTAAAAAATCAATTTACTATTATTATAGACAGATATTTTTTTTTTTTACTCTAGCACGTGTGTAAAATATACACAGTGGTTTGAGAAGGTATTACATCCCATCCAAAACTTTTATTCCGAGATTTCACTGGAAATGCACGTTTTAGGGTCCTCTGTATAACAAAATGTTTTTTAGAAAAAGGTCCGTGTGTCTGTGAACGCAATAACTCAAAAACGAATAGTCGGTAAAACACCAAACTTATTATTTAAGTTTAGTATCCTTTGAGGAAAATCCCCCGATCCTAAATTATCCTTTACGTGGAAATAATTTCGAAAATTTTGATTTTCTCAAAAATTGCTCTAACGATTTTGATTAAAAGACCGTATATTAAAGATGTGAACACGGCAAACAAAATGTATACATTGACTTTTCTGGGAATGGCCTCTGAAAATCTCTTATTATACCGACTTTTTCGTAACTGGCAAACTGCAAGAGATAAATACTTACTACACAAAAAGGTTCATCTCGTTAAAACACGCAATTTATGCCTTATACATTTTTTTTAGTGAAGTTGACCGTTTCTGAGATATTCCTTAACGCTTTCTCATACGGGAATTTATCAACTCATGACTTATGTAAAGAAACGAATTTTAAAAGAAATCGTTTTTAAAAGATTTGCCTCTCTCGCCCTAGCCTAATATAGGTATTCCCTTATTTCCATTTTGCTTACTTATAACGAAATCTTTAATTCGATCATGGTTTGCTATCTTCTGTTTATCTTGATTAGCACGAAGTAGAGAGATGGATCAGTAAGAACAATCTCTTGCAGAATAGCCAGAGAAAATCATGTGAATGGAACATAACATTTTAATTTGTTTTATTATGTGCGTGGGCAGACAAAGGCCATTCAGAATATTGAACGCTGTGTTGTTGCATCATTGATTTATTTTGGATATAGCAAACGACATTCAGGCATTTGCGTTAACCAGCATAGGAATTCTTAAGCAGAACTTTGGTTTCAAATTAGTCAAACTATTATGAATACAAAGAACATAAACACAGCGCCCAAGGTCACTGAGGAATGTAAAGCACGGTTTGGTGAGAGAATGAGTGCTGTCTTCAAACGCCTACATGCTAGACGAGAAAGGGCGGTTAGTTTGTCACTGGGTATAGTCCAGTATCAGTTCAACTTAATTTCCTGTCGGCTTCAACGTTTGCAAACTTATATCCTGAGTCATACCATTACGGCCACGTTTCCAGGTCTTTATCGTACACACAAGAACGACACTGAACATATATAGAAAATCAAACAAGAATTAGTTTTAAACAATCTGATGTGTTCCATTCACATGACTTTCTCTATGTTCCGTAAACAAACTTTTATTTCAAAAGAGTATCTACATCATGATTGTAAAAATTAGCTACATCATATTGGTAAACATTAATACGATTATTGTATTGCTTGTTTCATTGTTAGTTGAAGGGAAATAAAGGAATGCGCAGACTAAAGTGAAAGCTTTTAAAAGCTAGTCGCAATGTGAAACAATTGAAATTCAATTCTCTTAGCTTGCTAGGAGTAAACGAGAGAAACGAAAAGAATGAAGCTTCCAGTGTGAGTAAAGTTGAGTATACCTGAAAACGGAAACAAATATCTCGGAAAATCTCGAAATGGATTAACTCTGCGAAAACAATGTACATGACATAAATTGGGTGTTTTTAATGAGATCTACATTTTTGTGAAAGTTTTTGTCTACCACGCACGTTGACCAGTTGTGCAAAATTCAACGAAATTCATCCAGAATAAAGAGGTCTTCAGAATCTTTTCTTAGAAAGTTCAAGATATATCTACATTTCATTTGTCGTGAAAATAACATAAACAAATG
Organism: Hymenopus coronatus; assembly: GCA_030762935.1. Taxonomy (NCBI): domain Eukaryota; kingdom Metazoa; phylum Arthropoda; class Insecta; order Mantodea; family Hymenopodidae; genus Hymenopus; species Hymenopus coronatus. Next base: position 45,178,935 of record CM060891.1, on the reverse strand, counting down.
GCATTTTAATCAATCGTTAGAGCCATTTTTGAGAAAATCAAAACTTTCGAAAAATGCTCCATGTAAAGGGTAGTTGGAGATGGGCCGATATTCTTGAAAATCTTAGTGTCGCATCCTTATTCACACAGGGACATGTTGCTAACAATGCTTTTTGGGTTCAAGGGGTCTCAAAACATGTATTTCTTGTGAAATCTCGATATCGAAATTTTGGGTGGAGGACAGTACCTTCGTCGACTGGGACTCTAGAGCAGTGTTTCCCAACCTTTTGAAGTTCACGGCACCCTTGGGAATAACATCAAACACCAGGGGCACCCTTCCTTGAATTAAAAGAAAATTAAGCTTTATATGTTAATTTATTGAAATATTATATAATAATAACGTACACCATAACATAATACAGTAAACCTTACTACAATCACTGAGTAAAAATACATTAATAAATTTTGTTCGATTAATGATTAATGTGAAAATTGTGATTGATGCTTAGAGCACAGATATGTGATGTCGGGTCTTACAGTTGACAGTGAAACACGCAAATAATCCTCAAGGTTATTCAGTCTATTTCTTGCTTTGCATTTTATTGTCACCATAGCAGAGAAGGCTTGCTCGCATAGATAGGATGTTGAAAAGGGCAAAAGTGCGTTAATTGCTTTCTGCATTAGGTTAGGATACTCCTCTCTCCGTTGAAGCCAAAAACTAGCCACCGACGCCTCACTCTTGGTGAACTTACCTTTGAGTGTGGAATCAGCGCAAAGATCAATAAATTCATCTCGTTCGCAAGCAGTGAAATCTATTTCCTCTGCACTATCTACGGAATCAAATGGTGAGACAACCCAGTCGAGATTCGTAGTTGGAAAGTACGCATCTATTGCATCTTGCAATCTTGATAAGTGATCACAAATGCGGTCTTTCAGTTTACCCAGATCTTTATCTCCTGCCACATTAAGAAGAGATGGAAAGTTCGACAAATCTCCTTTTTGAACTGCAGACTTCCAAGAACTAAGTTTTCTTTTAAAACCTTTCATTTTATTGGTTGAGGAGATTATTGCTTCATGTCGACCCTGCATCGAAACGTTCAGTTCATTCAGCTTATGAAAAATATCTGCCAGATACGACAGTTCAAAACACCAAGAATCACTTAGTAAGAGCTCATGAAATGTGTCTTGATTTTCATCCTTAAAAAAAGTTTTTAGCTGTTCTTTAAGTTCGAGAAACCGGTTCAATACAAGACTCCGCGACAACCACCTTACTTCTGTGTGAAGTAACAAAGAGGTATGAGCTGCATCCGTTGCGCGACATGGCTGTTCAAAAAGCGGTCTACAGAACAGAAACTGTTCACTAATATCTTTTTTATCAATATATCTGATAAAACCAAGGAGTTGCGGTTTGTCACCAATATCGAGACTCTCATCTACTTGCAAAGCAAATGTTGTATAAGTTTTTATTTTCTCCGTGACTTGTTTGTTGATATTGCATGACATTTCAGATATCCTGCGGCTGATTGTGTTGTTGGACAGAGGAACTTTCGAAATTTGATTAGCTGCTCCTTCGCCAAGTATTGTTGAAACTATAACTTGACATGCAGGGCCAATGATTTCCTCTCCAAGAGTATGAGGTTTCTTTTTTTTTTTTTTAGCTATCAGTTCTGCTACTTTAAATGAGGCTTCAAAAGCAGTATCACCTATGGTCATTTTCTTTACCATTCGCACAGCTGTTTTCTTCTCCCCTTCTAATATATGTGAAAAATACATTACACTTTTCTGTGACACACTAGGATGCTTTGTTGTAAGATGCCGCTTCAGTTTGCTAGGTACCATGGCCTCGTTGCTAAGTGTTTTGCCACAAACTAAACACACAGGGATAGGGTTTCCCTCGTTGTTATTCCACTTAAATCCATACGCTAAGTAACTGTCCTGGTATGTTCTTTTCTTTCGTTTGTCTTCTTTATGTGTTGAATTCGACGGTCCGGGAGAAACTGTAAGATTTGGCTTCTTAAAGCAAGCAGTAGGAGCCGACTGTTCACTTTGACTGTCCTGGCGTTTACGTTTAACAATTAACTTATCCATAGCTAAACACTGTGAATCAACGCGAGGAAGACAACTGAATGCGCCAAGCGGCGTACACTTTTATATATTCATCTGTCGAAGTCTCGGGAATGTTCGTGAGGAAGCGAGTAGTCTCGGGAATGTTCGGCAGGGTATAGCTGTAATGCCATCTGTGGGATACTAGTATAACTGAATTATTGAAATGCATCGACCACTATCACCAATTGCCGTGCATGAGAGTAATTGATTTGACTTATTTTATTTCAAGACCTTACAAGACTTAAGGCTTCAGTAGAAGGTATTTTTTTTTATCTCAATATCTCACGGCACCCCTTAGCCAATCACACGGCACCCCAGGGTGCCGGGGCACACCGGTTGGGAACCGTTGCTCTAGAGTAAAGATTATAGCTTCACGCTTACACTCATTAAGCACAAGGCGCCAATCGCGAAACCAGGATGTTATGGTATTTAATTCTGATTGGAGATTGTTGGTGGCGGTCAATAGATTCATATATACAAAAAATACGGTATCGTTTGGCTAAACAGTAATAAGGGAAGGCAGCGTAGGAATATCGGCTGTATGTATGTTAAGAAGAGTAAGAAACACGGCATTCTAAAAAGTTTCATTGATGCCCTCTTAGGACCGTTTAAATGTCTTACTGATACTGGTAAATCTTCTATTCTGTTTTTGGTTTCACTAACAGATGATATTGTCTTGGGGAGAGACAATAACGATAAAGTGGAAGGCCGATTGTACGGAGAATCCCCTCCCCCTCCCGTATCGTTACTACTGTTATCACTAGATAGCCGCGGTAAAGAAAACCTGTGTTAATCTATGCCAGTGGCATTTAGTTTATCTCAGTTGACCTGTCTCCTGTAAAGCTTGGTGGTTTGGAATTATACGCGTCTGGAACTGCATGCTTATGTTATAATAAAAATGTCCGTTGTATTACTTACCCATTAAAATGAATAGTGCAACGTTTTTTTCTCCAATTGAGAACCTGTTCCTTTAGGAACATTAATAACCACGTTAATTTGGACAGGAGGCAATAAAGGGGCTGTCTACCACATTTTACAAGTTCCAGCCGCGATTAGTAACAGTGATAGCAATCTGGTTTTAATGAGACATTATTAGCGTTGTGGCAATGAGAAGACCGGAAACAAAAACCGCTGATTGGTACAGAAAAAGATGAGAACACAGGATGTGACGTCACACTGCTTGCTGTGCAGCTCTGCAGAACGCTTCAAGAGGGGGTTCCAACTCAGATGACAAATGACGGGCCAACCAAATATTATACCTTGAAATTATACAAGATTTGTTTCTCCATAAGCACGAAACTCACGAAGCATGTTACTGGGTTCAGATTGTTAAAAGAAAATTTGTCTTCATGTTTCAAATTTGATCGAAATGGAAAACAAAGTAACAAAAATGTGAAGAAAATTGGGCAAATTGGACTGAAGAGGACAAAAAATTATGGGGAGTTGCGTAAAATGTATGGACCACTTTGTGGAAGTCACCTACATATGTATATGTCAATCTATGCACACAATTGGCAAACACATTCGTCCTTATATGAGAAAGAGCGTGAGAGGATGGGAGGGGGCTACTAGAAGCGCCTAAAATGAATGGATTACCTCCCATAATACACATGTTCAAAATTTGAGTTTAATATTTGAAAAAACGGATTTCAAGTCTAATTGCTATCTAGAAAGAAACAACGAAAATCACTTAAAATAATAATAATAATAATAATTATCATCATTCATTCTGTATAATCCTGAATATAAGATGCGCAAAAGATTTGAAATATTGCAAGGGATTGTATTTTATGGCAATTACAAATCTTAATTTTCGGTACAAAAGTTAGATCAGTTTCGTCGCTGCTTCACATTCCAGAGGTTCCTAGTTCGAATCTCGGTTAGGATGAGTTATTCAAAGAGGATTTTTTCGGGGTTTTCCCTTATCCTGCGAAAGTCAATGTTGGGTAACTTTGAGCTCTTTGGATCCCGCGTTCATATGGGCATCATTTCACCCATTCAATTCATTTATCGTCCTATATGGCTTACCAGGTTGAAGGACGTCTAACTACCAAGAGAAAGAGCGAGAGGTGAAGGAAACAAAATAGTGATGACTTTCTCTACCTATTCTCAACTATTCTTATAAAAGATTGCCCTTCTATATACTTCATGCTAACCGAGATAAACATTTGAAGAAATGGTTTTATTGCTTTTTTCCTTGTAGGTGCAAGGGAAATAGCGAAGACGCTAGACTAAGCGATAATCAAATCTTTTAAGAGCTGTTTGCTATGAGATGAATTTGAAATTCCCGTCTTCTAGCATGATCACTATCAGGATCAGAATGCCAAGAAAAGAAAAACGAATGACTTCTTATTCGAGAAAAATATAAACATTGCGAAATATAAACAACAACAAGGAACATCTGGTAAATTGTTTGTTTACTGCACCAAAATGTATGCATTAATTACGTGTTTTAACGAGATCCCCGTTTTTTGCGTACCTTCTACAGTTTACCAGTTATACAAAAGTCCAGAGTGAAGAGGGCTTGAGAGTCTCTTTCCAGAAAATTCAAGTTATACCTTTTAGTTATGATGTTTATCTTTAATATATATGGTGTGTTAATTAAAGTCGATGTAGCCATTTTGAGAAAATAGAAAGTTCCTAAAAAAAAAAACATTCATGTAAAGGGTAGTTTGGGATGTCCTGATTTTACTGATAATCTCCGTGTTGCAACTCGGAAGATATTGAATTTAAATATTCACCAAATTTAGTATATAACTGACGTTTCGTTTTTTTTTTTTTTTTTTTTTTTTTTTTTTTATAATTATACTGTTCACTCGACTTTTCAAATATAGGGGTCCTCAAAATATGTATTGCCATTAAAATCTCAGTATAGAATTGTTGGTGAAATGCAATACCTTGTCTACCTACTATGAACGTCAGGCTGTTCCAACTCTACTCGTCTGAGCCATAGTACACCGCGTATTACCTCAAAACTCTGGGCAGAGCTGATGGGGGAGTGTGGCAACTACGTCACTGGGCAAAGGTTATACCACAGAAAAGTGGTTATACCGCAATACTTGCATCCTGCCATCTCATTTCCAAACTTTGATTCAGCCGTGACAATAGCTTGCCCTCAATGTTCGGCCGTATATTGCAGGTTGAGCTCTATGCGTTGCGAATTACTCACTGCTGTTTTGACGCGCACCCAAGCTGGAACAGCCTATGTACATTGTAAGTTTGGGAGAGGGTAAAACAAGAGATTGTGCGGTAGCCTTCGTGGCGCGTTTTAGTGCTATATCCGTGAATTAAATTGATGTTACAAGTAAACACAGCAGGGGGTGAAGTATTCCCCCCCATCCCCGCTAAATAAACAGTAAAATCAAATATTTTCCTAGCCAGTAATAGGAGAAAACTAATTAAATTCACGTGATTTATCTCTAACCACTTTCGTTTATTTTTCTTATATCTTCTGTTAATTATTTTTATTACTTTTATCTACTTCATGTTACGTGAGATAAGCATTTGCAAAAAGTGTTCTATCTATCGTTCATGGCATTATAATTACAAAGCTAATGAAGAAGGCGAAGCAATTGCCAAACGTTATGAGGGTCACTAATGCTAGCTTTGAATTCCCACTCTGTGTCGTCGTGAGATATACATATAAAAAGAACGGTGATCACTTTAGAAAATTATTCAAAACAGTTGCAACGAATATTTCGGAAATGATGAATGCAGAATTCAATGAGATATAAATTTTTACGTAGTTAATATTTTGTTTTATCTTATCCCGTATACATCATTGATTCAGAATGAAGAGAGCTTCACAGGTGACTCGCAGAAATGCAAGATACACGAGGGTCGTCCAGAAAGTAACAAACGATTTGGCATAACGGAAGGTAACAGCATAAAACTTTATTGACAGAATTTCATGACCTTGCTCTATTTCTCAGCTTTATCGCGGTTGCTGTCAAGGTATTTATTGTAGCTACGTTTTTCGACGCCGATGTTATATTCCGTTGCCGCAAAGCTGCCTCTTTGAAGTATTCATCATTTGGAAACTCTTTTGCACCCAAAAAGTAATTTGAGGTGTCCAAAGTGAAATTCCGCATTTTTTGAATTCTTTCATCAGCATTAATTTGGTTTCAACTCTTCCATAATGAGTGACAAATAGTCATACTGGTTCTTCCTTAATTCAACATTATGCGCAGGCAGCCCCAGCAGCCGTGTTCGTTGGCGTTGACGTTCTGCCGTGAAAGCGCGGGTTCAAATCCCGCTATGGGCATGAATGTTTAGTGTTGCGTGTTTCTGTGTTTGTGTTCTACGTCAGTCATTCTATCTAATTAAGTTGAGCCTGAAGGCCGAATGTGTGTTAATAAATAAATTTAAAAAAGTCACTATTTCCTCACTGAAAAGACGTTCATTGTGTTCATTGGATTATCACTATACATTTCCGTTCATAGTTTATAAAATTCGCTTAGTCAAACATGTGCATTCAAAAAATTAATCAGGTATTTGTCGGCATTGTAAGCGCGACAATAAATGCCTTGACAGCAATATCTATTATTTGAGAAATAGAGTAAGGTACTATACCTTTTTAAATAAAATGTTGTGGTAATATCTTTCGTTATTATTCAGTTACCAAATCGTTCTGTACTTTCTTGTCGACCCTCGTACTTTTTCTCACGCGAAAATCTTAAATATACACCTGCAGTGCTCTTTGATTGCCTACATTATATTGTTTTAAAAAAGCTAATGTTACAATCGCATAGTTTTTCTCTGTCTATAATATATTTTCATAACTATTTTAATAATTATATATAAATAACAAGAAAATCGTAAAGAGTGTTTTTGAAAAAAAAAAAAATGGTTTAGGCTGTTTCGTGTGACATTGTTGGGAATTTGTCGAATTTAAGTATTAAGTTTGGTGTTATCTGCCTTTTGCTTTTGAGCAATGCTGCCCCCCCCTCTCTCTCTCTCTCTCTCTCACACACACGCACACACACACATAGACACACGCGCGCACGTAATTGTAATAGCTTTATGAGGGCGTGGGAATTGTAAAGTTTACAGAGGATGGTGCCAACTGGAAAGGTTTGGCAAGAATTGAATTAATGGATATACGTGCTTGCGAACATTAATAATGCGGATTCCGTAATAAAGCACCAGGCTGTATTTGCAATCTTGTTTTAATTTCGTCACTGGCGAACTTCTAATGTGTTTAATGTGGTCAGAGGAGAATATCAGAAGGTACTGCGGTAGTACTTCGTGTTGTGAACTTCGAGAAGAATTGCTGAACATAAGGGATTATAATGACGGTCAGAATTGGTGGCGACTTCATCAGACGGCTGTTTCGAAAATGAAATGGCGTTTTATTTATGGACGCTCTTTAACTGCTGTGGTTCTCAGCGCCCCATTCTATACTGGGCGTGAAAGATCGCTTAATTTTACTCAGAGGCCTCTCTATCAGGCTTGAGGTTCTTTTACGTACCGTAAATCCACGACACGGGATCAACAGCTTTACTTCCCTTCGGAAGGAAGCCATGCCAAGCCCTCCGCCGGGTTTGAACCCGCAACTTTGGGTATATGTACCATTACACCACGGAGGGCGACACCGCTGCGTCGACATCCCGTCTTCCTCCACAAGAGTAGTTTTTGGCAGATGGTTCCGATGCAAGTGTAGAAAAAGTTTTCCTGCAAGCAAATCACCCGCACACTATCGTCCTCTACGCCTGGCCCTGGAAGATGTGTGAAATAAAATGAAAGAGAATGAAGGACGGAGAATGTTTACTTCATAATCCATCCCGAATATTTCTCTAGCGACCCAATGAAAACGGGGGCCTCACGAATGCGAGCTGAGGCATTTCTATTTAACCATAACCGGCTGTTTATATATTTCAAAAAAGGTTAGGAGTTTTATTTCAATATAAAACAGAAGCGTTTCTTTTAAGAGCGAGTCAAGCACAATAGTCGTGTTCAGTATAGTTTGACCGGCGTAGAAAGGACGCCACTGAAGTCTAATTTATTTATAACCACCATGTCGGCATGAAACCGTAAACTTCCACTAGCTGTAAATTCACATTCTATCTCTGGATACAATAATTTTATGGCACTTTGAGCAACCGGTTTTGCCAACCCAGGAAATTTAAACAACCGGTTCAGCTGTGCTGCGAAATGTCGCCACTGGTTGTGAAGTGCATGCTCATTGTTAAGGCTTTAAACACGCCCGCTGGAGAACATGGATATTGGGTGGAGGAATCGTGGGTTGCTTTTGCTGTTTTTGTTTCGTTTTCCTTTAGTTTATTTTATTGTTCTTGGAAATCAATTGTTTCATTTTAAACGTATTTGATCAAATATTTTGATGAGGGGAGATGTATTGCTTCTGCGCAAAAATTCGGATTCGGTTATTCCACTTTGAATTTCCCTTGTCCTTGCCCTTGCCTAAGGGTTGGAAAGCCATTAAAAAAAAGTCGAATGGATGATAAATTTGATAGTTAAATACATCATTTTTAAGGGATGCAAAACAAACACTTTCATTAGATTCTTTCTCGTCTATAAATTAGAAGCATTTCGTTAGTTCCCCTCCCCCTTATTTGTTTGATTTATATATATATATATATATATATATATATATATATATATATATATATATCTTCTCACAGCAGTGATTAAAATATCCTGTAATGGAAAACTAATGTTCTGTGAAAAGACTGTGATGGCTTGTTTCAGATAACTTTTACATACCTAATTTCTGAAAAACCAAAGAGAATTTGCTACAGAACAATTTTTGAGCTCCTTAAACAAAGCTGTCTGTGCAAAATAATGTTTATAGCATTATAACTTTTCGAAATATTCATTGTTTTTCCGTACTGAAATCTAAACTGTACGCAATTTATTATCAAATGAATTGAGACACTCCCCTTCCCCATTCCCACATGAGTTTATGAACAGAAAAATCTTCATCGTAATATTAATATATGACTTTTCTGCATCTGATATGTAATCTAGCTTGCTTAGTTTGCGGTCCCCGTATGGAGGACCTACATACATTTCGTAAGACTTACAAGACTTTTATTGTGATTATGGCAAGTTCAGGTAATAACTACACAACAATGACGTGACAACTCGGGTACTGACAGGCGGCCCCGGGAAACTTCCATGGTATTTCCATTAAGCTGGTACCTATTTTATACCCTGTTCCCGCAAGGACGGAAGTGGATATGCCACTTAGGCGCGTCAACCCTTTAAGACCTCGTAGGTGGCGACCTCTACCAGCGTCTGTCTACTAGCTTTCTAGGTAAGTGTCGGAAGACATTGAGGCGTCTCACAACCCTATCTCCATGGGTATAGGGAACCACTGCCCCGCCGAGTCCAACGCAATCCAAACAGCTTCTAGTACCACTGGTGATCGGGATCCGCAGCGCTCGCACCGGGTAAAGTGGATAGAAGAATTGTGTACACGAATTACAAAATATACCAACAATACCCTCGTAATAGTAATGATCGTAAGACCGCCTGCGGTGCCATTAGTAGTTAAAGCGGGCGTTAAACACTACCAAAAAAAAATGATCGTAAGTGTTCAGCATACCCTTTGCAATAAAATAAAACAGAACTGTTAAACAATTTAAGCTATTATATATACACACACACATACCTACACGTCTACAACAGCACTGGTTTTTATTTCCTCATTGATTAACTAAAGTGATTGGAGTCATACCGAAGGCCGTGGCAGCCTACACGAAATTCAGCAATTTTAATTAAAGCAGGCCAAATAGTGATACATGCATGGTTATGTAAGTTGACCATCCTGTTTTCTTTTTCTTTTTCTGCAGAATGTGTAAAATTCTTTACCAGTTGGTGAGTGCGTAATCTTTAAGGAAGAAAGTCTATATCATTCAGAATGCATATGTAATAGGCAAGGAAAATTAAGATATTTAGATATACCCAAGATATAGCCAAAGTTGGAAATTCGACTTGAGTAAGGAACAAAAATTATCTGATGTGTTCCATTCACATTACTTTCCCTACATGTTCTGCAAACAAACTACTATTACAAAAACTTCTTTTATCTACATCATGCTAATCGAGGTAAACATTAGCAGAAATGATCTTATCGCTTGCTTCCTTGTAAGTAAAATGGAAATGAGGAATACACCAAGCCAACTCGATAGTCAAATTCTTTAAAAGCTGGTCGCTATGTGATACAATTCAAATTCAGTTCTTTTTGCATGATAAAGAGTAAAACAAAAGAAAGATGAAACGAGTGACAACTTCCCGTTTAAGAAAAGCATAAGTATTGGAAAACTAAAACCAAATAATAAGGAATATCTAAGAAATGTATGTTACATAAAGTTGCATAGTACACCTAAATACTACATTTGGTATTCATCCGGATTTTTGTTTTTGAGTTACGCTGACTCCCCCTCCCTTCCGCCCCCCCACACACACAACACAATGCCTTTTTCTAAGAATGCCTTTTTTTAGGTGTCCTCAAAACATAGTTCAGGTAATTATTGAGTACTATGTATGTAGTGCTGAATGAAAATAACATTTTTTTTTACTTTCTATAGCACGTATGTACATACAATGAGCATGGCTAGAGAAGGTATTACATTTCAGCCAAAAATTCGATGCGCGCGCACACATACGGACCTTTTTCTGAAAATGCTTATTTCCGGTGAAATCTCGGTATCGAATTTTGGATGGAATGTAATACCGTCTCTATATACTATGTACATAGTACGTATAGAGAAGGTTAAAAAAAAATTAAAAAATCTGTGTTTCGGCGTGTCTGCGTGGCCGTGGTCACGATAACTCAATAAATAACAAACTTTCGTTTAGTATCTTTCAAGGATGCGACACCCCAAACTATCATGTACATGAACAAAAATGTGGACTTCCTGAAGAAGAAGAAAAGGCAGTAACGATTTCGATTAAAGTAACGTATACCAAAGATATTTATATAATAAATAAAATTTTCTTGGAATAGCCTCTGAATTCCTCTTCATTCTGGATGACTTTTGTATAACTGTAAACCGTAAGAGATAAACAAAAACTTATTCCATAAAGAAAGTAGATCACATTAAAGCACATAATTTATGTCATATACATTTTTTTCGGTTTTAAAATACTTAAAACTTTTCTTATACGGGAATTTGTCAACCGTGACATTGCAAAGAAGTGGATTTTAACCACATGGCAACCGGCTTTTAAAAGATTTGACTATCAATTTAGCCTATTTCCTTATACTTACAAAGAAGCAAGTAGCCAGACCAGCTCTGTTAATGTTTATCTCTATTAGCATGAAGTAGATGGAAGTATAAGCTTTTCAACAATAATTTGTGACTGAGATGTAGAAAAAGTCATATGAAGGCATCACATCAGCCCTTCTGTTTCTTTGCCACAGCAAATAACTAAAATAGTGGAGGAATCACTTACTCGTTCATGATTACAGATTCCGAATTTACGTGCTTCCGGGGGAGGGGGAAACGTATGTGTTCCATTCACATGACTTTCTCTACATTGCTGCAACAAATTATTTTTAAAAAGCTTATTCTTCTGTT